>OZ024743.1:310601190-310671190 GCA_964016885.1 Eledone cirrhosa | reverse complement strand
GAGAAAGGAGTCGAGCTGTTCTCGGGTGAGGGTCGTGGCTCCGATACAGTCGTCAATGTAACGACCGTACAGTTCGGGCGTGGGGCCGGTGTACTGGGCAAAGATTTGGGCCTCAACATGGCCAACAAAAAGGTTGGCATAGTTCGGGCCCATTCTTGTGCCCATGGCTACCCCCGTGACCTGTTATATATATATATATATATATATATATATATATATATATATATATATATATATATATATATATATATATATATATATATATATATATATATATATATATATTTATATATATATATGCATGCATGTATGCATACATACATACAATTTATTTAGTTGTAGCTATGAATCGCATTTCCATAGGAGTTGCGAACTTAATGATGTTTTATTCAATTCTTATAAAATGGCGAAAAAAATCCCCCCGTTGGCTATATGAATAGAATGTAGCTGCACTGGGACGACATACATCCACAGCCAAATCACTTCATAGCCAAACAATTACGCCAACAAGCGACGTTTGTTGAACGTGAAAATAAGAGAAATATTATTAATTCTAAGTCCCCCAGTATAAATATGGAATCAGCAACACATGCTACAGGTGGCCATGCTATTAGACGTCCTAACAGCCAGTTCGAAGGGTGCCTTGAAACGACTATGCCGGTAAGAAATTTGATATCACGTGTACCATCTGAGTCTGCCTCGACTTTTGTGGAAAACACTACCATAATATAATAAAGGGAGGAGTGCGGGACTGTCTCCTGAATATATCTTTTTATCCGTTAGTAAAACAAGTTGCATTATTTTAAATAAATAATTGTTTCTACTTTAGGCACAAGGCCAGCTGAATGAATATTACATAATGTATGTACTAAATTTCGTAGCTATTGATTAAAAATAAATATTCTCATATATAATGATTGCTTATTTTAAGAGTCATCTCTATTAAAATGTTCAAATGTCAACAATTCCGGTTATGATATAACGGATACTATATCATAACGTTTATATCTCCTTTTTCGTTTTCATTACATTTCACTGTAATGCTGTTTATATATAATATTGTCTTTTTTAAATGTATCATGGATTTTTCACTTACAGAAGACAGTGTAACAGTCTCTCTTCGATTTCTGTGCATATTGTCAATTTGATGTATCATATTTACATGCATAAATATGTGCATACAATATCAATATGCACACTACACATGCTAGCAGAAAATCACCCAAAGGGTGTTTTTTTCTGCTAGTTGATAATAATTATCAAAAGTATAAACAACTGAAATTTTCCCTCAACGAAATCCATGGAAAAATTAATTCATGTATAAACATTTCTCCTGCTGAACGGAATAAAACAACAATCTATATATATAAAACTGAGGTTGTCTGTCTGTCTACTGAAACGGTCGGCACACATCTCCTCATAAATCGTACGTTCAAATTTCGGTGAAATTACTGCACTTATAGATGAAGGGCCGGCGGAGACGTTAGTCAAAAATATTTTCAAATCGACCCACGCCAAGTGCAAAAATCGAATTTGTAATGTATTGATTTTTCAGTTCAAATGTATAAATAGAGATGAGAGACGAGTTATTTCCCTTTTATGTCGTCATTTGCTTATCCATTTATGTTACGTATAAACGACGCGTGGAAAAGTACAAACATATACAAACAAATTTCGGGCCGGCCAAATTTTAACCTGCAAAATTCATGAGTTCAACATTTCAACATTAAGCTTCCATTTTGATTCATTTCCATTAAAAAGTCTTTTAAAACAATATTTTTACTTGAAAACAAGCCTATTTGAATACACCGTAAAACAAGCAAATATTTTGTAAAAAAAGCATTCATCTCGAATAAAGCCTTATGAGATTTTCATTTAGAAGCAATGATTTTAAACGACAGACAGGTAACGCATTTTTTTTTTTTTTTTTCATGTTTTTACCAATTTCTTTGTTTCAAAATAACTGATAGTTTGGTTACGCTGATTTCTTTCTCTGAGACCAGTATTACAGTGTTTACATTTTCGATTTGTTAATAGATTACCAGTGCGGTTTTTATCCCCAGCATCCTCTTTTGTTTTAACATTCGGATTATGGTTATGTTTTCTTAACTTCATAAGGCATACTTTTGGTTGAGCGAATATTAATCAAAAGTACCACATGAAAGTCTACACTGTAGACTCTACAGTTTTTAAGCCAAGAAAGAAACTTAACATTGTAACTTTAACAGAGCTACTGAGCAGCCCCGAGCAACACCGGGTTTTACTGCTAGTACTAAATAAAATAAAACCAAAGAATGAAATCTTAACGAAATAGGGGATGAATATTTACGACGAGTTAAAGCCCCCACATTTTAGCAAATCACCGCCTCTTTATATGCCATAGCAACGACAGTGACACATTATCTTGGTGAAAGCAGAGATATTAACAAGAACAAAAGACCACCAAAAATACCTTCATATATATCTAAAATAGAAAAACTATAGGATATGCGACAATGCTCTTTATATGCAAACTAAGGCAAATAAAAAAAAATTGAGTGAAATATAAAATGTTTGGTGACAGTACAACCAGAACTTTTCAATATATATATATATATATATATATATATATATATATATATATATATATATATATATATATATATATATATATATAGGAACGAGTAGGACCCCGACGGCTGAGCTCAAGCCGTTTCGACGGCTAATTCATTTCTGAATCTGCCGTCGAGACGGCTTGAGCTCAGCCGTCGGGGTCCTACTCGTTCTTATTACCCACTCTACTACCCTAAGTATTGAGTACTTTGGTGCGTTATGGTCCATCTGGTTCCGTACCACATTTCCTTCGTTATATATATATATATATATATATATATATATATATATATATATATATATATATATATATATAGAGAGAGAGAGAGAGAGAGAAAAGATGAATATAAAATGAAAGTGCTTTTATAAAGGAATTTATTAGGTATTGACATATGTTTCTGTAACAGACGGAATACCTATGTATCGCTGCTTGCGTAATCATATAATGTTACCAAGTATTCGATAGCAAATGTATAATCAGTTGTCACTTCTTCAGAGATATTGGATAAATTGGAAAAAATCAGAAAAATTGAAGTATTTATATTAGTTGTAAGAAAGGAAGAAGAGAGGGGATAGTATATGATAGATGGCAATTCAATTTACTGGTAAACAAGTATATAAACAGTTTCTAATGAGAATACAATGAGTATATGTTTTATTTTATCTAAATAAGAATTTTTGGGAGTGCCTATTTTAATCTATACTTGACCAATTGACCAATGGACAGGGCTGGTCGTTTGGTGTAGTAGTATTAATAGATATAAAATGTCAATTAAGGAAGAGGGAGATTTTCACTGCTACTGAATAACAACAATGCTGGTAGCCTGCTGGTAAATTCATTAGGGAATTGAATTAAGAAATCTCATTTCATCTATAGCAGTTTATATTAAATGGTAAAGAATAGAAGAGATGATAGAATTAAGACTAATAGAGAATGTTCATATGTATTTTGACAATCAAACGGAGATGGAGACAGGCGTTCAATCCTAGTAGTGTTTGTAATATGAAAATGTAGATTTCAAGCGATGGTTACAGTATAACGATCGCTCTATTCTGTTATTTAATAAAATATTTTTGGATTTCATAATACAAAATAATTCCATATATATATATATATATATATATATATATATATATATATATATATATATATATATATATATATATATATATGTATATATATATATATGTATATATATATGTATATATATATTTATGTATAAAGATTATTTGATATTTATAGCATGTATAACAAATTGATGTTAGGAGAGTCTGCTTTCTACGTTTTGGATTTTCAAAGCATTTGTTATAAAGTTAAATTGTTTTTTGTTGAAACTCCTGCATGCTGATTTTCGACCATATTTGCGGTCGGAAATCAATATGCAGGAGTACGAACATTTGCAACATATGCAATCTGGAGTTATAATTCATAATTACGGCGGATAACCAACTTAATAGCAAGATCGAACGTGTTTTCACCAGTTGGTATAAGATCGCAAATGCATTCTCCTACTACAGACCCGATTAGCCTAAAGTTCGAAACACCAACCTAACCCCCCCCCCCCCCCCGACATATATAAACCCTATCTCATAGATTCTATCATTTCCTTATTATATCCATCAAGTACGCATTGACGCCATTGAAAAGACATTAAGTTAACTCTTATCGGAATGGCCATGAACATTTGCACTTCCTTATCTATAAATCTATTCACATCACTTCACAGTCATAGACAACACCGACCCAGTACATGTCAACGAGATGCCAGGACAAATAGCCATTGGCCAATGCAACAAACCCCTTTCAACCAATCGGCATCCAATTCCGTTGACACTGATGCGCCACGCCCAGCTGAAATACCCACCAGCAACAAGTAGAAAATAATTGTTTCTATTTTAGGCACAAGGCCAGCAATTACCCAGTACATTACTGGTACTTTATTTTATCGACCCCGTAAGGATGAAAGGCAAAGTTAACCTCGGCGGGATTTGAACTCAGATCATAAAGGGACGTAACTCTTTACTTCAAAACAAGTAGAAAATAATTGTTTCTACTATTGGCACAAGGCCAGAAAGTACCCAGTACATTACTGGTACTTTATTTTATCGAACCCGAAAGGATGAAAGGCAAAGTTAACCTCGGCGGGATTTGAACTCAGAATGGCAAGGGCCGTAACTCTATGCGTCAAAGCATGGCGTCCGAACCTCTACCGATACTGCCAATCCACCGTAGAAAATAATAACCTCTAATTCTTCTTATGAACGTTTTATATACGCATTCTTATGATCCCAAGTAATATATATATACATAAAAATGGTGTTAATGACTCACATTAATCCCCTCTAGTTTAATGAGCTCAATGATTAGATTCAGGGCTCTTTATAAGACAGTATATAGAGAGAAGTATACAAACAGTTATGTGTTGAATGATAGGGGATAGAATACCACCAGAGTGAAAACCATATTGTCTACGAACGGAATAGTGAATACATACCAATTAAAAGAATAGTTTAAAATGTACAAAGAGCCAGAAATCTATTCTTTAGCTCATTACGTTAGTCTTTAAATTCATTTTTTAATTTGATATATTGGCTCCTAATTCATTTCTATATATAAGTAGAGCTTCTGAAGTTCAATGCTTCTCAGATATTGTTATTAGCGGTCTTTTGGTTCATTCACTCCACCATGGGCTATATAGAGCACGTGTTTTCTCTTTCCACCATGTGCTTATACTAGTTATCTGATATATTTTAAGAAGTATAGATTATATTGTTAGTCCACCCGTTGACAAGACTTCCCACATTATGAATCTACACTTTATTTTTCGTGAAACAGACTATAGAACATGTCCTGGTGTTATAGTTATAAACGGATGATTTGTACATTTTAATCTATTCTTTTAATTCATATGTATTCATCATTCGTTTTGTAGACAATATGTTTTTTCACTCCGGTGGTATTCTATCCCCTATAATTGAACACATACCTCTACGTGGTATGTTTCTCTATACACTGTCTTATCTACTATATAAATAGGAAGTGGTCGGATGTTGTATATTTAAGTGTATATTTAAGTAAGTAAGTGAAGTCGGATAAACGTCGAAACTGCATGGTGGAATGCAGCGAAAATTTACACAGTTATGCAGAATGACTCGAGGAGGCGTGGGGACGACTTTTAGAGTACAAGCTTCCATGGTTACGGAGAAAATCGATGAAACAGTAATTTCCCATTCAAATTGAACTGAGAGTAATCTGTGAACGCAGAAGTAAATATTTCGAGAAACGTTCCAGCCGAACGAAAACAGGAAGACGATATTTTGGTTCGTGAAGACGTTCCCTGGCAATGAACGAAAAAAATGAGCGAGGATAATGATAATACGTCGTTATGTGGAGCGGGAGAACAATTTCATGCAAAGACAAGACCAAATTTATGGTATAAATGGAGTCGTTAGACTAATATTCTATTTAACATAACAGAATGATTTCCAGTCCCTGAGTTTAAGAATGATGTAAATAAAATTGAAAACGAAAATGACAGAGGTTATTAAAATTGTAAAAGTAAATAGTGAAGATTTAGGCCAGTACATACGTATGCCCCGACGGACATACACATACATACGCACACACAAATACATACCCCCCCCCCGAAATACACACAAACACACACACACACACACACGAGCGCGCGCGTTTATAAACCTTATGCATTTCTACAGTATTTTCACCAAACTTAAGACATAGGTTACTTATGTACTCCGGATGGTCATGGGCACTTTCATTTTTCCAGATATTGATTATAGGGCCTCCCGGCAGATAACCCCCTTTAACGACTTCCTTGGAGTCGACTGAAGAACTGCAGTGCAATGCAACAAAACGTCATAACTTCTGGAGTTCGCAACTGATTTTCACAAAACTTGACTCATGGGCTACGTTTGTCCTACAGATGAATGTGAACTCTCAGAATTGGCACATATTGAGTAGGGGACCTCTGAGGGCAGGAAACCTCTTTTGGAAAAAGCCGATGATTTTGTAAAAGCATAGTTTTCGAAGTAACACTGAAGTATTGACATAAATGGTATACACAACTGCTATTTAATACCCGAGCAACGCCGGGTACCTCTGCTAGTATATATATATATATATATATATATATATATATATAGAGAGAGAGAGAGAGAGAGAGAGGGGGGGAGAGAGATAGGGGGAGATAGAGGGAGGGGGGAGTGTGTGTGTGTGTGTGTGTGTGTGTGTGTGTGTGTGTGTGTGTGTGTGTGTGTCTGTGTGTGTGTTAGAAAGTACGTTGACACGAAGAAGAGATCGACAATTTCCTTTCAGCAGTTGTTTACTACGCGTCACAGATGCGCTGAAACACCTGTCACCCGTAGTGGACAACTGATGAAGGGAAATTGTCCATCTCTTGCTTGTGTCGTATTTCTTTCTAACACTTGTTATCAGTAATCACACACCCTCGTCTCTCTCAATATATATATATATTTATATATATATATATATATATATATATATATATATATATATATATATATATATATATATATATATATATATATATATATATATATATATATATGTATGTATGTATGTATATATATATATAAGAGACGTAAAATAAGAAAATTATAAAATTAACTTACTTACTAAAATATCACTTCCAACTAATTAGTTTCTGGAATGGAATAAATATATTTTCCGAAGAAAACACGGAGAATCATTCCGTCGTCAGGGAAGACTATTCTCATCTAAGTATCCAGGCAAAGCGTGAACTCTGGAAACTTATTAAAAAATAATTCAGTGGATAGAAAATAGCAAAGTGTGGATTGAATTCCTAGCCATTGAGAAAATCACTGCCTCTGCGTCGGTGGCAAATTCAAAAAGAATCAATCACGTGACATCGAGGTCAATCAGTGGAAAGTGGTTTGCTAATAAGACAGCGGCCTGCCTGCTACCATAGCAGCAGTCATGGCCAATATTGCTCGACAAATAATTTGGAGATAATTATAAAGAATTAATATCTAGTAACATACATATACATACAGATGCATATCAATGCTAGCAAATATATAGGTTTTGTCTTAGTAACTTTGTGGTTCAATGCATGGGGTTGCAGAACAATAATATGAGAGACGTAAAATAAGAAAATTATAATTTTATAATTTTCTTATTTTACGTCTCTCATATTATTGTTCTGCAACCCCATGCATTGAACCACAAAGTTACTAAGACAAAACCTATATATTTGCTAGCATTGATATGCATCTGTATGTATATATATGTTACTAGATATTAAATCTTTATATATATATATATATATATATATATATATATATATATATATATGAGATTCTACAGGACTAGAACTGTTTCATTCTTTAGAAATCATCAGGAATCTGATTCCTGATGATTTCTAAAGAATGAAACAGTTCTAGTCCTGTAGAATCTCATCTATATTAAAACTTTTATACTCTGCAATGTATTGAGTACCTTACTTACTGTGGTTACCTCCGATTCAACCCGGAATAACGTATATATATATATATATATATATATATATATATAAATTGGAATAAATGCTCTGAAATAGCGATATATATGTGAATATAGACATAGAATATTCGAAAATATTCTGTATGTTTATAATAAACATTTTGAAGACCTAATCGCTATAGAATAGAATACGTCACGTATTACAATTAGATTCTCGATAAAAGCAAGGGAAGTAATCTACGCGTTTCATTCTCGTTAGAAATCATCAGGACTACATATCCAGTGCTTTTATCGAGAATGACACAGCTAGAGACTTATAGAATACTTAGCTGTGTACAGGAACTGGTTTGAAAGAGCGGTTGCCGGTCCGGCAGAAATTAGAAATTGGAATAAATGCTCTGAAATAGCGATATATATGTGAATATAGACATAGAATATTCGAAAATATTCTGTATGTTTATAATAAACATTTTGAAGACCTAATCGCTATAGAATAGAATACGTCACGTATTACAATTAGATTCTCGATAAAAGCAAGGGAAGTAATCTACGCGTTTCATTCTCGTTAGAAATCATCAGGACTACATATCCAGTGCTTTTATCGAGAATGACACAGCTAGAGACTTATAGAATACTTAGCTGTGTACAGGAACTGGTTTGAAAGAGCGGTTGCCGGTCCGGCAGAAATTAGAAATTGGAATAAATGCTCTGAAATAGCGATATATATGTGAATATAGACATAGAATATTCGAAAATATTCTGTATGTTTATAATAAACATTTTGAAGACCTAATCGCTATAGAATAGAATACGTCACGTATTACAATTAGATTCTCGATAAAAGCAAGGGAAGTAATCTACGCGTTTCATTCTCGTTAGAAATCATCAGGACTACATATCCAGTGCTTTTATCGAGAATGACACAGCTAGAGACTTATAGAATACTTAGCTGTGTACAGGAACTGGTTTGAAAGAGCGGTTGCCGGTCCGGCAGAAATTAGAAATTGGAATAAATGCTCTGAAATAGCGATATATATGTGAATATAGACATAGAATATTCGAAAATATTCTGTATGTTTATAATAAACATTTTGAAGACCTAATCGCTATAGAATAGAATACGTCACGTATTACAATTAGATTCTCGATAAAAGCAAGGGAAGTAATCTACGCGTTTCATTCTCGTTAGAAATCATCAGGACTACATATCCAGTGCTTTTATCGAGAATGACACAGCTAGAGACTTATAGAATACTTAGCTGTGTACAGGAACTGGTTTGAAAGAGCGGTTGCCGGTCCGGCAGAAATTAGAAATTGGAATAAATGCTCTGAAATAGCGATATATATGTGAATATAGACATAGAATATTCGAAAATATTCTGTATGTTTATAATAAACATTTTGAAGACCTAATCGCTATAGAATAGAATACGTCACGTATTACAATTAGATTCTCGATAAAAGCAAGGGAAGTAATCTACGCGTTTCATTCTCGTTAGAAATCATCAGGACTACATATCCAGTGCTTTTATCGAGAATGACACAGCTAGAGACTTATAGAATACTTAGCTGTGTACAGGAACTGGTTTGAAAGAGCAGTTCCTGTACACAGCTAAGTATTCTATAAGTCTCTAGCTGTGTCATTCTCGATAAAAGCACTGGATATGTAGTCCTGATGATTTCTAACGAGAATGAAACGCGTAGATTACTTCCCTTGCTTTTATCGAGAATCTAATTGTAATACGTGACGTATTCTATTCTATAGCGATTAGGTCTTCAAAATGTTTATTATAAACATACAGAATATTTTCGAATATTCTATGTCTATATTCACATATATATCGCTATTTCAGAGCATTTATTCCAATTTCTAATTTCTGCCGGACCGGCAACCGCTCTTTCAAACCAGTTCCTGTACACAGCTAAGTATTCTATAAGTCTCTAGCTGTGTCATTCTCGATAAAAGCACTGGATATGTAGTCCTGATGATTTCTAACGAGAATGAAACGCGTAGATTACTTCCCTTGCTTTTATCGAGAATCTAATTGTAATACGTGACGTATTCTATTCTATAGCGATTAGGTCTTCAAAATGTTTATTATAAACATACAGAATATTTTCGAATATTCTATGTCTATATTCACATATATATCGCTATTTCAGAGCATTTATTCCAATTTCTAATTTCTGCCGGACCGGCAACCGCTCTTTCAAACCAGTTCCTGTACACAGCTAAGTATTCTATAAGTCTCTAGCTGTGTCATTCTCGATAAAAGCACTGGATATGTAGTCCTGATGATTTCTAACGAGAATGAAACGCGTAGATTACTTCCCTTGCTTTTATCGAGAATCTAATTGTAATACGTGACGTATTCTATTCTATAGCGATTAGGTTTCAAAATGTTTATTATAAACATACAGAATATTTTCGAATATTCTATGTCTATATTCACATATATATCGCTATTTCAGAGCATTTATTCCAATTTCTAATTTCTGCCGGACCGGCAACCGCTCTTTCAAACCAGTTCCTGTACACAGCTAAGTATTCTATAAGTCTCTAGCTGTGTCATTCTCGATAAAAGCACTGGATATGTAGTCCTGATGATTTCTAACGAGAATGAAACGCGTAGATTACTTCCCTTGCTTTTATCGAGAATCTAATTGTAATACGTGACGTATTCTATTCTATAGCGATTAGGTCTTCAAAATGTTTATTATAAACATACAGAATATTTTCGAATATTCTATGTCTATATTCACATATATATCGCTATTTCAGAGCATTTATTCCAATTTCTAATTTCTGCCGGACCGGCAACCGCTCTTTCAAACCAGTTCCTGTACACAGCTAAGTATTCTATAAGTCTCTAGCTGTGTCATTCTCGATAAAAGCACTGGATATGTAGTCCTGATGATTTCTAACGAGAATGAAACGCGTAGATTACTTCCCTTGCTTTTATCGAGAATCTAATTGTAATACGTGACGTATTCTATTCTATAGCGATTAGGTCTTCAAAATGTTTATTATAAACATACAGAATATTTTCGAATATTCTATGTCTATATTCATATATATATATATATATATATATATATATATATATATATATATATATATATATATATATATATATATATATATATATATATATGTATATATATATGTATATATATATTGTACTGAAACTCGGATATCCCTCTGTTAAAAATATGAAAGCCCACATCACCATCAACACCAAGAGCGCTCCCTCCCACGGGTGTTCTTGAAGAAACCCAGAATTCTGTCCTCTAAATCAACAGTGTAACGTACCTGGAGTTGTCTATGAGGCCGAAGTTATAACAACTCGGCAAAACCAACAGCAAGAAGGCAGGACGTATGTGGGTATTTCGGAAGGCCGGTTTAAAAAGCGCTTTCTTAACCATTAGACAACTTGTAGACACCGAGACAAGCGATCGACGTAGGCTAACTCAATAAGGCGGGCGTGAACCACTCAATCAAATGGAAAATCCCTGTTTAATCGAGACAGTATGTAAATGGATGTAAGGTTGTATTCGGATCAGGAGAGGAGATGAACTGTCAAGGGTTTAAAAATGCCCTAGATACAACGTATGTCAATGCGGTGCCGATACGATTCCCCAAGGAGTTACGTGATGAACATTTCAATATTGAAGCTGATTTACAATTTGCAATCTCTACTATGTTTCTTTCGCTCTCTGCCTTTCTCTACCTGTCTCCCTTCATTTTTCTTTTTCCCGCTCCTGTCTTTATTTATTTATTTATTTATTTTCTTGTACTTATGTATTTATTTATTTATTTATTTATTTCTAATTATATTTTGGGATCTATTATACTTGCTGACGTAATCACTCCGGTCTTATACCTGTCTGATCACCTGTCCAATTGACTTCGACCTCGGTTGCAAAGTGTTATGCAATTTTCATAGTGAAAATAATTATGTGGCATTGCAGCCGCGGGGAAGATTAATTCAGAAAATATCGTTACGGAATAAATGAATGTTATACTAAACTCTTTATCTTTAGCGTTTAGATAGTGGGAGGAGGGGAGAGAGAGAAAGATAACCTGGCACCCCACCGGTTACGACGAATAGCGTTACAGTTGATACGAAAAATGGAAAAGCTTGCTCATGCATATGACTGAGCATGCCTTAGACACGCGTACACTTAACGTAGTTTTTAGGGAAATTCAGCAAGACACAGAATTTGGCAAAGCTAGCCGTTCGAATTACAGGTAAAAATCATATTTGCCAGCTGAGTTGACGGGAGGTGTGTGAAATAACGCTGCGCCTGAAGTAGAACTCACAGATTACGATCTTGAGCTGCATAGCCTAAGCACGTGCCTTCACAAACACACACATACACACACATGTACACATACTTACAAACACACACACACACACACACACATACACACACACATATCTATATATATATATATATATATATATATATATATATATATATATATATATATATATGTTTCTATTTAGCGTATTCCAAGTATTATCTCTTCAGAAAGGATAACTCACGTTTTATGATAAATGATTTTGTTAGTTTAGGGACAAATCTTATCGAGTGACGTATCAGTGAACAGAATAATATATATATATATATATATATACATTATTTAAGGGCAATCAGTTGATATAGCAGTAGCCATAATAATGCTTTCTTTATTAACCGCAAGTGTTTACACAACGTAGACATTAAGGACAATACAGGACGGTACAAATGGGCATTTCTGCGTGTAAAAAAAACGAAAAAGAACGATGAAAAATTCCCCAATAGGAGGGAGACTTCCGAGGGCCATCGTGGAGAAAGCCCATTAAAGAAGCCACGGTGACCCCGACCACCAGGGCAAGTGCCCTCTCCCAGTTTTCCACCAATTACCCAGTGCATTACTAGTACTTTATTTTATCGACCCAGTACGGATGAGAGGCAAAGTTAACCTCGGCGGGATTTGAACTCGGATCATAAAGGGGCGTATCTCTAATAATAATAATAATAATAATAATAATAATAATTGTTTCTACATTTGGCACAAGGCCAGCAATTACCCAGTACATTACTGGTACTTTATTTTATCGACCCCGTAAGGATGAAAGGCAAAGTTAACCTCGGCGGGATTTGAACTCAGACTGTAAAGGGACGTAACTATGCTAGAAAGCATGGCGTCCAACCCTCTACCGATACTGCCAAATAATGATTTCATTCATTGGCCACAAGGGCCGACATATAGGGGACAATACAAAAGACTGGGACGGTGGGGTTTACAGAAATATCGAGTAAACAATATGAATAGCAATAACAAAGTAACAATAAAATTACAATATGAAAAAATTCCCCAATAGGGGGGCTGACCACCCAGGGTTCACTCAGGTACCCCACCAATCCTGAACGACCCGACTCTTCGAGAGCACCCAGGAAGGGCACCTCTCTCCTCCTTAAATGTTCCTACCTACAGCCGCATGACCAGAGTAGGTCCACTCACACGGGCCATTCTCGCCACATTCACCCACCTTTCAGAAAATGTACTGTTGGGGGATGGGGGGGGGGGGGGCAGCACTTCTCTCGCCACCCTCACCTTCCTTTCCAAGTGAAACTTGAAAAAGTTGATGAGGGATTGGCCGAAGAGAAAAGTGTCTGTCTTCAGTCCTTTCAACCCCGTCCACCATACAACCTCTTTCGCTACTGCCACCAGAAAGAGGAAAATTGCCTGCCCTTCCTGGCCAAAAGAAGGCGGCGGGTCGATCTTCACTATGGACTCGGACGATAGCTGGATCCGTTCTACACGCGACAACAGCTGTTCAACATAACTCCACAAGTCAGTAATGCACGGGCACTGGACAAGTGCGTGCAGAACGGTTTCGTCGCTCTGCGCGCATCTCGGGCAGGTCCGTCTGACAGCACTTCCGTGCCTGTAGAGTTTATATCTAACCGGCAGTGCCCCCCGTTAGCACTGCCAAGCGAGGGATTTTTGGAAATTATCCATCGCCCCCGGCTCGAAAGTCCTCCAATACAGACTGGTTAGTTCGACTTCGTCGACTCCCAGAGCCTCTCCTAGTGCGTCGTCGCACTTGCCCACCACTAATCTTCTTAGAACTCGAGAGTGGAAGTTCCACAGACCGCATTTCCCGCCTGGTAGAGAGCAGTGAGTGCATGGCAACATTCCAGATGCCAGCCACCAAGTCTCGGTCTCTTCTTGACTCAGGATTGCAGCCCTGTCAAATGAAACGAGCTGCGGAAAGTCCCGTCTGACAAACGGCGACCACACATGTTCACCCTTTAGACAGAATATCTGGAGATGCCGCAGCCTCAGCGCGTGCCTGCGTATCATTAGCCACGGCATGCCCAGCCCTCCACGTAGAGGGTGCTGGCTGCAGATGGACCGCCTCACCAGCGGAACCTGACCCCCTCCACAATAATTTGAAGAGGAGCCGCTCCAAGATGGCGAGGCGCAAACGGGGGCAAGAGACGACGGTCAGACGGTAGTAGATGACGGACGCGATGTACGCCTTCGCCACCTCCCCCCGACCATTCAGTGATAGCTTCATCCCAGCCCATTTCTGGGTGAGACTGGCTACCCTGCCCGTTACCTCGTCCCAATTCTTATCCACCTGGAGGTCTGGCCCGAATCAAACCCCGAGCAACTTTACCGGTCCGTCCGTCCAGCGCCTAACGACGCTGTTGGACGGCATGGACTTGCCTCTCCAGGTGCCGAGTTGCAAGCCCACCGACTTTTCCGGGTTAGGTTTTGTGCCCGTCAACCTTTCATATTCCCCCAATAAGTTGCCGACCATTTCTGAAGTGTCCAACACCATCACGGTGATGTCGTCCGCATAAGCCGACACAGCCTTTCCGCGTCCCGGTTAGAGCGGGATGCCCTGCAACAGCTCCAGCTTCCGCAGTAAGGGCTCGAGAGTCAATACGTACAGAAGGGAGGAGAGAGGGCACCCTTGACGGACCGATCAGGAGACCTGAAACGGTTCCGAGAGGTGGCCATTAATTTTGACCATCGAGCAGTTGCCGTTGTGCATTGCAGCGATCCAGCTTCTGAAGACGGGGCCGAACTCAGCCGCCTTGAGGACAGCCTCCAGATACCGATGGTCGGCCCTATCCAATGCTTTCGATTGATCTAAATTGATCAGAGCCCCACCGAAGCCGGGTTTACACCCTACCTTCTCTATGATGTATCGCATTAGGTGGAGGTTGTATGGACCTATGTTGGGATTGTGCAAGTTTGCGCCTCCCCAACCAAATCCCCGACGACAAGCGCCAACCTCTTCCACCCTGTCCAAAATCTTAAACTCTCTGTTGAGCAGAATTATGGGCCTGAAATTGTCTAATGTGTCCCTCTTGTTCTCGTCTCTTCTTATCAGCGTCACTACGCCCCGGCTCACAGAACTGGGAATACTCCCGTTTTGCTACCAGTTAAGGTAGAGGGCTTGGAGGAGAGTGGAGAACAAGTCTGGCATATTTACGTAAAGTTCGTAGGGCAGACCATCCAAGCCGGGTGACTTGCGCCTCATGCAGCCGACAAGGGCATCCGTAATCTCGGCTGAAGTAATTGGCCTTTCGCAGCGCCCAGCGGAGCCGTCGAGAGTTGCGGCGAGCCATCGAGGAAGAGACTGAAGTGCGCCACCATCTCTGAACCGCCACTTACCCCGAACAACCGAGAAAAATGTTGGCGAAAGGCCTCACACATCCGCTTGGTATCGGTCAGCTCGTGTCCGTCTCGATCTGTCAAAGACCGAATCGTGGTTTTATTACCACCCTGCGCCTCTGCCACGCGAGCCAATCGAACAGCTTTGGTTCTCTCGTTTCTCAGAGCACGCGCCTTAGCTCTGACAATGCAACCTTCGTGTTTCGCATTGAAGAAATGATCTAATGCCATTCTCGCCGCTAACACGTTAGTTGCAATGCCACTACCAATAGCCTCCTCTAACTTATCTACTAACCCCCGCTCCCTTCTATTTTTCTCTAACGCTACTTCTTTGCTCAACTCTATCGACATTACTTTAATCTCTCTTTTGAGAGCCCCCCCCCCCCCCACATCAATTGTTGACGACTCCCCCTGTCAAATTTTTATTAATTACATTAATCCTTGTAAGCCCTACGTGCCGGAAATGACATGTTTAGCTTCCAGTAACCAGGTCCTAACCTACGCGTCTTATCTAGGTCGACCATACAGATCACAAACTTGTGATCTGAATAGGGGACCGTTTCAAAACGAGGACAGCTTACACTATTTCTGTCTATTTTCCTAATGAATATCCTGTCTATATACGATCTAGATGACCCTATGCGGTTAGTCCAGGTCCACACTGGCGCATTAGGGAAATCTAGTCGGTACCGGTCAGACAGTTGGAACTGGCTGATAAGGTTCTTGAGGCTTTTGCACCCCTCGCTCCTATCGGTTACTCCCACAGAGTCCCAGCGTGCGTCTAAGATGCCGTTCCAGTCCCCCGCTAACAGTAAAGAGCGAGACGTACACAGAAAGGCTTCGAGGCGTCTAAAGAGGCCGGCTGTCCTGCCCCAGTAGGAGCATAGACGGCCACCAGTCTAAAGGCACCACCTTCGTTATTGTTCACGTCCAGGACCACCAACTTCCCGTCGGGGTCCCGGAAGATCGATCTTACCTCGAGATCCAGGCCTTTCCTAAACAGCACTGCCACCCCGCCTCCCATTCCAGGCCGGCTAACAGATTCAAAGATCTGATAGTCGTTGAAAATGGGGGTTAGTGCGCGCGGGTCTGAAATCCGGGTCTCGCTGACGGCAATTACATCCATTTCTAGAGACCTGAGGTCGTTGAGCAGGTAACCCTGCTTCCAGGACGATCCCAGGCTTCGAACATTTAAACATCCTACTCTTAATACGGCCATATTGGTAGGTTAAAAAGAGAGAGAGGAAAGGTTTACTTACCTTCCGGGCTCTTGTGAAGGTTGGGTTATTCGACCTCCATAGTTGGTGGGGTTTCTTTTGGGAACCCCTTTAAAAGTCTTGAAGTGGGTTTTACGTTCGGGGTTCCCACGTCCCGAGGAAAGCTGTCTCGTATTTCTTTGTATAAATCGAGCGATATTCGCACCAGAATTAAATCTTCCGGCACGCGAAATGTGCTCGATTTAAAAATTTCCCCCTCTTTTTGTATATTTCCACTTGTGCTACGAGGGCCATCAGTTCATTGTTGGCCCTCCTGACGAGGACGAAGTTTTGTATGTTTTGTTGGTGTGATTTTATTTGTTTGCGTGGTTGTGGTGGTGATGGTTCTGATGGTGTTGTTTCGGTTGTGTCTGTGTTTGTTGTGAGTGCGGTGTCTGTGGTTTCAGATGTTTGTGTGTATTTGTTCTTGCGTCTGTTTAGGTTGTTTGCGTTTGGGGGATTCTAGTGATGGTGATGGTGGTGTTGATGTTGGTGTTATTGGAGAGATGTTTGCGTGGGTGGTGTCTGCGTTTTATAGAGGTGATTTTGTGCTTTGTTGAGTTTTTTTTTCTTTTTGTGTTTCCTTTTTTGTATTTTGGGGGATTTGGGTTTTCCCTCATCTTCACTACTGGTAGATGAGGGGTCTGTGTCGGTAAGTGTGTCTGTGTGTATGTTTATGGTTTTATTGGTCTGTGTATTTTTGAGGGGAGAGGGAATTTGACAGCTTTTCTCGTTTCCCTCCTGGGTGGTTAATGTTGGTGGTGGTCTTCCTATTGGTGTTGTTGTTGGTGCTTTTGACGGTGCTGGTGTTGGTTGTGGTCCTCGCCCCGGCGTCGGCAGCAGTGGAGCCTTTCGACCCCTTGCCTCTTTCAGTAGTTGAGGGCAGAAGGCTCACAAATGGGTTTTTTCCCCACAAACAAAACAATGCGGCCATTTAACCTTCGGTCATAATGTGAATGATCGTCCCATTCTGAAGGCGGATGTGTTCCGGGGATTGTCTTCATATTCTCTGGAGAAGGATCTCCAGGTCAACCCCGGACCAGTCCTCTCTGGCCGTTCTGGTCACTTCTATAGGGACGGTATTCGTCCCCTCCACAATCACACACCCCAGAAGCCACCACATGTCATGTCCTGGTGAGATTCTGGGAATGCAGAGACGGGCCGTTCTTTTTCCCATGTGGGAGGGGTACATTATGACCTTGCTGGTTTTGCAAGGAGTCATAGCGTGTTTCATAGCGAGGGCTTCTGACTTGAACAACACCGAAATGGTGCCGTACTGTCTGCCCCTCGCTATGTATTCGGTGTCTTCTCTGATGCACCTCAGCGCGACTTCGACATCTGCTTGTGGGATTAAAGCTGCCCTTTTTGTTTGTGCTGAGATGCATCTATAATGCACCGTTCTGCGCTAAACTGCCTCAATAGCTTCTACCGGTACAGTTAAGTTGGCCCAGGTTTGCTCTTGCTTGATGAGCTTCCATGCCTGGGCCAACTTTTCATTTTTGTTTGAGAGGTCCATGTTGAAGCATGGACTCTTTTTTGCTGCTGCCGCAGCGAAAGTGTTCTTCTTGTTTTCGTTGGGGGTGTTGTTGTCGTTGTCGTTGTTCTTGTTGGTGTTGTTATTATCACTGTCGCTGTTATCATTGTTGTCTTTGTTGCCACCGTTGTTATCGGTGCAGTTGGTATTGTTGTTGTTGGTGTTGTCGCTATTTGTTTTCATGTTAGTGGTGTTGATATTGTTGTTGCATTTGTCATTTTTTTTTGTTATCTGTATTTTCGTTGTCGCTGTTACTGTCATTTTTTTCAAATTAGAGTTCTCATTGGTATCATTGGTGTCTTTGTTTACATTGTTTGTGGTGGTGTTTGTGTTATCAATTTGTGTTAATTTCGCTGTAACGCTCCTCTCAACTTCTACATCGGTGTCGCACGACAGCAGACATATCGCTGGGGGACGTGGCTCAGCCAGGTTTTTCTTTTCTCCGTAAATTTTTTAAAATGTAAAGAAAGTTCAAATATTTGGGCCAAAAGACCCAAATACTATACTTTCCCCTTCCCAGGGCAAAGTCTAAGGGCTTATATCCCTTACACAACAAGAAATATTTAACAACTAATAATTTTAACAGGCAAATAAAGCGACTTACTGGGAGCGAGCAAAATACGTCCGATTAGACCAATAATAATGATAATATAATAATAATAATAATTGTTTCTACTTTTGGCACAAGCCCAGCAAATACCCAGTGCATTACTGGTAATAATAATTGTTTCTACTTTTGGCACAAGGCCAGCAATTATCCCAGTGTATTACTGGTACTTTATTTTATTTTATCGACCCCGTATTACTGGTAATAATAATTGTTTCTACTTTTGGCACAACGCCAGCAAATACCCAGTGCATTACTGGTACTTTATTTTATCGACCCCATAAGGATGAAAGGCAAAGTTAACCTCGGCGGGATTTGAACTCGGATCATAAAGGGGCGTAACTCTATGCTACAAAGCATGGCGTCCGACACTCTACCAATACTGCCAATCCACGTCCTGGTAATAGTAATGGTAGGTAATAATAATTGGAGTTATAAAGGATTTGGAACTGCAATGAAGTCAAGGTCGTCCCGGTTGTCATAGACGCACTAGGTACTATCTCAAAGAGTTTCCAAGGATGGTTAAAGAAGATTTGTCCAGCCCCGCTTTTTGGAACACTTCAAAAGGCATCCTTGCTGGGAACAGCGAGAGACCGCCGATACGTCCTGAACATCTGAGGCTGCAGGTAGCGGCTTGATACTCATTTCAACAAACTTTCCAGTTAAATAACATCAATGACTGAGACTCAAATAATAATAATAACAATAATAATAATAATAATAATAATAATAGTAATAATAATAATAATAATAATAATAATAATAATAATAATAATAATAATAATAATAATAACAACCTGGTGATTGTGGACAAAGAAAAAAGATCGTGTCTGATTGTGGATGTGGCCTGCCCATTCGACACGAGAGTGCAAGAGAAGGAGAGAGAGAAAATTCACCGGTACCAGGACTTAAAGTGGGAGGTAAAAAGGATTTGGAAATGCCATGAAGTCAAAGTGATCCCGATTGTCATAGGCGCACTGGGGACTATCTCCAAAAGTTTCCAAGGATGGTTAAAGAAAATCGGCCCCTTCACGCTTTTTGGAACGCTTCAAAAGGCATGCTTGCTGGGAACAGCAAGAATACTCCAATACGTCCTGAATATCTGAGGATGCAGGTAGTGGCTTGATATTCATTCCAACGAACTTTCCAGTTAACCAACATCAATGACTGAGATTCAAGGAATAATAATAATAATAATAATAATAATAATAATAATAATAATAATAATAATAATAATAATAATAATAATAATAATGGCAGATAACATCAGACAGTTGTTGGGCAAAAGTATGAGGTCCTGGGAAACAGAGTTGACATCAACTGGAGAATCCTTGGGAAGCGTGAAGATCAAGAGAGGTATCTTCCAGGGAGATAGCCTGTCCCCTCTGTTGTTTGTCCTTGCCCTGATGCCCCTGACCAGTGTACTGCGAAAAGTGAGAGCAGGATACAGGTTGGGAAAGGGAGGGCTTACCATCAATCACCTCCTCTTCATGGACAATCTTAAGCTCTTCGGGAAGAGTGAGAAGGAGTTGGATGTGCTTGTTGACACTGTCCGTATTTTCAGCAGTGATATATGTATGCAATTTGGTATTAGTAAGTGTGGAGTCATTGTGATGAGGAGGGGTAGGTTGAGCAGAAGTAACGGAATCCAGATACCAACAGGTGAGATGATAAAGGTAATTGACTCCGAGGAAGGATACAAGTATTTGGGCGTTCTGGAGGCTGATGGCATACGGAACAAAAAAATGAAGGAATTGTTAAGAACTGAATACATTCGGAGAGTAAGGAACGTATTGAAGTCACATCTGAACAGCAGAAATGCCATAAGCGCAGTAAATTCCCGAGCTGTGTCTATTATTAGGTACAGTGCGGGAATTCTGAGATGGAATGTTGCTGAACTAAAAGAATGGATAGGAAGACTAGGAAGCTATTGACTATCTACAACATGTTCCACAGGAGGAGTAATGTCGATAGACTCTACTTAAGGAGATCTGAGGTTGGAAGAGGTCTTATCAGCATAGAGGACTGTGTTCAGATGGAGAAAAACAACCTACACAAATACGTGACTGATAGTAAGGAGCCAATGCTCAGAACTGTACTGAAGGAGGGGACAATAGGCCAGGGGATGTCCAAGGAGGAAATAACATCAAGGAGAAAGAGCAGCCTTCAGGAAAAATCCCTTCATAGTACCTTCTTTGAGAAAACTGAATTTAGAGACCCACAGACATGGAACTGGTTGAGAAGAGGAGACCTTAAAAAGGCTACAGAAGGAATGTTAATGGCTGCGCAGGAGCAGGCCCTCAAAACGAAGTGGTTGAAACACCATATTTACAAGGAGGAGGCTAGCCCACTGTGCAGGATCTGTGGAGAGAGAGAGGTGACTGTGGCTCACATTGTATCCGAGTGTAAACACATAGCCCAGACTCACTATAAGGGCTGGAGACATGATGTGATGGGTAGGGTGATCCACTGGCACCTGTGCAAAGTAAACAATTTACCACATTCTGAGAAATGGTATGAGCATAAGCCAGAGGCGGTGATAGAGAACGATCAGGTGAAGGTGCTGTGGGATTTTTGGATACAGACGGACAAGAAACTGGAACACAATAGACCTGACCTGGTGGTTGTGGACAAAGGAAAAAAGATCGTGCCTGATTGTGGATGTGGCCTGCCCATTCGACACGAGAGTACAAGAGAAGGAGAGGGAGAAAATTAACCGATACCAGGACTTAAAGTGGGAGGTAAAAAGGATTTGGAACTGCCATGAAGTCAAACTGATCCCGATTGTCATAGGCGCACTGGGGACTATCTCCAAAAGTTTCCAGGGATGGTTAAAGAAAATCCGCCCCTTCCCGCTTTTTGGAACGCTTCAAAAGGCATGCTTGCTGGGAACAGCAAGAACCCTCCGATACGTCCTGAATATCTGAGGCTGCAGGTAGTGGCTTGATATTCATTCCAACAAACTTTCCGGTTAACTAACATCAATGACTGAGACTCAAGGAGTAATAACAATAATAATAATAATAATAATAATAATAATTAATTTAAATCAATTGTGAAATAACAATTCTTAGTACAAATGATGCATAAAGCATCCGGCTTGAGTCCCAAAAATATTCGGATCCATAATATATTGTTATATCGCTCAAATATTCAATTTTGTATTATACATTTTATATTCAAAAAAGAAAATGGTTATAAATGGAAGAAAACTCCCTCTGTCTACACTATATAGAACAGCCAAATAACAGCAATTTCACCAACACCAGAAACTAGATACACCACCTACCCCATCACCCCTCTGTGTACACTAAACACAACAGCCAGATAACGGCAATTTCACCACCACCACCACCAATCTCAGCATAATAATAATAATTACTATTATTATTGTCTCAAGTTTTAACAAAATGTTTAATAACAAAATGTTTAATTCCAATATCAAGGTAATATGTCAACACATATACGCGTCTAACCCCATAGATTCTCCGATCAAACAAAAATACAGTCTATTTAACAAAACTCAGTAACGACAACGCCATCACTACAGTCACCGCCGCCGCCGCCCATCCATCATTACTACCACTATCCCATCACCGCCGCCACCACTCCTTCATTGCTACCACCGCTATCCCGCCATTACCATCTGTTAAATTACGAAAGGGGAAGATGGCGGTATCACTAGTCAATATTAATAAACAAGATTAATATTTAATTTTTGATCAGGAATGTGAGAGTAGAAAAGGAGGAAAATGACAAAATGACTAAATAACTAAAGATAATTTCACCACCAGCACCACCACCACTACCACGATGAAAACTCTGGTCAAGTCGACTCAAATTTCTACTCCAACTTCAACACCATCACTACAGAACTACGACCAAATCACCACCACCACTGCCTCATTAACGCTACCACCGCTATTCTCTCCCACTACCTCCTGCTAGTTGCTGCTAGCACAGCACCGCCACCACCACCACCACTACCTCATTATTACTACCGCCGCTATTCTCTCCCGCTGCCCCTTGCTACATTGTAGAATCCACACTAAAAGAGGAAGGCATCAAAATATATAAATAGACTGAATTGATGACACGGTCAAAATCAAAAAAACAAAAATCAAAATCAAAGCAGCACAGCAACAACGAAAAACGTAAAGAAGATAAGAATGAAGAGAAAAACAAACAGACAGACAGAGAAGTAAAGGGAAAAACTAATACAGACATTCAAACACTACATTACAATGAAACTTATGCTTATTCAATTTTGGTTTTTTTTTTGCCTGTTTGTTTGTTTGTTTATTTATGTTCGTCTACAGCGTGATAATGCCACACAAAAATCACGTGGAGTGACGAAACTACCGGAGATGATAAATTCACCGGTGGTTATGTAACCATACATTCGCCAATCCTCGATAAGAGTGTTTAAATGTCGAACCTAAACAGTTCCAATAACGGTGAAATGGAGACTAGAATGTCATGTGACAGACTCTCACCCAACAGGTGCTCCCTGGCTCAGCAGCAGGGACCTGGCTGTCAACCATATACTGCTGGTGTCGGAGGAAGAAGAAGAAGCAAAGGGACCATAACCAACTGGACGAAAGAATTGAATAGAACTGTTATGCAATGTTACCTGAAGAGTAACCTCAAGGAGAAAGGTTATAGGAAACGGATGCATAACATCTGGAACGAGATTGGTCTATTTAAATTAGATGAACAAAAATTGGCCGGGCAGGCTCGGATAATAAGAACTAATGGGTGGATAAGCGAGCTGGAACTGGAGGAACTGAGCAGAGAGATTAGCTTAGAGATGGACAGTGGAGTATGCCAGGCAAACGAGCAAGTGGGAAATGAAGGCTAAGAGGTTGAGAGAACGGAGGAACCACCCGAAGCAGACAATGATTTTAATGCTGAGATAAATAATACCTGGAACAGAGATACGGCCACTGAGGAGATGAATGCTGACGGGCTAGGACAAGATTTGGTTGATATCCTAAACTTAGTGGTAGATGAATTGAACAATGATAGTGGGAGACCTATGAACCTAAGATTTGTAGACAGGAAAAAGTTAAAAGAAACAACAGCTAAGGTAAACAAAGTCATCCCATACCTTGAGGCGAGCAGCCTTCACCAGTGCAACAATATCCTCAAAGCAACAGCAAGTACGGTGAGGAAACTACTTGGTATAAAAGCGAGAGTAAACAACAGACAAGAGAGAGCAGAGCCTTGGTGGAAGAAACGACTGAGTGGTCAAATCAGGGAAACGAGAAATGACATTGGAAAGCTTGAGTCCCTATTGAATGGGACACTAAAAAACATAGATACTAAAAATAGACTGGAAATAAAGTACAAAACTAGGAGGAAAAAGCTAAATATTACAATAGAGGAACTGAAGCAACGCATTGTAGCAAAGAGTGCAAAAATCAGGCGATACGAGAACAGAGTCAGTCAGTATAGCCATAACCGCATGTTCGACAACAACCAGAAGATGAGGTTTGGACAGCTTGAAGGGAAAGAAAGAGGCAACGACTTGATCCCTGAGGCGGAACAAACTAAAACATTCTGGAGAGGAATATGGGAGCAGGATGTTAAACATAATGACCAGGCAGTGTGGATTGAGACAGTACAGAAGGAGATTAGTGAACAGGCACACCAACAAACTGATTTGAGTATCACAGTTGAAACTCTTAAGGGGCAGTCCAAAAAACTAACCACCGGAAATCACCAGGCCCAGATGGTGTGCAGGGGTATTGCATTAAAAATATAACATCCCTCCACCCGAAACTGACAACCATGTTCAATGACTGCTTGATGTCAGGTGAGGTACCAGAGTGGTTGACAAAAGGTACCACAGTTCTGATAATGAAAGACCGAATCAAGGGTAATGATGTTACCAACTATAGACCTATCACATGTCTGTCCGTAATGTGGAAACTGTTGACAAGCATTATGTCTGAGGAAATCTAGCATCACCTCCACACAAACAACTTGTTACCGGACGAACAGAAAGGATGCCGACAGAAGTCACGTGGTACAAAGGACCAGTTACTTATTGATAAGATGGTAATGAGGAATTGCAAGAGAAGACACACTGGTCTTGCCATGGGATGGATAGACTACAAAAAGGCATTTGACATGGTCCCTCATTCTTGGATCACCAAAAGCCTGGAGATCTTCAAGGTGGCAGATAACATCAGACAGTTGTTGGGCAAAAGTATGAAGTCCTGGGAAACAGAGTTAACATCAACTGGAGAATCCTTGGGAAGCGTGAAGATCAAGAGAAGTATCTTCCAGGGAGGTAGTCTGTCCCCTCTGTTGTTTGTCCTTGCCCTGATTCCCCTGACCATTATACTGCTAAAAGTGAGAGCAGGATACAGGTTGGGAAAGGGAGGGCTTACCATCAATCACCTCCTCTTCATGGACGATCTTAAGCTCTTCGGGAAGAGTGAGAAGGAGTTGGATGTGCTTGTTGACACTGTCCGTATTTTCAGCAATGATATATGTATGCAATTTGGTATTAGTAAGTGTGGAGTCATTGTGATGAAGAGGGGTAAGTTGAGCAGAAGTAACGGAATCCAGGTACCAACAGGTGAGATGATAAAGCAAATTAACTCTGAAGAAGGATACAAGTATTTGGGGGATCTGGAGGCTGATGACATCAAGAACAAAAAAATGAAGGAATTGATAAGAACTGAATACATTTGGAGAGTAAGGAGCGTATTAAAGTCACATCTGAACAGTAGGAATGCCATAAGTGCAGTAAATTCCCGAGCTGTGTCTATTATTAGGTACAGTGCGGGAATTCTGAGATGGAATGTTGCTGAACAAAAAGAAATGGATAGGAAGACTAGGAAGCTATTGACTATCTACAACATGTTCCACAAGAGGAGTGATGTCGATAGACTCTACTTAAGGAGATCTGAAGGTGGAAGAGGTCTTATCAGCATAGAGGACTGTGTTCAGATGGAGAAAAACAACCTACACAAATACGTGACTGGTAGTAAGGAGCCAATGCTCAGAACTGTACTGAAGGAGGGGACAATAAGCCAGGGGATGTCCAAGGAGGAAATAACATCAAGGAGAAAGAGCAGCCTTCAGGAAAAACCCCTTCATAGTACCTTCTTTGAGAAAACTAAATTTAGAGATCCACAGACATGGAACTGGTTGAAAAGAGGAGACCTTAAAAATGCTACAGAAGGAATGTTAATGGCTGCGCAGGAGCAGGCCCTCAAAACGAAGTGGTTGAAACACCATATTTACAAGGAGGAGACTAGCCCACTGTGCAGGATCTGTGGAGAGAGAGAGGAGACTGTGGCTCACATTGTATCAGAGTGTAAACACCTAGCCCAGACTCACTATAAGGGCTGGAGACATGATGTGATGGGCAGGGTGATCCACTGGCACCTGTGCAAAGTAAACAATTTACCACATTCTGAGAAATGGTATGAGAATAAGCCAGAGGCGGTGATAGAAAACGATCAGGTGAAGGTGCTGTGGGATTTTCGGATACAGACGGACAAGAAACTGGAACACAATAGACCTGACCTGGTGGTTGTGGACAAAGAAAAAAAGATCGTGCCTGATTGTGGATGTGGCCTGTCCATTCGACACGAGAGTGCAAGAGAAGGAGAGGGAGAACATTAACCGATACCAGGACTTAAACTGGGTGGTAAAAAGGATTTGGAACTGCCATGAAGTCAAAGTGATCCCGATTGTCATAGGCGCACTAGGGACTACCTCAAAAAGTTTCCAGGGATGGTTAAAGAAAATTGGCCCCTTTACGCTTTTTGGAACGCTTCAAAAGGCATGCTTGCTGGGAACAGCAAGAACCCTCCGATACGTCCTGAATATCTGAGGCTGCAGGTAGTGGCTTGATATTCATTTCAACAAACTTTCCAGTTAACTAACATCAATGACTGAGACTCAAAGAGTAATAACAACAATAATAATAATAATAATAATAATAATAATAGGGAAGAAAACGCACATGGTGGATATATATCGTTATGGAATCGCTCCCGTAAGTTTTTGATTTTTACTTATTTAAAACAACTGTGATAGATTAATTCTTATTACAAATGAAGTATAAGATTACAGTTTTTAGCGCTCAGCAAGCCATAACGCATCACTTTATGGCATAGGGCCCCAATGTTTAATATTTAATTTTGGATCAGAAATGTTATAGTCGAAAAAGAGGAAAATGGCAAAATGGCTAAATAGCTAAATGGCAAATCATTTCATCACCAACACCACCACCGCCACCATCACCACTACCACGCCAAAAACTCTAGTCAAGTTACCTTAACTTCTATTTCTACTTCAACTTCAACACCATCACTGCAGTACTACGATCACATCACCACCACCACTGCCTCATTATCGCTACCGCCGCAATTCTCTCCCACTTCCTCCTGCTAAGTACTACTAGCACAGCACCAACACCACCACCACCACCACTGCCTCACTATCGCTACCGCCGCTATTTTCTCCCACTACCTCCTGCTAAGACATGCATCGTAGTGTCCCCACTAAAAGAGGAAGGCATCAAAAGATATAACTAGACTGATTTGATGACCCGGTCAAAAAATCAAGAAACCAAAAATCAAAATCAAAACAGCACAGCAACAACGAAAAACGTAAAGAAAAAGAAAATGAAAAGAAAAACAAACAGACAGACAGAGAAGGGAAACCAAAAAAAGTCAGACATTCAAACATTACATTACAATGAAACTTATGCTTATTCTTTTTTGTTTTTTTTTACCTATTTGTTTGTTTGTTTATTTATGTTCGTCTACAGCGTGATAGTGCCACATTAAAATCACCGAGGGTGAGGAAATCACCGGTGGTTATGTAACCAAACATTCACCAATCCTCGATAAGAGTGTTTAAATGTCGAACCTAAACAGTTCGAATAACGATGAAGTGGAGACTGGAATGTCATGTGACAGACTCTCACCTAGCAGGTGCTCCCTGGCTCAGCAGCAGGGACCTGGCTGTCAACCAAATAATGCTGGTGTCGGAGGAAGAAGAAGAAGGAAAGGGACCAGAACCAACTGGACGAAAGAATTGAATAGAACTGTTATGCAATGTTACCTGAAGAGTAACCTCAAGGAGAAAGGCTATAGGAAACGGATGCATAACATCTGGAACGAGATTAGTCTATTTAAATTAGATGAACAAAAATTGGCCGGGCAGGCTCGGGTAATAAGAACTAATGGGTGGATAAGCGAGCTGGAACTGGAGGAGCTGAGCAGAGAGATTTGGTTGGAAATGGAGAGTGGAGTATGCCAGGCAAACGAGCCAGTGGGAAATGAAGGTGAAGAGGTTGAGAGAACGGAGGAACCATCCAAAGCAGACAATGATCTGAATGCTGAAATAAATAATACCTGGAACAGAGATACGGCCATTGAGGAGATGAATGCTGACGGGCTAGGACAAGATTTGGTTGATATCCTAAACTTAGTGGTAGATGAATTGAACAATGATAGTGGGAAACCTATGAACCTAAGATTTGTAGACAGGAAAAAGTTAAAAGAAACAACAGCTAAGGTAAACAAAGTCATCCCATACCTTGAGGCGAGGAGCCTTCACCAGTGCAACAATATACCTCAAAGCAACAGCAAATGCGGTGAGGAAATTACTTGGCATACAAGCGAGAGGAAACAACAAACAAGAAAGATCAGAATCTTGGTGGAAGAAGCGACTTTATGGTCAAATCAGGGAAATGAGAAATGACATTGGATAGCTTGAGTCCCTATTGAATGGGACACTAAAAAACATAGACACTAAAAATAGACTGGAAATAAAGTACAAAACTAGGAGGAAAAAGCTAAATATTATCATAGAGGAACTGAAGCAACGCATTGTAGCAAAGAGTGCAAACATTAGGCGGTACGAGAGCAGAGTCAGTCAGTATAGACAGAACCGCATGTTTGACAACAACCAGAAGATGCTGTTTGGACAGCTTGAAGGGAAAGAAAGAGGCAACGACTTGATCACTGAGGCGGAACAAACTAAGACATTCTGGAGAGGAATATGGGAGCAGGATGTTAAACATAATGACCAGGCAGTGTGGATTGAGACAGTACAAAATGAGATTAGTGAACAGGCACACCAACAAACTGATTTGAGTATCACAGTTGAAACTCTTAATGAGCAGGCCAAAAAACTAACCAACTGGAAATCACCAGGCCCAGATGGTGTGCAGGGGTATTGGATTAAAAATATAACATCCCTCCACCCGAAACTGACAACCATGTTCAATGACTGCTTGATGTCAGGTGAGGTACCAGAGTGGTTGACAAAAGGTACCACAGTTCTGTTAATGATAGACCGAATCAAGGGTAATGATGTTACCAACTATAGACCTATCACATGTCTGTCCGTAATGTGGAAACTGTTGACAAGCATTATGTCTGAGGAAATCTAGCATCACCTCCACACAAACAACTTGTTACCGGACGAACAGAAAGGATGCCGAAAGAAGTCCCGTGGTACAAAGGACCAGTTACTTATTGATAAGATGGTAATGAGGAATTGCAAGAGGAGACACACTGGTCTTGCCATGGGATGGATAGACTGCAAAAAGGCATTTGACATGGTGCCTCATTCTTGGATCACCAAAAGACTAGATATCTTCAAGGTGGCAGATAACATCAGACAGTTGTTGGGCAAAAGTATGAAGTCCTGGAAAACAGAGTTAACATCAGCTGGAGAATCCTTGGAAAGCGTGAAGATCAAGAGAGGTATCTTCCAGGGAGATAGTCTGTCCCGTCTGTTGTTTGTCCTTGCCCTGATGCCCCTGACCATTATACTGCGAAAAGTGAGAGCAGGATACAAGTTGGGAAAGGGAGGGCTTACCAGCAATCACCTCCTCTTCATGGACGATCTTAAGCTCTTCGGGAAGAGTGAAAAGGAGTTGGATGTGCTTGTTGACACTGTCCGTATTTTCAGCAATGATATATGTGTGCAATTTGGTATTAGTAAGTGTGGAGTCCTTGTGATGAAGAGCGGTAAATTGAGCAGAAGCAACGGAATCCAGGTACCAACAGGTGATATGACAAAGGAAATTGACACTGAAGAAGGATACAAGTATTTGGGGGATCTGGAGGCTGATGACATCAAGAACCAAAAAAATGAAGGAATTGATAAGATCTGAATACATTCGGAGAATAAGGAGCGTATTAAAGTCACATCAGAACAGCAGGAATGCCATAAGTGCAGTAAATTCCCGAGCTGTGTCTATTATTAGGTACATTGCGGGAAGTCTGAGATGGAATGTTGCTGAACAAAACTATATGGATAGGAAGACTAGGAAGCTATTGACTATCTACAACATGTTCCACAAGAGGAGTGATGTCGATAGTCTCTACTTAAGGAGATCTGAAGGTGGAAGAGGTCTTATCAGCATAGAGGACTGTGTTCAGATGGAGAAAAACAACCTACACAAATACGTGACTGATAGTAAGGAGCCAATGCTCAGAATTGTACTGAAGGAGAGGACAATAGACCAGGCGATGTCCAAGGAGCAAATAACAACAAGGAGAAAGAGCAGCCTTCATGAAAAATCCCTTCATAGTACCTTCTTTGAGAAAACTGAATTCAGAGATCCACAGGCATGGAACTGGTTGAAAAGAGGAGACATTAAAAAGGCTACAGAAGGAATGCTTATGGCTGCGCAAGAGCAGGCCCTCAAAACGAAGTGGTTGAAACACCATATTTACAAGGAAGAGGCTAGCCCACTGTGCAGGATCTGTGGGGTGAGAGAGGAGACTGTGGCTCACATTGTATCCGAGTGTAAACACCTAGCCCAGACTCACTATAAAGGCTGGAGACATGATGTGATGGGAAGGGTGATCCACTGGCACCTATGCAAAGTAAACAATTTACCACATTCTGAGAAGTGGTATGAGCATACGCCAGCGTCGGTGATAGAAAACGATTAGGTGAAGCTGCTGTGGGATTTTCGGATACAGACGGACAAGAACCTGGAACATAATAGACATGACATGGTGGTTTTGGACAATGAAAAAAGATCGTGCCTGATTGTGGATGTGGCCTGCCCATTCGACACGAGAGTGCAAGAGAAGGAGAGGGATAAAATTAACCGATACCAGCATTTAAAGTGGGAGGTAAAAACGATTTGGAACTGCCATGAAGTCAAAGTGGTCCCGATTGTCATAGGCGCACTAGATACTATCTCAAAAAGTTTCCAGGGATGGTTAAAGAAAATTGGCCCCTTGACGCTTTTTGGAACGCTTCAAAAGGCATGCTTGCTGGGAACAGCAAGAATCCTCCGATACGTCCTGAATATCTTAGGCTACAGGTAGTGGCTTGATATTCATTTCAACAAACTTTCCACTCTGATTTTCCACCTCAAGTGAAACTTGAAAAAGTTAATTAGGGATTCGCCGAAGAGGAAAGTGTCTGTCTTTAACCCTTTTAACCTTGTCCACCACACAATCTCTTTCACCATAGCCATCAGGCAGATGAAAACCGCCTGCCCTTCCACCTCGAAGGTAGACAGCGAGACTATCTGCACAATGGACTCAGTCGACAACCGGATCAGTTCTACACGCGACAGCAACTGTTCGACATAGCTCCACAAGTCAGCAATGCTCGGGTACTGAACGAGTGCGTGCACGACGGTTTCGTCGCTCTGCGCGCATCTGGGACATGCTCGGCTGACGGCACTTCCGTGCCTGTAGAGCTTATCTCGAAAGGGCAACGCTCCTCGGTAGCACTGCCAGGCCATGGATTTTTGGAAGTTATCCATAGGCCCCGGGCTGAAAGTTCTCCGGAATAGAGCAAACAGCTGATCTTCTTCGACGCCCAGGGTCTCTCCGAGAATGTCGTCGCTCTTCCCCTCCACTAGTCCTCTATAGAACGCCGAGGTGTATGTTCCGCCGATACTGGTGCCCAGCTGGCAGAGGGCAGTGAGCGCCTGGAGACATTCCAGTTTCCAAGCGCTATCCCTCGGTCTTTTTCTGACCCAGGACTGCAGCTCCGTCAAGGAGACGAGCTGTGGGAAAACGTGCCTGGCGAACGGCGACCACAACTGTTCACCATCAAGGAAGCACCCGAGATGTCGCAGCCTTAGCGCATGTTTGCGCATCACCAGCCATGGCATGCCCAGTTCTCCACGCAACGGGTGTTGACAGCAGATGGATGGTCTGACCATGGGAGCGCGTCCATTTCACAAAAAGCGGAAGAGGAGGCGCTCCATTTTGGTGAGAGTTGCGCTGGAGCAAGGGACGACGGTGAGGCGGTAGCAGATGACGGATGCGATGTACGCATTTGCCACCTCCGCCCGGCCTTTCAGGAACAGCTTCCTCTCGGCCCATTTCTGGGTGAGGGAGGCCACCCTGCTCGTCACCTCGTTCCTGTTTTTCTTCATCTGGAGGTCCGGTCCGAACCAGACACCGAGCAATTTTATCGGTCCGTCCGTCCAACGCCCCACGACGCTGTCGGACGGCATGGACTTGCCTCTCCAGTTGCCAATCTTCAAGCCCACCGACTTTTCCTGGTTTATCTTTGCTCCTGTCACCGCTTCGTATTCCTTGAGAGCGGTGCCGAGCATGTGGACGTGTCTGGTGCTCGACACCACCACGGTGACGTCATCAGCGTAAGCCGACTCGAATTTCCCGCATCCTAGTTCGCGTGGGACGCCCCTCATCGCCCCCAGTTTGTGCAGTAACGGCTCGAGAGCCAATACGTACAAGAGGGACGAGAGGGGACAACCCTGGCGGACTGAGCGAATGATGCTGAACTGCTGCGACAGGTGACCGTTCACCCTCACAACTGAGCATATGTCGCTGTACATTGCTGCGATCCAACCCTGAAAACGGGCCCGAAACCGGCTGCCTCGAGAACCGCCGCCAGGTACCAATGGTAGACCCTATCGAATGCTTTGGATTGATCCAAGTTGATCAGGGCCCTACCCGTGCCAGGTTCTTTAACCACCCTCTCTATGATGTATCGCATGAGGTGGAGGTTGTCCACAACATCAATATATATGTATCTGTATGATTCTTCAGTTGAATAGGAGGTCAATTATATGTACAAACATTGTTAATGCTCCGAAGACTCCATGCCTAGGTTTGGAAGAAACAATTGTCAGCGATTAAATGTTTTAAACATAACTTTGATTCTTGTGTATTCAATATTACTGCTCTGTAAAACAACTGATGGTCTTACATTGAGCTATTTATCTTACTGGTAATAAGATAATAATAAATTACTGACCTTCCCTGTTTATAGTTGTTTATAGTATAGTATATACATATCTATAAATAGTATATTTAATATTATTAACTTCTCCATACTGTTGAGCTAACATACATTAAATTACCAGTATGCTGATCAAAGACTACCGTCCTATGTCTACTAAGAACATACCTATACCATCTAAAGATACATACGAAATATTATTGATCAATAGTGTCAACTCCTTTATCAATAGAGTGAGATGGAGGACATTCCATTATGATAAAAACAGATCTAACAAAACTGATGATACTAACAAATTTGACTCCTTCGGCTTTAAAACTTTTAAAAGCCCTCCTCACAACACACTATTAAACTCTTTTGAAAATGACCTAATAAAACTAGTTAAGAACATTAAATACAAAAAGCATCGTAATAGAAACAACACCTTCTTAAACAAACTTAACTCCTCTATTAAAGGATTCAATACAAATAATGAAATTATTGTACATGCAGATAAAACTAATAATATATATAGCCTAGAATATGATACTTATAGAAAATTTATATATAAAGAACTACGCAGGAGCTATAAGAAAACTACTATTAAAAACCTAGAAGATATTAATTTGGAAGGCCGTAGTATAGTGTCTAAATTGGGACTTCAGCCATACACCCCTAACCCCCCAAGATTCTTTCTGAAGGACCATAAGGAAGATTTCATTAGTAACCCTTCGATAAGACTAATCTGCCCTTCCAAATCTGATGTTGGCATTATCAGTATGAACATTTTAGATAAAATCATCCCACAGATTAAGCACAAAATATACCTTAAACAGTGGAGAAATACAGGTGAAGTTATTGAATGGTTTAAGGATATTAAAGAGAACAAAAATAAAAAAATTATACAGTTTGATATCAATTCATATACACCTCTATTTCCCCTATCCTATTAAATAAGGCACTCATTATGGCCATGAACAATAGTGACCTGACTAAATCCCAGATTGATGTCATACTTGCGGCCTGTAAAACGATAATTACATTTGAAGATCAGTTATGGACCCGCAAGGATACGCATAACAACTTTGACATAACTGTGGGATCTAGTGACTCGGCGCAGGTCACTGATTTGGTGGGCCTATATCTATTAAATGAAATCCATAAAGACCTACCATACCTCAACAGTGGTTTATACCGCGATGATGCACTACTCCTTATAGACTATAACAAATTTAATATAGAAAGAACTAGGAAACTATTACATAAAACTTTCAAAAACTATAACTTAAGTATCACCATAGACAAAAATACTAAAAATGTTAACTTCCTTGATGCTACCCTTTACCTAGACTCTAAAATATATACACCCTTTCATAAACCTAACGAAAAACTAATTTATGTAGATACCAAGTCTAACCACCCTAGATCCATATTAAACTCAATCACGAAAGGAATATCTAATATAATCTCTAATCTATCTTATAAAGAAACCATATTTAGCAATAATTCACAATACTATAATCAGACATTAGCTAAATCAGGCCATAATAATGGGATTGAGTTCCTACCTATAAAATCACATGGTTACAACATTATTTCTCACAATATGGCCATGAGGAAAAATAGTAATAAGAATAATAACCACCCTTACACTAATACGAAGGGTAATATAAAACTTAACTCGCACCAAAGTAGACACCAAAATATTATAAACAGAAACACCCCAATAGATATAAAAAAACAAAAATAGAAGAACTAATACATTTTTTAATCCCCCTTTCAATCTAAACGTCTCTACCAACTTATCTAAGGCTTTCTTCTCAATCCTGGAAAAAAAACTTCCCATCTGGCCACAAGTACCATAGTCTTATAAATAAAAACACCATTAAAATCTCCTACTCTACCACACATAATATAGCATACCATATAGCTAGTAGTAATAAAAGAAAGATTAATACTTATTTTCAACAAATTAAAACACAGCAGGAGGTAAACTTTCAAAACAACATAATAACTACAAACCCTAATAACAATAGTAATAATAGTAATAACACTAATGAAATCAATAACATTAGGAACGACAACCATCATAGCCCTAACAACCAGACTTCTACACAACATAATAACCGACAAGATAACATCCAAAATAAATGTAACTGTAGATCAAATAGAACTTGCCCTTTAGGTAACAACTGCTTAATCAAGGACATCATTTACTCATGCACGGTCAACACTAACAACTCTTCTAAAACTTATATAGGCTCTACTTCGATCTGCTTCAAGACGAGATACAACTCACACCTCCATTCTTTCAAAAAGACAATCTAGCCAACTCCACTTCACTATCTAGCTACATACACTATCTGAAAACTAGGAATAGATCATATACACTTCAATGGGAAGTAGTAGGTAGGGCTGCATCGTATAAATCACCTAATAAATTTTGTAACCTCTGTCTACTAGAGACCCATACTATAATCTTTTCGAATCTTAACCTCCTTAATAACAAATCGGAAGTGTTTGCATCGTGCCAACACCGCTTCCGACACACTTTCCAAAACTTTAAACCTAGTATATAACAATGTCAGATTTGAACTCATCACCACCATTAGCACTTCACCTCTAGGTCTTGCCTTCCATCACTGCATTACACTCTTTTATCCACACTTTCCTCTACACAAATCATTTTAGCTATAACTTTATACTCTAGAAATATCCTTATAGTCACCACCTTTTAATATAATTACTTCAGATTACTTATAATTATATAGTGATTGAAATATAATACAATTTATATAAACTTTAAATATTACATGTAACAATGAATTATATATACATTTATAATTAAATGTATATATAGCATTAATTTATTAACATAAGGGATTTATCTAACTTAAATATAATATGGAACAATGAATTATATATACATTTATAATTAAATGTATAGATTAATAACATTGTATATAAAGGATGAATTTATTTGCTCAAGAGATGTATCTAATTTATCATGCAAACAGCTATACGTTATTCCATAGCTTACCAAATATTGGGTAGACAACAATCTAATGAAACCTTTAATATATTTTGAGAGAGTAGACTGTATTTGAAATTAAATTAAATATAAATATATAGCACTTTGTATGGGAAATTCAATTATGGTACTATATAATATTGGGTAGACAACTTTCTAATGAAACCTTTAATATATTATGAGAGAGTAGACTGTATTTAAAATTAAATATAAATATATAACTTTTTATATAAGGGACTCAATTGAGGCACCATATAATGTCTATTAGAGCAATGAATTTAATTATTATAATGAGCTAGTTACCTCCCCTTACGCATTAGCTCCCCTTAATTCCATACCCACTTCCGGATATTAAACCGTTGAAAATGTTCGCAGCTGAACAACTCTAATCTATAAATATGGATTAAATAACACTAAGTTGCAATATATTACTATAACAAACATTCAATACAAATATATGGTAACTTATGTAATGGATGTGAAATCTGTAACTTTCTTTTTCTACACACATACAAATTTGAACTATACAGAAAATATCCTCGCATTCCAACCACCATAATTCACTAACATATTTGCTTAAAGTGCTTTTAATTCATGTAATACCTTGCCATACAGTACTCATATATACATGATACATTTGCTTGTTCCGTTCCTTTATATATGACTAACGCATGTACTATATCTTTAATTTAATTATTAGACTATTCTCTTATATTATCTGTCACATGTATTCCACCCTATGCTTTTAATTTTAATTTTAAATTTAATTTTGATTTTAATCTTAATTTGAATTATTGTAAATTATAGTATAATATAATATATGTCGCATCCATTCCACACTGTAAACATGAAACTGTTGTCCACCACATGAATATATATGTATCTGTATGATTCTTCAGTTGAATAGGAGGTCAATTATATGTACAAACATTGTTAATGCTCCGAAGACTCCAAGCCTAGGTTTGGAAGAAACAATTGTCTGCGATTAAATGTTTTAAACATAACTTTTATTCTTGTGTATTCAATATATATATATATATATATATATATATATATATATATATATATATATATATATAAGAGAGTATTGAAGTTTGCTTGAAGCATTGTGGAATAATATGTTAAATTTCTTTAAGTCGTTTGGAAGCCTCGACAATGCAGATGGGTAAATCTCCGGGTAACAAGATCTGGTAGTGGAGAGAGAGATGTAAGTCGGTGTACGTTGAGTTGCGTGGCGTCTGTAGCGTGGAAGGAATGAAGGAAAGAGCGTAAAGATAAAAATAAAAATAACAACACGAGATAGAGTTACCTTGGGAGAGATTTAATTGTCCCTATATATTTCGGATTCACATCCATGAACTGGGTTTTTTACGCGGGGGGAGGGGGATTCTCTATCGGAAAGGTCCGAAACGTGTCCTCCGCTGCTTGTTGTTTTGAATATCTGAGGTATTCAGCAGAGCGCGCGTGCGCGTGAAATGAGGTCGGTCAAGCAGAGATCAGCGGCCGAAGTAGTTCTTTCAATTGTGGGAGTGGGATGGCGCTAGCTGTCAGGCCACAGTATTCTCTGCCTCTTTGGTGAATTTTACTGTGTGTGTGTGTGTGTGTGTGTGTGCGTGTGTTGTTGTCTCGCTTGAGTGTGTGTGTGCGTGCGTCGTTGCCTTGTTCCTCTGTATTGGCAGTGTAGTATGTTCGTATGGTGGAATGCTACTGTGTGTATGTGTGTGTGTGTGTGTGCGTGTGTTGCTGTCTCGCTTGTGTGTGTGCGTGTGTTGCTACATCGTTTGTTAACTTAAACCAACCACCACATTTTTCTTCTCTCGGATCGGTTGTTTAATTGTGGCCCTAGGCGTTTGATCCAAAGTGCTTCCTTGATACGTAATGTGCCGGCGTTTCTTTCTGTCGCTAGAATTGTGACAATGGGCCTTCCATCTTTGTTTCCGCATTTGGCTATGTGTTTCCGGAAAGACGAGGCCCTGGTGTTAATGTGCTCCTTGATCGGGATGTGCAACGGCCGGATTGTGCTAACTATATAGTATTGGTTGCACTTGTTACATTCTATCTTATACACAACGTATGTGCGTAGGCAACAGTTCGCATGGGGCATCGGGCAGTCTCTGAGGGAGCACGCGTCAGTTGATTTCCCGGGTTTCCTGGAGAGGCATCGTCGCAGAGAGGGGCCCGAGTGGGCCAGGTGGATGTCGAGGCCCTCCCTCCGTATAGCTTTGCGGATAGCGTTGGTGGTATTCTCGCCCTGGTGTGGTATTTTAAGGAAGCACTTGCCTTGGGTGCCTCTCTGTCTCTTGGTGTCTGTTGTTTCCTACTCTGTCTGTGAGCTAGGTAGGGTACCCGTTCGTCTCCAGCACCTCGAGGAATCGCTTGGTATGATTGACACCATTCACGGGATCGCTGCATCTGTTTTTGATTCGCGCGATCTCGTTCGTGATGTATCCTCTTTTGGCACTGTTAGGAAGAGCGGACTTGTAGTGGACAAACAGGTCCCTGCAGGCTGCCTTTCAGTAGAAGTTGCAGTGGATCCCTCCCTGTTCCGTGATGTTGATTCGGAAGTCGAGGAGGGCAAGTGACCCGTCGTCGTTGGGGTGTTCAACACTGAAGTCAATGTTCTCGTCCGTGTTGTTGAACATCTCATAGATTATGTTCTCCATGTCTTGGGAAGATGTGAGGAAGAGGATATCGTCCACGTACCTTGAGAAAAAGGCGACGGCGTTGGGGTGGCAGGCGTTGAGTGCCTTATATATATATATATATACAATTATTAATATTACTGAAAAAAGCAAGAGATATTTTATTTTGTTTATATGAAAAGAATACAATAGAGACGATTTAAGTTAAATAATATATATATATATATATATTCAGAATATTAATAAATGAAGACATTCACATAATCAAAATATGTTTTATTATATATATTTCGAACGTACTGTTTTGTTTTTTTCAGTACGTCCTCGTCAGATAAAATACATGAATTGATGTATGACATACCTCAACGGTCTTGATAGTTCAATTCCAGTATGGCAGTGATTTATTACAACAAATCTCAACATTTATATACCACAAATAATAACATGATTCTGAATAATATTAATAACTCCAGAAAACTCCTGTAGAGTGCTTTTAATCTATTGTAAAACTATATTCATTGAGTAATCAATGAACCATATTAATCTTTGGTCATATTTAGCTCCCAGAAGGTGGAGCGCTTCTTATGCAATAGATTATTAATAAATGATCGAATTCTTTAGGGTTTCTACATCTCTCAAAGATATACCTTTACCCTCTAACGAAGAATACATGAGAACACTTATTGGACAAACCAACTCCTTCACAAGAAGACTGCGGTGGCGTGCTTTCCATTTTGAAAAGAACGATGAAACAAATAGGAAAAACACCAACCATAATCTCGAGAATATTTTTAAATCTAGGAAAGATCCTCCTTACCACAAACTCTTGCCAAATTTCGAAAACGAAATTATTAATATATTAAGGAATATAAAATTTAAAAAAACCCATATAGAGGCCAAGAATACCTTAGAGGTCTAAGGGAAAAAATTAATGACATAAAAAAAGTAAATAATATATTTGTGAAATCAGACAAAACCAACAACATTTATGGGATTGAAAAAACAAAATATAATGACTTAATTTTAAAAGAATTGAGAAAAAATTACAGAAAGACCCCGAGTGAGGATATTAATAATGATGCATTTAAAATTATCACCAATCTTGGAATAGAGCGGAAGACCGAACCTTTCATACCAAGGCAACCGCGGATGAATTTTAAAGACCATAAAAGACATTTTGAAGAGGACTTACCTGTTAAACTTATTGCGGCATCAGGGTTATCGGTCTTAGTCAACTCAATAACTGCTCGATCGGCTCCCTTATGAACATACTTGCAGATGTATTGGATTGATTTTATGGAGTTGCAGAATTCAACATTAATGTGGGCTGAAAACATTTTACAAAGCACCTTGTTATGTGGTACAACCCATCAATTGTCGATATTGAAATCTTGACCACCAACCATTGTTATAGTTGCCGTATGTCCACCCTCCTGCGGTGCCCTGCGACGGTATAAAAGGTAGTTATCATCACCAGTTTTGATGTCATGGATAAGTTTACGTGGGTAACGTTTTGTACATTTCCCATTATCCATACATGCAGATTTTGGATTTAGGTGGCCTCACGATCCATGGATCATGTTGGCTTTTATAATTTGAAAAAGGACAGGGTCTTCTTGGGGATTTGGCAATTCAGCACTTATAGCGGAATCAACATCAGTTGACATTAGTTTTTTTTCTAAGCCAAAAGAGAATATGGGCATGTGGGAGTCCTCTCTTCTGCCATTCTACTGTGTACATGAAACACCTTACTGGTCCAAAAGGTTGTCCGTATTTTATAACATCCATCATTTTCATAAGTTTTAGGTGAAACACTCTAGATGTGATATCATGACTGTGAAGGATTTTGGCCATGAAGTAAGTGAGACTGGATGTCAATTTTGGATTGCATGTGAAGGTGATGAAAAGATCAGGACCGCCACAATGGCGGACATAGGTGAGAGCATCCTGCATTTGTTCATGCATGTAACAGGGGCCTCCAGTGTATGACGATGGGAGAATGACAGAAAGCCCAACATCCGAAGCAATAACCTGATCATTTTGGTTGGCTTCGTCACGTAGATTGCCGTATTCTTCTGAACGCAGTTCCTTTTGATGGCGTCTTATCCATTGGAGGCGTTCACTGTCAATCTGGAAAAGGATGAAATTGTTGTGGTAAATATTGTGTGAACTTTTCTGAAGGAAATTTTCTGAACGAAATCATACAATAAGAAATATTTACCTTAGCAAATGCGTCTACACAGTATTGATTGAGGAGCATCTGTGTTCTATGCAGAATGTTGATGTCGTTTTTGTGAACCATAAGCCTAAATGCATAAAATTCCATTTGTGAAATGGTTTTCTGTGGTTGAAGATGCATCAAAGTTACAGGATTACACTTTGGCAAGTCAATGCGGTAGCCATCGTCGCCAAAGGGGAACAGTAATGGATATTGTAGGGCATCATATGTAGGATAAAGTTAATTTATTTTTTGAAGACGCGAGTCCTGCCATTCAAGAACAATATCACTGTTTGAAGCACTCCTATTAGGACTTGTTATAAGCACCGCAACTTCCTCGGTTTGGGGTCTGTTAAAGCAACCCTGACGCTGCCCTAGTGGAGCGCGGTCACCTCGAATGACAACCTTGAATTGATTGGTGTTAGCATCTCTACGCTGAAAAGCAGTTTTGAAAATGGTGACGTAGGGGTTTATGGTATGAAGCATATATTGAGGGGGCTGCAGAAGAAAAGGTATTGTTCCTTTAGTAACTGAAGCTCTTCGTGGCGTTTCTTCAGGTCCGTTCCCCATAAATTAAATCTGGAGAAAACTGTGTTCATCGCCATTTTGTGGAATAAGGGAGCCAATTTGAAGGTAGATTTGGTCTTGCACTTTGAATGTGGGCATATAATTTCCATGTTTTATTGGTGTATGACCAAAGATTGTCATTTGGAAAGCCGAATTGTAGGCTTTTATATTTCTAAGAAAGTGTTTAGAATCAGTGTGTCTCCAAGCAGCAGAGAATTCAAAGGTTCGGTACCGACTTGTAAATGAGGCAATCTAACTGTTCCATTGGAGCAGTATATACCGGTAGATTCTGTTGGCCACCTCATTGCGTTACAATGGACGCAAACAGCAAATGATGATATGTGGGTGGGATGCGTAGTACTCGTGGAGGCTGTAATAAAAAGCCTTCTTAGACCAGTAACAGGAAGAAACCCTCGGAAAGACATGAGAACGCATTTTCCGTTGAGAATCAGCTGCAAGCCTTGTAGCCGTTTGGTCAACAGTCTCTAAAGCACGGCTATTTGAAGTAGAAGCAGCATCAGAAGCAAGCTGGCGTTCTGCTTGTTCAGCAGTCTGTAATGCTCTGACCTTCGAAGTAGAAGTAGCATTGCGAGCGAGCCGGAGTTCTGCTTGTTCAGTTGTCTTTAATGCTCTAGCGATCGAAGTAGAAGCATCATTGCGAGCACACCGTAGCATACATTGTTCTTCTGTCTCGCTTGCGCGCAAAGAACGCAAAGCAAAAGCATTTCTTGTTTTTCTTCCAATGTGCCTCTTGCCTTTTCCAGGCATTCTATGGAAAACCTGTAATTGAATAAATCTGAAACAAATCATTAACTGTCAACCAGAGACTGATATACTACAGAACCCACTGCAAATGTTCAATGAGCTATAAAGAAAATATCATTACAAACTGACTGATCAGCGAGAAGAAATTGTGAAACAACACGCTGTAAATGTTATGTATATGTCGTTAAGGAATTGTCGCTTACAGCAACTATATTCCGTGACATCGGCAATCAAATTACTCAGTAAAATACTTGTCTACCTTGTAGGTTCTAGAAGTATTACAGTTCATCAGTGTTAATTAATAAAAGAGTATCGTAATACACAATATACAGCGTCATCTAAAGTGGTTGTTTCTTTTATAAAAACATCTCACATCCTCCTTTAGCAATGTGTAAAATTTTAAGAGATCGGGTGAATAATGCGCAAGTCATAATACTTTACACACACAGACAGAACGGGACTCGATCTCATCAAAAATCTGTAATTAAATAAATCTGAAACAAATCAAATCAAAGAAATTTAGCTGGTTGCTGTTTATAGGACTTCTAATGATGATTTTGAATGCTAAAGTCCCATTAGAATTAGAAAAAGGACGATATTTGCTACAATATTTTCTATACCTTTCATTTATATATATATATATATATATATATATATATATATATATATATATATATATATAAATATATATATATATATATATATATATATATATATATATATATATATATATATATATATATATATATATATATATTGGTAAACGGAATAGAAAATGCTGACAAATTGTTCACAGTGAAAAATAGTTTAATTAGGAATAAGTGAGAATTAGTAATTGTATTGGTTAGTATTCAGTTTTGGTTTTAAGTTTTACCGGTTGCGCATTTCTAATGCTTTTCAAAAATAATTTTGATATAGAGCGTCCGTGATGTTTGCTCTGATCTGATTAGTTTTGGGAATTCTACCTGTTTTTATGTTAAAAAAGTGGCTCCAGCGGTATTAAAATAGGTTTTGCGCCAATTCGTGTTGCAAAAATTATTGTGGTCAAAACAATTTTGATTGGTCGGTCGAGGTCATGTGAATGTAAAAAATTGATTTTGCCCCTCTCACACAGACTCTTATTTTTTTCTCTTTTTGCCAGTCCCTTTTCTCACACAGCCTCTCTCTCTCTCTCTCTCTCTCTCTCTCTCTCTCTCTCTCTCTCTCTCTCTCTCTCTTCCTTCCGCTTATTTTTTTGTCTCTTTCTTTCTGTCGCTGTTTTCCTCCTACAGACATTCTCTCTCTTTCTTTCCCCTCTCACACAGCCTCTTCTTTCTCTCTCTTTTTGCGAGTCCCTTCTCCCACACACCCTTCTCTCTCTTTTTGCGAGTCCCTTCTCCCACACACCCTTCTCTCTCTCTCTCTCTCTCTCTCTCTCTCTCTCCCTTCCGCTTCCTTTTTAGTCTCTTTCTTTCTGCGCTGTTTCCCTCCTATAGACATATTCTCTCTTTATTTTTCTGTCCCTCTCTCTTTTCTACTCTGCACATTCTACTTCCTTCTCTTTCTCAATGTACCGCGTTTATCGGAGTTATGCGTAAAAACATGCATACACACGTATACGTAGAGATATAAATATAAATTTATATATTCATTTTATCTTTATTGATTTACTTTATAACACCCCCTTACTTACTATTTTTACTGTTCTAATTTTTTCATTTTTCATATATATTTTTATTCTTCATTTTATTATTATATATGTATCTATACCCTGTCTGACATTGTGTCTCGCTATATCACACACACCTTACCCTTGCGCACGCTTTCAAATGTTCATGTCTGTATTTGTGTATATGTATATTTGTGTACGTCGTCATATATGCATGTATGTATGTGTGTATACTGTGTGTGTTTAGCCCTAACTTTTTATGTATATGTATATCATGCTTTTCTATGAGTGTGTTTTTGTGTTTTAGTTTTAGATTTTTGGTTCTTCGCCTTTTGTTTTTGTTTTTTTTGTCTTTACGTCCGTAAGTGTGCATGCTTGTTTTTATTTCATTTTTATTATTCTTATTTTTATTTTTATTTTTATTCTTATTTTATATTTTTGATCATTTTATGTTTGTTTTTATTCATTTATAATTTATACTAGCTGACGTACCCAGCTTCGCCCGGGTAAACAGTTGATAAGAGAAGACAGGTAAAAGAGAAAATGACTGTATTGGATGTTTGTCTGGTTACAGTATGAGGCGAGTCCGTGTTGTCTGTGTGATACAAAAAACAGTAAAAAAAATCTTCCAGATATACCAGATTCTTCGTTGTACGGTTTGTGCATAGTATATGAACAATTCTAGGTGCTCCCACCTAGAATAGTGACCTCTAGGAGGTGGTTCATCTTCTGCCTGACTGTAAAACGTGTATCTTTGCATAGACGTGGTTGTTCCACGTTTCTCAAAAGGATGATGGAAGTTCCAATCTTTTATATTATATGTAGATATAGATATAGATAATTAATATAAAAGATGTCCGTCAATGTAAAAAAGGTCCCTATTTACTTGAAATGGTTTATGCAAATGCCAAATTAATATGGATATGGATAACATGCTTATCTATAAGTTGTCAGCTATAATAATAAAACAACAAATTATATGACACAAAAGTTTATTCAGTAATTTCCAGGCTCTTGCCCACTGAGTAATAGACAGTCAATATTGCCCAGAGTTCAACTCGGGGAGGTGGTTTGGTTTGAACTCCAAATGGCGGATCCTTCTACTTCGAAAATAGAATCGTTTTTCAATATTACTCTAGCCCTGGCCGGCCATAGGCACCAAACCTTTTGCCAGACTCAGCATATGATGAGGTTTTATTACCACTGCAATCAGATGCGATAAATTTGAAGGCAATTTCTACCAATACTTGTTGGTTTTTTTTGCTCACTAACATTAAAGCCCGGCTTTGCTCGGGGTCAGTAAGTTACCAAAGTTAGGTTGCACCACCCATTTTATGGCAGCACTTTTTTGTCTGCCAGGCACTGGGTGAAGGAATTGCAGACCTGGACTGCCGAAGCAGAAGCTGCGCCAGCAGTAACAATTGTAGTTTCGCCTATGGATATTATCTCTGTGCAAAGAAGTGTTGGAAGTTATCGTTTCACAGTACTTGCGCAACACGCGCGTAGACGATGCCAGCCGAACAACAGAGCTGCGATAGAGTTGTTCTGCATGGTTGTCTAATGTGTTTTCTAAATTTAAGACAGTAGGGAGGGGTGTGATATGGGGGAAGAATTAGCTGCTGTTTCTAGCAGGTTTAGTGACCTCATAGAGGATATGTGTTTTCTAAATTTAAGACAGTAGGGAGGGATGTGATGTGGGGGAGAGTTAGCTGCTGTTTCTAGCAGGTTTAGTGACCTCATAGAGCATATGTGTTTTCTAAATTTAAGACAGTAGGGAGGGGTGTGATATGGAGGAGAGTTAGCTGCTGTTTCTAGCAGGTTTAGTGACCTCATAGAGGATATGTGTTTTCTAAATTTAAGACAGTAGGGAATGGTGTGATAGGGGGGAGAGTTAGCTGCTGTTTCTAGCAGGTTTAGTGACCTCATAGAGTATATTATTTTTTATAGTAAATAAACTGATACTTCTTTCTTCCACGTTCGTTGAGAGGTTTTAAAAAAGATTTATCGCTATTTTTTTTTGTTGTTGAATAAATTTATCAGTTGCTTTTGAATAATTGTTGTTTCGTATGAAATGTAATAAGTTCTCTTTGTCATTGAAGTAAATAAATGTTTGACCGTTCCACACTAAAAAACAAACGTTCCATTTCTCCCCCCCCCTCTCTCTCTCTTCGGCGTTCCTAAAGGAAGTTTGTAAGCAGGTATGTAGTTTTAGTGAATTTTAAGGAGGGTAGAGAGAGGTCTTCAGATTATATTAGAGGGGTAAAGAGTCATGTATTTAGTTTTATCGATTATTTCCATAATTGTGGGTGAGTTTGAATGAAATAAAGAGTCGTTGACCTAAGTTAGACCATTTACAACATTCGTTCAGACGTTGAGTCGAATGGGTTGAGATTGTACATATGTATAAAGATGGAACATGCACACACACACAACAACAATCTGCCTTTTATAGATAATTGTTTCTACTTTTGGCACAAGGCCAGTAATTACCCAGTGCGTTACTGGTACTTTATTTTATCGACCCCGTAAGGATGAAAGGCAAAGTTTACCTCGGTGGGATTTGAACTCAGACGATAAAGGACTGTAACTCTATGCTGCAAAGCATGGTGTCCAACTCTCTACCGATACTGCCAATGCCTTTTATAGATAATGATTATCGACAATAAATGACATTGAACATAAATGATAACTCTGTCAAAGCTCACAATACTGATCAAAGGACACCAATGTCCGAATCATTTACGTCGCTTATTGATAGCATTAAAGATATGCATACATCAGCTTAAAGCTTCATTCTAGACAATATTCAGGGTTGTTCCTATGTTAGTGGTATCAATTTGAAATTTTATACCATCAGGATCGTACACTCGAGATGTAGCAACATACAGTTTCCCATGGCTGAATGCTGGATCATTCAAGTAGACACCGACTCGCTTGAAAGTCTGTCCCTGTGCCTTGTTGACAGTCATGGAGAAGGCCAAATTGACGGAAACCGTGTCCTTTGCCAAATGAATGACCGCAGATCTTCACTTGGTCTCAGCATAATCCTTGGAATGAGAACCGATTCCTCTCTGCCTGGAAGTTTAGCTTCTAAAACTCTTCCGTTAATCAATCTCTCAACAATCAATCTGGTACCATTGCAAAGACCCATTTTATGATTGAAATTTCTAAGCAATATAATCGGCATACACTTTTTCAACCTCAAAATATGCGGGGGAAATCCGGGCATTTGAAGTGAATTCAGATACTCAGTCGGAAAATCCATATTGTTCTGCTGATTAGGCTCCATTGCATCCGCACTGACGGTCAACCATTCCTCTCCAGGAAACATTCCGGCTACTTGTGAATTTATTTCATCGACCGTTGCATTCGTATGAGTTAGAATAACGCGTTCCGATATCCAGGAGATATTCTGCCAAAAAGCATTCAAATTAGGGAACACCCAGTCAATCAATGCTTGGCGGTCCAGTGGCATGACTAAATGATCTGGGATTCTTACAGTCTGATTATCACCAACGTATGGCAATTCATCGTTTCCCAACTGCATCAACCATCGGCCGTATGTCTCTGCCTCTTCGTTTTGCCCGAACATACGAAGTCGCATATTATCGTGTAATCGCAAAACTCTGAAATGGCGCCACAACGGGGAGTTTTTCAGACATGCATCGACAATTTGCGCTCTTTGAGCATTCCTAACAATTGGTAGCACCTGTCTGAAATCGCCACCAAGAACGATAGTCTTACAACCGAATGGTAGGTCACCACCGCAGATATCTCTCAAAGTTCTGTCCAATGCCTCCAGCAAATATCTGTGTGCCATTGGAGCCTCGTCCCAAATAATCAGAGACGTATTGCGTATAAAGCCCGCGAGTTCACTTTGTCCTGTAATGTTACAGACACTCAACTCCTCCGGAGCCAATGGAGCCTGAGTGGAAGGTCCTTCCACCACTCAGCAAAGTGGCAGCGATCCCACTGGTGGCCACAGGGGGAGCAATATTCCTCTGAGCTCTGACTGCCGATAACAGTGTTGAAACAGAATGTCTTTCCGGTGCCTCCTGGAGCATCTATGAAAGCACAAAGTTGCTCATTAGTGGAAATCAAATGGAGAACGCCATCGACCAATTCTCTCTGAGATTGGGTCAACATTGCCATACGTTCATCCACAATACGAAGCTGTTCCAGTGGATCAAACTGGAATAGTTCCCTCCGATCGAGTGGCAACCGTCTAAGCTGCAATCTCATGTTCAATGCTAAGACACGCTGCTGCATTTCTACATCAGGAATTGGCAAATTGAAATCTCTTAAACATTTGAAATGAACTTCAAGCAGTTGCTCAATATTGAGCAAAACAATAGCCTTCATCAAATTTTCATCATCGACCTGAAGATGATGCCTAAAATCATCAGCCATAATTCCCCAATGGCGTTCAAATAACTCTCTAGGTTCGGCAGGATTGCAGAATCCTAGAATTGTGACAAACAACTGCCTTGTTTGAGCTGGCATTTGTGTTGTTCCTGCAGCTTCCATGGCGTTATTTCATTTAGCGTCATCCTGAAGGAGTCCCAGATGTAGACACACAGCCTGGTATGTTTCATATTCCACGCCATTCATTGTTTTCAAATCAGCGAAGCTCTGTTTACCTCTCGAAAAATCATTATGCAACAGAATTAGGAGATAAAACACATCACCAGATGCTGGATGGACATTACAAACCCGTCCAATAGTCATGAATCTCAACTTTTGTTTTCTATCATTCCATTTCTTTCTCTTCTTATCCCACGTATAGTGCGAAGGGAAATTGCAGTAGAGTTGCCTTTGATCCGGGTTCAAAGCATGTTCTCTATTATGCTTGAACCACTCAGTCAATTCCGTCTTAGGAGGTGGTGCGTTAGCAATTATTTTGACACCTCTTCTAGTGTCCTGAAAACAGACCATTTGCCTATACTCTAAGTGAACCGTCAGTTTCTGAACGCTGGGTTTGCGTTCATTGAGATCAAAATCGAACAATCTCCAGCAAGCTTCGCTAGATCCAATCGAGCGAACATCCTGGAACCTGCCAACTTCATCTCCTTGGTTCGCTTCCTCATTCCTGGCATTGATCATTGCCCGATCATGACCTTTGTAAATATATTTGAATAGATATTTGCAAGCTTTCACTGAGCTACAAATTTCCACATTAATATGACAACGATATTTCATAATCAAATATGGAATGTATGGCACAACCCACTGATTTGTAACCTGTCGACCGTTTACATTTTCGACCAAACCGCCATCGGCAGGCGACCGTCTTCTGTATGAGGGATGAGCATCCCCATCGTTCCAGGAAGTGTTCGTGACAAAAGATTTCAGAAAGTGCTTACTGCATTGGCCATTTTTCATGCAAGGCGCTTTCCGATTTTTCACTCCGCATTGGTTGTGCACCATTGACTTTGCCACCAATTTGCGTAGTGCCTCATTCTCCGGCTGTCCAGCACTCACAATGCTGTCAACATCCTCAGCACATCTCAATTTGCAATCTCTATGTAAAATGATCAGCAAAGTGCATGTGGCAATCCTCTTTTTTGGAATTCAATTACGTATGTAAAAGCAACTATACCTCCAAAGATTCCCTCTCTTTCTTCATCATCCATTATCTTTTTCAGATATCCTTTGAATACTCTTGCCACAATATCAGGACGGTCTCTGGCTGTTGTCCTGACAAAAGTGCATCCTTAATATCAGTCCATTCAGAATTGCATGTAACCGTTATAAACAAATCTGGCTTTCCAAACTTTCTGACAATAGCCATTGCATCCTGATAGCGAATGTTCTTATATCTCGGGCCGCCGATGAACGACGATAGCAAAATGATGCGTCGAACAATTTGCTTGTAATTGGCATCATCGGCTGTTACCGCATCCTGTATATTATTATACAATTCAGCTCTGGTATGTTGCTGATGTGTAGCTATATAATTTAGCCTTTGATTTTCGATCTTTGCGAACGCCATGCAACAGTATTCCTGGAACAATCTGCTGGCTTGAAATAGCGCATTTCTCTGTTGATTCCTCTCGTTCAAATGGAACGCGTAAAAGTCGCGAATCGAATTATTGTGTCTATTGCCACCTCCCTGTTGATGCTGATTATCATGATCATCTAAATGAACAGACATGTTCCATCCATTTTCACCTTTTGGGAATAAAAGAACATAATGCAATGGATCGTATGCGCTATTTGACTCATTGGTAGTCTTGAGACCACCATCTCTGCGATTCAGGAGGATGTCTCTCGATCCAGGCTTATCGTCCATCAACACAGCAACTTAGCGAAATCCTTCAGGGGCATTATATCGCCGTTCGTAATGATTCCTTGGCACGGCGTCAGCCTTAATCACCAATGTTTGCTGCTGAACATTTTGCAGTTCAATCACCAACATTAAATCCATAACATAAGGATTACACTCTCTAAGCCAGGATTGCAAATCACGGATCAAATCACTTAACCTTTGCCGTTCAAGTTCAGTTATATTTCCCGGCAACTTCATCCAACCGATCCTGATATCCTCCTCCGATTCACTATAATCTGGATCGTTAACGTAAATTTGAGCGACTCGAGGCCTCACTCCTTGGGTAACATCTAAATTACCGATACAATGATACAAACGGCCTTGAATGACTACATTCGGTTCACTAACTCTCTGCGCTGCTAAAGCTAATGAATTGTTAATTTGCCGCGAATATTTGCGCAGTAATCTACCTCGGTCTCCTTGATCACCCCACATAATTAGTATTTTAAACTCCGGTGACTGCTCATCATCCAGAATTCGCAAGGGTTCTAGTTGAAATGCTCCTTTATGACAGCACATTGTGGCCCACGTCTTTTCGTGCCTCCAAAGCAATGCTCCACAATGTGGGCACTCTGCTCGTCCACCAATCTGAAAATGACACGGTTGCCATGATCCATTTTTAATATCATTCGTTCGCGTTCTGGCCTCTTTACTGGAATGAGGAATACTTTGGCGATACATTCTCTGAACTTCTGTTTTGCGCTGGCGCTGTTCAGCCAGCTCCTCTTCATCCATCGGAGCACACCGTTGCTGCTGAATTCTGGCATCTGCTGATGATGCTCAGCCAGTTCGTCTTCCACCATCGCAGCACGCCGTCGCTGATTGGCTCCAGTGTTTCGTTGGCGTTGTTCAGCCAGCTCCTCTTTATTGTTGGCGGCACGTCTTCGCCTCTGAAGTTCGGTGTTCCGATGGCGCTGTTCGGCCCGTTTTTCTTCATTGCTGGCTGCACGCCATCGCCGCTGTAGTTCACTGTTTGATAAGGGTCGAATTGCTTTTATTGTCAGTATTCACTTCGAGCAATTGTCAAAAAATGACACAATAATAAATATAAAAGATGTTCGGCAATGTAAAGAAAGGTCCCTATTTACTCCCTTCACCACTCTGTGTATGTTAGACTGACAGACAGGCACACAGACAGATAAACTGCGTGGCGATTGTGGCACGCCACACACATACACGCATGGAAACGCGCACACACACGCAAACTTACACACGCACACACTCACACATGCTGATAGTTTTTACTTTCTGTGGAACGCTGCACGCACGCACACACACATAAAGATACACGCACGTACATACACACGCACACATGTTAATAGTTATTGCTTTCCTTCCCCTCTTATTTCCACACACATCACACACATGTCTCTACACTGACACATATACATAGTGTATCAAACACAGCGTTCACACTCTCCCTTCTCACTCCCTAATTGGCATTATCCATATTAATTTCAGTTTGGCGTTGTTGAAGTGGGCGGAGTCGTTTGAAACCTATGAACCAATGATAATCGAGAATTATGACACACGGAATAATAACATTGTTGAAATTAATATATAGATATATTTTTTTGCATAAGGTTATTTATTTTTATTTTTATTTTTATTTTTATTTTTATCTTTAGTTTTTATTATATTATTTTACCATTTCATTGTTATATGTTAATGTATGTATTTATTCTTATTTATATGTGCGTATATAGTCGTCTATCATCTACTATATAAGTATTTTACTTCTACCTTCATTTATGTATACGTGTTTTCAAATGCGTACATACACATATATTTTTTACTAAACACATGCAATTGTATATGTAGATTTATCTATGCATTATATATAAAATATTGTCATATTTACAAAAATATGTTTCTAATATCGTGTTTAATATTTTATATTGTCGTCTGCTTCTCTTATCGCAACAGGTGTTTACTTACTGTCTCACCCTCTCTTTCTTTCCCCTGTCACACAGCCTCTTCTTCCTCTCTCTTTTTGCCAGCCCCTTCTCTCACAAAGCCTTCTCTCTCTTTCTCTCTCTCTCTCTCTCTCTCTCTCTCTCTCTCTTCCCCTTTTTTCTTTGTCTCTTTCTTTCTGTCGCTGTTTCCCTCCTATAGACATTCTCTCTGTTTCTTGTTCTGTCCCTCTCTCTCTTCTACTCTGTTTCGTACTGATTGGTACTTATCAAAGCCAAGTACTCCACCTGTTTGCTGAAAATCATGAATGTTTGATTCTTATAGAATTCTATAAGAATCAAATACCAATCAGTACGAAACAGAGCTGTGTCAGCTTATCTCCCCTGTTTGCTGAAAATTTAAAGTAAGTGAGTCTGTCACTACTCTAAATCAATAGCGCAAGGTCTTCGAAATGCTTTTAATTAAGCATACAGTGTATTGCAAAATACACTATATATACATTCATATATATATATATCGCTATTTCAGAGCACCAATTCTAATTCTCAATTTCTGCTTGACCGGCATTCGCTCTGTATAATCAGTTCCTGATTATTACTAGAATTCTATAAGAATCAAACATTCATGATTTTCAGCAAACAGGTGGAGTATTGGCTTTGATAAGTACCAATCAGTACGAAACAGAGCTCTGTCAGCTTTATCTCCCCTGTTTGCTGAAAATTTAAAGTAAGTGAAACTGTCACTACTCTATAACAATAGCGTAAGGTCTTCGAAATGCTTTTAATTAAGCATACAGTGTATTGCAAAATACACTATATATACATTCATATATATAACGCTATTTCAGAGCACCAATTCTAATTTTGTATATATATATATATATATATATATATATATATATATATATATATATATATATATATATATATAGTAATAATAATAAACTTCAAGACCTAAATCCAAAGAGGGCTCGATAAGGAAAATACATATCAAATATATAAGAACCGTAGAGCAAGTATTTATTAAAATAACAGATTAAAGTTTAAGCAAAGAATCGCTGCTTTCACCCTTAACGGGATCTTCTGAAACTAACAAAGTCAATCTGTAAACGCAGAAGTGGATATTTCCAAAAACGTTGCAACCGGAGGAAGACAGGAAGACGATACTTTGTTTCGTGGAAACGTTCGCTGGAAAAGAACGGGAAAAAACGAATAAGATACGTCATTAATAGGAGCGGTGAAAAACAATTACGCGCAAAGACAGAACCACGTTTATCGTATAAAAGAGGTCGTAGACTAATTTTCTCTTAGGTGGTTCATAGAGACGTTCTCTGGCAATGAACGAAAAAACGAAGGTAATACGTCATATGTGAAGCGTGGAGAACAATAGCACGCAAAGACAAAACCACGTAAATGGTATAGCAGAAGTCGTAGACTAAAATTCTAACTAGGAGACCGAATGAATCTCCGCTACAGAGTTAAGAACAAAGTAAATAAATACAATACAGAAGTAATAGAAATAAATAAATACATACACGCAAACAAATACGTACATACACAAGCATACGCAAAACAATTACCATAGGTATACAAAACCACGCACATATAAATGTGTGTGTGTGTATGCGTGTATACAAATAAATAAATAATTATATAAATGTATATAAATAAATAAATACGTATATAACTAGCACACACACATACCTACATGTAAATACACGAATGTTCGGAGAGTTAAGTCAACCAAAACATGAAGTACACATATAAACACACCCTACATACGTACGAACCTGCATACTCGCACAGACCCAAAACTCACGTATACACATCGCCAAACCATATGTACCAGAATAAAAAATAAAAAAATTATACGCCATAACATAAACAATCAAATATACGTACGAGAAGGTATACGTACCTTCACGAAACATACGGGTAATATATACTTACCTATGCAAATAAGTAATGGTATAAACAAAACATATACTTAGCTCCCACATAAAGACGTAAAAAATCCACGTAAATATATATATGTATATATATATATATTTCCTTCGTTATATATATATATATACAATTATTTATATTATTGAAAAAAGCAAGAGATATTTTATTTTGTTTATATGAAAACAATACAATAGAGACGATTTAAGTTAACTAATATATATATATATATATATATATATATATATATATATATATATATATATAAAATCAAAAGATGGTTAAAATAGCTCCATGTATTTTATTATGCGCATTTCAAAAACAAATATCATCATGGGATGATATTTGCGTTCTCATCAGATAAAATAGGGAGAATTGATATGAAGCTTAAAAAACATTTGCGAGCAGTGAAATGTCAAATCAACATACATGTTTAAAAAACACTTACGAGCAGTGAAGTGTCAAATCAACATATGTTGATTTGACACTTCACTGCTCGCAAGTGTTTTTTAAGCTTCATATCATGTCTCCCTATTTTATCTGATTAGAACGCAAATATCACCCATGATGATATTTGTTTTTGAAATGCGCATAAAATACATGGAACTATTTTAACTATCTTTTGATTTTATATTATTTATATTCCAGTCCTATAAACTCTGTTGAGTGCTACTTATCCGATATTTGCATTGCTTTATTGTGCTACAATAAAACTCACCTCCAATATATATATATATATATATATATATATATATATATATATATATATATATATATACACATATATATGATTGCATTTTTCTATATCTCGTGTCTGATATTCTTGCCTGAGAAAATACCTATATGTATGTATAGATAGTACGTACATATATTTATTATTTTTTAAATATCTCTCTGTGTGTATAGTTGGTACATACATATATTTATTTTTTAAATATCCAAGTGAGTTCTTAAACACGTGGTTAAAATACCTAACAGGTTTCAATGACCAGCGTGTATATTATTTTATATTTTACGATGATCTCCACTTTCCCCTTTGGGGACAGTGTAAATTTTTATGTTTTTGAAGGACTTCTGGCTTTTCAAATTTAGCTGTCCTTCTAGCACTGACGGAGACCATCACTAATTATTAAGATCGATGTAATTTTTCATATCAATATTTTATGGGCATCCACTGATGAGTTATAAGGGACCGCTTGTGTGTATATCTATGGATTATATACAAGTTTCTACATAATTTGGACTTTATTTATCCCAACTTGTAGAATTCTTATAACGAAACAATCGTATGGAAAGAAATAGAGATTTATTTCATTATATCTCATATAAAATAATACAACAAACTTTCCACGGAATACTATACAGTTAACACCTCAAACACTTAATTGGGATTATACTTAGGTATATCCTAATGTTTGTTGAGTGAGATGGAGTTGGTCAGAGTGTCGCTTAAAGCTTTCTCTGTTAATATTTTTTATATATATATACATATATATATATATATATATATATATTTATTAAAATAACAGATTAAAGTTTAAGCAAAGAATCGCTGCTTTCACCCTTAACGGGATCTTCTGAAACTAACAATGTCAATCTGTAAACGCAGAACTGGATATTTCAAAAAACGTTGCAACCGGAGGAAGACAGGAAGACGATACTTTGGTTCTATCTAGTTCTGCGTTTACAGATTGACTTTGTTAGTTTCAGAAGATCCCGTTAAGGGTGAAAGCAGCGATTTTTGCTTAAACTTTAATCTGTTATTTTAATAAATATTTGCTCTACGGTTCTTATATATTTGATATATATTTATCCTTATCGAGCCCTCTTTGGATTTTAGTCTTCAAATTTATTATTATTACTATATATATATATATTATTTCTGAAACTAACAAAGTCAATCTGTAAACGCAGAAGTGGATATTTCAAAAAACATTGCAACCGGAGGAAGACGATACTTTGGTTCGTGGAAACGTTCCCTGGCAAAGAACGGGAAAAAACGAATATATTACGTCATTAATAGGAGCGGTGAAAAACAATTACGCGCGGAAGACAGAACCACGTTTATGGTATAAAAGATGTCGTAGACTAATGTTCTCTTAGGCGGTTCATAGAGACGTTCTCTGGCAATGAACGAAAAAAACGAAGATACTACGTCATATGTGGAGCGTGGAGAAAATTGCACGCAAAGACAAAACCACATAAATGGTATAGCTGAAGTCGTAGACTGAAATTCTAACTAGTAAACCGAATGAATCTCCGCTTCAGAGTTAAGAATAAAGTAAATAAAATACAATACAGAGGTAATAGAAATTAAATAAATACATACACGCATGCAAATACGTACATACACAAGCATACGCGAAAACACTTGCCATAGGTATACAAAACCATGCACGTATAAATATGTGTGTGTGTGTGTGTGTGTGTGTGTGTGTGTGTGTGTGTGTGTGTGTGTGTGTGTGTGTGTGTGTGTGTGTGTGTATACAAATAAATAAATAATTAAATAAACGTATATAAATAAATACGTATATAACAAGCGCACACACATACCTACATGTAAATACACAAATGTTCGGAGACGTAAGTCAACCAAAACATGAAGTACACATATACACACACCCTACATACGTACGAACCCGCATACTCACACAGACGCAAAACTCCCGTATACACATAACCAAACCATATGTACCAGAATATATAAAAAATTATACCCCATAACATATACAATCAAATATTCGTACGAGAAAGTATACGTACCTTCACAAAATATACAGGTAATATATACTTACCTATGCAAATAAGTAATGGTATAAACAAAAAATATACTTAGCTACCACATCAAGACGTAAAATATCCACGTATAGATCGTACTATCCGTTACGGTATAACGTGGGGCTGTAATACAGGAAAGTTTTGTGCAATTTATGTTTACAAGCCGAAATTGCCTCAAATCTTTTGTTTAAGATGCGATCTGTGGCGTAGAGTATTTCCAGAGCCTCAGCGGCGCAGAGGTAACATGGTCTTTTATTTCCGTTATAGGATCTAGCCCTAGCTAGGATCTCCCAGTGTAACTTATATTGGGCGTGGTTGTCTTTTAGACTCCAGATATAAGCTGAAAGTGACGTCATATTCCTTCTTAGAGGGTAACGAAAAGAATGGGTATGCATGTAAAGACGCTGCTTGAATTTATTGGCGGTTAACCCTATGTAGGCCCTACGGGACGTGGGTGTTTCAACCTTACATTTGTAGACAATGTTACTAGAGAGGAATTTCCCGGATAGGGGGCAATCAACCCGATTCCTACAATTACAGTTAGTACTAACTACAGGGTTGCATGTGTTCCTACGGCTAGGTAGTTTAGCTAAATTTGAAGCTGTGATGATATGTGCAAGGTTAAATTTTAATAGTATCTCTCTTAAAAATGTTACTATATTTATGTGTAGGGGGAAAATGCTTCGTAATAAGGGAAAGAAAGATCTTAGCTAATGGTGTGGCCACCTCCATGTTATATGGTGGGTTATACCAACAAATGCGACGGGATCTATTTCTTCTCGGTCTATTTTCGTACTCTGTATATGCTACCTTATCGACAAATCCACTCCGAGAAAGAGCTTCATTGTAATAAGTGGAATGGTCGTTGAAAATATGCTCGTTAGTAGATAGACGGGAAAGCCTCAACGAAACGTTTCTTACCAGGTTCTTGGTTATGCTGGCAGGATGGGTGGAATGCTTACTTATGTAATTAAGCGTATCATTCGGCTTTCTATACGGGTAATACAACATATTCGATAAATTGAGGGTAACGTCGAGGTAATTAAAGACCGAGAGATTGGCCTCAACCTGTATAGAGAGGTTGAATCCTTTAAAGAAGGTGTTGAGTTCTTTTCTGAACCTGTCGCAAGCACGAGGTCCGCACTTAGTCATGGTCAAAAGACCATCATCACGGTACAAACCACCGCCCGCGTTGGGGAATTCGTCCTTGATAGAGAAAAGAAGGAAAAGGCCGATAAGATCAGTAACCTCCGCAGAATCGCTGGCGCCTATACTGACGTCGAATGGGGTACTATTGGATTTTTTTATCCAAATAGAGTCGTCATTGCCAGAGAACGTCTCGATGAAGCACCTAAGAGAACATTAGTCTACGACTTCTTTTATACCATAAACGTGGTTCTGTCTTTGCGCGTAATTATTTTTCACCGCTCCTATTAATGACGTACTATATTCGTTTTTTCCCGTTGTATATATATATATATATATATATATATATATATATATATATATATGCGTGTGTGTGTGTGTGTGTGTGTGTGTGTGTGTGTGTGTGTATGTGTGTGTGTATTTATATATATATATATATATATATATATGTGTGTGTGTGTGTGTGTGTGTGTGTGTGTATGACATTTCTAGATATGTTTTAGATTAGATGTAATGCAACAAATATTTCTTTTTTTTTATTTGCAATACTACAGAAAGATGACAATGCTTTCCATCACTGATTGTATTTCATGTTAACATCTTAAAAAAGATTTTATTGTATGTATATATATATGTTTATGTATTTCTATTTATGTATTATTTTATAGATTTCTACCAATAGAGGGTGACAGCCGGTTTTTAATTTTTAACATAGAAACAAGATTCTTTCATTGTAATTTAGATATCAACTAGTTAGATACGTATGTATGTCTGTATGTGTTTTTGTGTATGTTGGTTTCTACAGGTATGGGTGTTATTGCATATGTGGATCTGTATGTTGTTAGTTATATGTGGACATGTGCATATATATTTCTGTATCTGTGTATATGCAACTATTTTCTGAATTTCTGAAATGTTTTACATGCTTTTAGTTTCATTAATAGATTTTAACTTCCTAACTAGCCGTGCTCTTTCTGGTTTATCACAGGTATCATAGGAGTAATCAGGGTGGAGTATCTGCATATTCCCCATACTTTCAGCATATATGATCTCTTCTTCACTAATCTTTAGTACTATATTGACATATGATAAGCAGCTGATTTCCACTACTGTGCATGTCTTCTTTTCCCTGTCCGTTATTACTGTCTAGTCTGATAAGTTTGCATTTAGTTGGGTTTATGACTGAAACATTCCACCAGTATTCCTTCATATTGTGTATGTATATGTCTTCCACATTGCTGTACATTTTAATATGGTTATTTTCGGAGCTATTTTTTCTACGGATTGCATTGTATAGTTGTTTGGCCACTACATCATGTCTAATAGGTAGATAGTACCATGATGACTTTTTTGGACAGCTGTTTATGACATGGGTGACATCTTCAATGTTAATTATGCAGAGTCTGCATTTGTTGTCACATCTATGTGTTTTGCTTGCATCACTGTCGCTTGGTGAATCAGGTATTTTGTATTGATTTCCTGTTCTTGGATTGCAAAAGCATATCCTTCAAAGAGTGAACTTAATATTTAATCAAGGTAGTGATTAACTTATGAGAAAACTCAACATTTATACCCTAATAATGAGAAAATGCGAAAACCTAATAGAATCAATAGAGAAGGTATGAGTAAGAAGAACATTGCTTTAATGTAACAGTTATATAGTTTTTAAAATATGGGATACTACAAATTAGGATTATAGAGGAAGACGTCTCTGGAGTTATAATTTTATTACAGTTTTTGGCTTACGAAAGGAACCGATAGATAATTAAAGAGAGGGTGAGATAAAATTTTCCACATATAGACTTAGCGGTTAAATTTCAAAATATTTAATTTATGTTATTTTAGGGTGAAGAATCAAAATTTTAGGTTTTAAAAGTTGATGGTTATTTATATTAATTTTATAAATTTTATAAATTTTTTAAATGTGTTACATTTCTAAAATTCTGAGTTTTATGAAAACAAATTTAAAGGATTTACTAGGCCCGCGAAAGAAAAATATACACTGTTCAATATTCGCTTAAATGTAATCTTTAACACAATTACTTATAACAGTGTCAACATTTTCGGTATGTATAATTTATGAAGTACATGTATATATATGTGTATATATATATATATATATATATATATATATATATATATATATATATATATATATATATATATATATATATATATAAATATATATATATATATATGTATGTATATATATATATATATATATATATATATATATATATATATATATATAAACTGCAGTGTTTTTATATATATATATATATATATATATATATATATAAACTACAGTGTTTTTATATATATATAAACAGATGGATATATAACCTTGATAACCGCTAAACAGCGAGAAACGATCGTCGGCTGTTTCCCTTTATTTTTGTTGAAGCTAGGTATGTGACTATAGTCGCTACCTTAAATTCATAGCGAAAGGCCTTCAATATGTTTTAAAATAAACATACAAAATATCAGTAAATACATACATTCATATATACATCGCTATTTCAGAGCTCCAACACTAATTTCTAATTGCTGCTTGGACGACAATCGCTCTGTATGTTGATGAGTTTAAGCAGCTCATAAACATAATTTGCATTCTATAAGAATACAGCTTCTAGAGCCTACAGCGAAAATAGAGGCGATATATAACCTTGATAACCACTAACCAGCGCCAAACGATCGTCGGTTATTTTCGTTTTTTTTTTGTTTTTTTTTTGCTGAAGTTAGGAATGGGACTATAATCGCTACCTTAAATTCATAGCGAAAGGCCTTCAAAATGTTTTAAAATAAACTAAGAGTGTATTATTAAATATACAATACGTACATTCATATATATGTAGACAAAGAAGAGTTTGCCCCCTACGAACGAAAGGCCGGTTATATGATGCCAGTGTGAGATGCGCGATGCTTCATGGTAGTAAGACATGGGCAGCAACTGCGGAGGATATTCCATGGCTGGAGCGAAATGGAGCAATCATACTCCGATGGATGTGCGCGAACGACCAAGCATAGACGAGTGGAGAGAGAAACTGTGTATAGGAGAGATAAACTGTAGGGTGCGGGAGAGAAGACTGCGTTGGTATGGACATGTGATGCGCATGGAGGATGGCCGCTGGGTAAAGAAGTGCCATGAAATCCCAGTAGAAAGAAGATGCAGTAGAGCAAGACCACGAAAATCATTGGTGGAGGTGGTGAGAGCTGACCTCAGATTGCTGAAGCTCACCGAGAAGACGAAGGACCGTGACGAATGGAGAGATGCTGTGCTGAATAGGACCCGTCCCACCTTCGCAAGCAGAGAAAAGCGGACGTACTTGATGATGATGCTGATGATGATGACTATGATATATACATTTATATGATGTGATATATATATATATATATATATATATATATATATATATATATATATATATATATATATATATATATATATACAACGTGTTAAAACGATGAAATTTTAGTTTAGAACATTTATTTGCTGAACATTGTTTCTTCCAGAGGGAAGTCTGGAATCATCGGAGCATAAGGAATGTCAAAACATATTACTAAAATCCTAGTCATTTAAAACATTTAGGGTTCATAATTGTTGTTAGTGTCATAGTCATCATGTGGAGAGTCAGGAGTTAAAAAGATGTTCTGCTTGAAATAACACAATTACAGGCAGCACTGGTTGAAAGTGTAATAGGTATAAGTAAAACGCACAAGCAAAAATATCACAAGCAAAAAAAAAACACAGGCAAAAAAGTTATAAGCAAGGAAAATTGGTGTACAATGTAGGAGTCAATACAGTCAATAAGGCATTATAACTCTTTCCTCATACATGCCTTATGGACTGTATTGACTCCTGCATTGTACACCAATTTTCCTTGTTTATAATTTTGTTGCCTGTGTTATTTTTGCTTGTGATCTTTTTTACTTGTGCCTTTTACTTATTCCTCTCACACTTTCAACCAAGCGGAAATTTACAAATTTCTTAAATTTATAAATTTAATTTATAATAAATTGGAGTGAAAGCAACTGCTGCGCGTGTTTCTTATTGGCAACATGACCTTCCTAAAGTATAACAATATATATATATATACACACACACATGTATATATATATATAATTTGATTAAAACAACAGAAGGCCGGATAAGGGATATCTTTTAAAACTCTCTCTATATATATGTTTTAAATATATATAAATATATGAGATCGATTGAAATTAAATGTTATATTTGTCAAGTGACGTTGTTATTCGTCAAATTGTAGATAATTTCATATTTTGAAGAACTAAATATCTTCCTGCCAATATACTGTTGGTGAACAAATATCTTAATATAACATAATAACGCTGATAATTGCAATGTTGTGAATGTTGTTTCAAGGAATTATAGTTTATAGATTATAAGGAGAGAGAGAGAGAGAGAGAGAGAGAGAGAGAGAGAGAGAGAGAGAGAGAGAGAGAGGGGAGAGAGAGAGAGAGTGAGTGAGAGAGAGAGAGAGTATATGTCTCTGAGCAATGTTACCGTATAATTAATTATCCGACAGCAATTTCGGATAAAATGGTTTCATCTTGTGACCAAATTCTGGCTAATGTAAATTGGTAAAATGAAAGCAGTGTTCGATCCTGTTTTATTTCGACGGCGTCTGTTCCTGATGTTTCATCAAGCAACTCGTAAAAGTAACATCTAAATGGTTAAGCAGTCCAGAGACACGCGTACACTTAACGTAGTTCTCAATGTGTTTCGGCGTAACGCAGCGCATATCAAATCTCGTCCTTTGAATCACAGGTACAGCTCATTGTGATTTTCAACTCATTGGACTGAAATAACGTAAAATTTAGTATTTTGCTTTTGCTCATGGACAAAATACATCACCGGGAATCGAATTCACAAACGAGAGTCGAAAACCTTAGCCGCTAAGCCATGAGGTTTTACGAAGTACTTTAATTGATATAAACAATGTCAAATATGTGGAGGTTTAAGTTTCAAGATTAGTTGGTTCAATGCAAATTAGAAATACAAAAGTTGAAATTAAGGAAGTGTAAAAATAGAAGAAAAAAAAATGAAACAAAACAGTTTGCAATTTTTACCTTATTTTACTCATTTTTTAAGGTTAATGTGCAATTGATTGATCTGTCCACAGACACGTGTATCCCTATCGTAATTCTCAGGAATATTCAATGTAATACAGTATGTAACAGGACTTTGTATTACAGGTACATTCCATACGACGGGCTTCTAGGTAGTTTCCGTCTACTCAATTTAATTACATGTGTTAACCGAGGATATGGTCAATGACACTCAGAAGTTAAAAGTACGTAACTATATGTCAGAAAGCATATGTCCAACGCTCTACCGACACTGCCAATCCACCGCCCTAACATATATATAATGGTTTCTGATTTATGCACAAGACCAACAATTTTTAGGGAGGGGAAAATCGGTTAAATCGACTCCAGTGCATTACTGGTATTTTATTTTATGGACCTCGTAAGGGTGAAAGGCAAATCTACCATCGGCGGGATTTAAATGCAGAGCGTAAAGGGCCGCAAAGCATGTTGTTCGTATACAAGCATATACTATTATTAGAAATGTAATAACTTTACCTGTCATCCTTACGGGGTCGATAAAATAAAGTACCAGTAATACACTGGGATAATTGCTGGCCTTGTGCCAAAAGTAGAAACAATTATTAAAAACGTATACTTATAAAGAGTAAGTTAATGGTGGATACTCAGAATGGCAAGTAATAAATGAATTCCCGGTCTGCTGTATTCATCAGATGTAGTGACTATCGCAGACTGTTCTCGATGGGAATGTTTTCTTCAGCAATGAAATAACTATAGAAAACTTACTCTTTGGATGCTAAAATTTCGGAAACATCTGTTAGATGCTAAGTAACCGCTGTAATATTATAGATATTGAGAGAATTTATGGGGGAAAAACTGAAACAGTATGGCATCAATATCGTAAGAAAATTCCAATATAGGTAAAGGTGGGAAATGTGATAGAAAAATAAAATCCAGATCAACAAACGGTATTTTTCAAATCAGTAAGCAACATGGGCATATAGTAATAACAATGGCACAACAAATTTATTTGCAACCCACATGCTTGTACACAAATGGTAGCACTGACGCATATCTGTGATATATATATGTATATATATATACATGTATATATATATATATATATATATATATATATATATATATATATATGTTTTTATATATATATATATATATATATATATATATATATATATATATATATATATATATGTGTGTGTGTATATACATATACACACATATATATATATATGCTTCAAAACAAAGTATAGGTATTTTGCCGATATATATATTGGCAAAACATCTAACTCTTTTCTTTCTATCTCTAACTATTTTATCTTGTTGAGACGCGGCTTGAAAATATTTTTTAACAGAGAGGTTCCATATTTATAACGTACCAAGTAAAATCATTTTAGCTAGCCTAAATATGTACAAATTACTATTCCCTTTATATAATTAGGGAGACACAAAGCAGGTTTTGTTTGCAAACGTGAATTTGAAAATTAGTTAGTAACATGTGCTTACGCCGTATTTGACTAAATAGAATTAGTCTGTTCGTTGGAATTTTAAAAACCCTCTGAATAGAAAAAAGGATGAGCATTGGCGTACATGGGAAAAGAACCCACACCTTTGGTTTGCCGGACCAATGTATTACCGTTAAAATAACATATATATATATATATATATATATATATATATATATATATATATATATATATATATAGAGAGAGAGAGAGAGAGAGAGAGTGAGAGAGAGTTACAGAGTAACAAAACACCACATTTAGCCGTAATAAAACATATTTAAACTCTACACTTTCTCTTGTCCGTGAATTTCACAGGACTATATATGTATATATATATATATGGGTGTATATATATTTGTATATATATAAATGTGTGTGTGTGTGTGTGTGTGTGTGTGTGTGTGTGTGTGTGGCTGACTGTATATGTTAAAATATCTGTGTTGTCCTTCTTCTTCTTTTTCTTCTCCACCAACTCATTCATGGTAGACTCGTAGGGATAAAGTCCTCATACACGCCTTCCAGCTAGTCCATAGGTAAAGGTTGGTATGAATCCTGAATTGAAGATACCCAATTTGGCTTTTACACCTACCTCCCTACCTCTGATGACATAATTCTTAAACTGATGCCTTGCTGCACCAGCTCCTGCAATTCTTGCACTTAATTCAGCTTCCTGCCTTCCAGTACTCGTGAACACAGGCCCTAGTTACTTGAACATCTTCTCCTACTTCACTGGAACACTCACATATAGAGTGCACGGTGTAGGTTTCCTGAGAGGATGAGTGTTTTTGACTTGGCAGCACTGATTTTCGTTCTAGCCATGCAGCACTTGGCATCAAACCTATGAACTGCATGTTGGATATCACCTTCTGACGGGGTAAGTCGTAGCGTATCTTCTGCAAATTCCAGCCGACTTATCTTACATCCACCAGTCTTGATACCACTTCCAACTCGGCTTCGCATTTGAAACTTGTTCATGAAGATTATGAACAAGGAAGATAACAGTCTGTCCCCATGCCATAATACAACTTCTATATTGAATGGTTTCAATTAAGTACTATTCATCCGCGCATAAATACTAGGACATGAATATAGAGACATCAGGGCACCAAGAAGCTTTCCATCGATCACAAAGACCTGCAGACCCTTCCACAGCAGGTTTTGTAGAATGCAGTCATACGGGTATGCCTTTTTGAAGTTTACAAAATAAGCATACATCCTTTGACAGAGAGTCAATGCACCATAGGCCTTCCAGCAGTGAATATTTGGTCTTCAGTGCTACGTCCAGGGCGAAAACCCCATTGTTTTCCCGCTAGCTTAAAGTCAACAATATCCCTACATGTATTTGCTACACAATTAGCATAGATTTTACCGGAGTAGCTGAGATCATAGGAGCACTTAAATAGCCCAAATGTGGCAATGACTCTGGAAAGGATAATAGTCGGCCCGAGATATTAAAATAGATCTTTAATAAATCCTTAAATAGAGAAGGTATTCTCTGGCTGACTCATGTGTGCCGGACGGCCTGGGTATCTAGAAAGTCACTTTAGCAATAGCAATCGTTGAGTGATAACCCCAATTTTCAAAGTGGGAGAGAAGAGAGATGGCTACAATTTAGACGTATTTCCTTGTTAAGCCTCCTATATTGTATCGTAATGATATATTTTCCCGTTAGAGATTCATTTCTGTCTTTTAAATGCGTAATGTTTTTCTTCTCAATCTGTAAACTAAGCCCCCATATTAACTGCAAAACTAGAAACATAGTGTATAGCATAAGATGTACTGAGGGACAATGTAAAGATAAGAATATAGTGTACATAGGTGAGCCGGCTCGTAGTATAGGCGAACGATTAAATGAACACTGACGAGTGCTTCAAGATAGAAAAGAATCATCAGTACTCCACCAACATGCTAAAATAGAACATAAGGGCAAATTAGAGACCATAGAAATAAAAATAAAATCTACACACAGAAAAGGCGCAATGTTTAGACAAATCACAGAGGCAATAAACATAAATGAACTCCAACCTAAATTAAATAGAAAACATGAATGGAATAGCAACACCACAACTTACAATTAAGGACAAAATGAAAACACACACAAATAGAACAAACAATCAACTAGTAACATGTAAATAAACAAATAAATAAACAAAGAAAAACACACACAGACACCCGGATGTAACACATGCGCAAACTAAGCATACAAAACACACAAAAACAAGATGGCCTAGGACAGAACAAAGGATAGGCAAAAAACAAAGAAAAGAATCCCCAGTCACTGAAGAGGTCACAGAATGTACGATGAAAGAACTTTGAAAATATATGAACCAACCAGCCAGCCAACCGGAAATTTACAAATTTCTTAAATTTATGAATTTTATTTATAATAAATTGGAGTGAAAGAAACTGGTGCGTGTGTTTCTTATTGGCAACATAACCCCCCGAAGGATAACAATATCGGTTTCAACACACGTTTTCAGATAAAGAATCTTGCTAAACAAATTCAGAAAGGAAATATATATATATATATATTGTATATATATATATATATATATATATATATATATATATATATATATATATATATATATATATATATATATATATATATATATATATATATAAGTGACATTGCTATATATTGGGTTTAAAGTTTTGGAAGGAGTGTCGGAAGCGGTGCTGGCACGACGCGAACACTTCCGATTTTTTATTAAGGAGGTTATAGTATGGGTCTCTAGTAGACAGGTTACAAAATTTATTAGGTGGTTTGTACGATGCCGCCTTACCTATCACTTCCCATTTAAGTGTATAAGATCTATTTTTAGTTTTTAGATAGTGTATGTAGGTTTGAAATTAGAAAATAGAATAGTTTTCACCGTATTTCTGACTAAAGAAATTTTAGCCTGATAATGGGTTTAGAACCCTCTTTTTCCATTTATCTGAGGGTTCTAAAGCCCATTATCAGACTAAAATTTCTTTAGTAAAAAATACGGTGAAAGATATATATATATATATATATATATATATATATATATATATATATATGTATATAATAAAGGAATTGTGGTAAGGAACCAGATGGACCATAATGCACTAGAGAACTAAATACTTGGGGTAGTAGAGTGGGAAATAGGAAAAAGTATGACTCCGACGGCAGAGCTCAAGCCGTTACGACGGCTATTTCTGGACTGAAATAGAGTCCAGAAATAGCCGTCGAAACGGTTTGAGCTCTGCCGTCGGGGTCATACTTTTTCCTATATATGTATATATATATATATGTATATTTGTTTTGCAAGGTTTTTGATATGAAATAGTGTGTCGAAACAAATATTGTTATACTTGGTGAGGGTCATCTGCAACATTATCAGTGTTACTATTACCATGTTCCCTCCTATTGTATTGTAATGTTTACGCCATTTTTATTTTATTTATAAAATAAAAGAAACAACCTTGTTAGGCTATATATATATATATATTGTTAGACTTTGGGAGGGTCATGTTGCCAATAAGAAACACACGAACCAGTTGTTTCACTCCAATTTATTATAAATTAAATTTATAAAGTTCCGGTTGGTTGGTTGGTTCCACAACCGGACGGTTGTTCATATATTGTCAAAGTTCTTTCGTCACACATTCTGTGACGTCTTCAGTGACTGAGGATTCTTCTCTTTGTTTTGTGCCTCTCCTTTGTTCTGTCTTGCGCCATCTTGTTTTTGTGTGTGTTGTGTGTTTCATTTGCGTATGTGTTACATCCGGGTGTCTGTGTGTGTTTTTATTTGTTTATTCATTTGTTTATTTACATGTTACTGATTGGTTGTTTGTGTGTGTGTTTTCATTTTGTCCTTAATTGTAAGTTGTAATGTTGCTATTCCATTCATGTTTTCTATTTAATTTTGGTTGGAGTTCATTTATGTTTATTGCTTTCTTGATTTGTCTAAACATTGCGTCTTTTCTGTGTGTAGATTTTATTTTTAATTCTATGTTCTCTAATTTGCCCTTATGTTCTATTTTAGCATGTCGGTGGAGTACTGAAGAATCTTTTCTATCTTGAAGCTCTCGCCTGTGTTCATTTAATCGTTCAAGAACGGATAAAAAGAGAGGATAAGAATGTCAGTTTAGAATTGTTTCACTACTCCATATAATGTTTCTGGATCAATCGATGGTAAGATCGTTATTGATTTGGTGCAGAGAAAGATAAGTAACATAAAATAATATTATGGAGCAGATCCTCGGAACTTGAGATGAGATAATGAAATTATTAATATATATAAAGTAGAAATAACAATAAAACAAGAGGGTTACGTGTCCGTAAAGTCTCCTCAGATTAGCAGCTCCCTAGATGGGGTCCCTTAGCACTGGAGAACTCAAGTGTGTGGTATAAACAAAGATTACATATCTGTCGAGGCTGAAACTAAACAATGGCGCCTATCACATAACTATATGGCTTCTTGTAGGAAAATTACCTTATTATATAGAGATGGGTTTCAAGGGAGGTAACTCCTTGAAGAGCTAAAGGCCCCAATGAGAGTTGTAACCAAGATAATGTGAGGGAGGTAGCTTATAGGTATAGTCACAATGAGATTTGTAACTAAGATAATGCGAGGGAGGTAACTTATAGGTGTTTATGTGGTGGAATAACGATGCCTTTGGTTTGTTAGTTATAGGGAGGAGCATGACTAAGGATATGCTAAGTTGGGTCGAATATTCTGTTAGCGAAGGAGCTCGCTCTGCGGTGGAGGCAGTGGATGACCAACTCATTCCAGTCGTTGATGGGGTGGCCTTGACGAAGTTATTTGATAGGCCCCGGTAAGACAGAGATCGCAACAGTTTCTTCTCCCATCAAACGCTGGAGATGTAGTTAAGATATCCCAAGTTAGTGGATGTTCAATGTTGGCTAGTTTAAAGTTTTTAATGAGCCTGGCTAGAGAAGTTGAGCATCTATGGCTAGGGTCGTGGAAGGAAAATGTGTGCGCATTACAGCGAACCTTAAAGGGGTTAGATGTAGAGCCAATATAAGAGCTAGTAGATGAGGCCGTTCTAACC
>OZ024743.1:310588690-310598690 GCA_964016885.1 Eledone cirrhosa | reverse complement strand
GATGTCACGTGATTGATTCTTTTTGAATTTGCCACAGACGTAGAGGCAGTGATTTTCTCAATGGCTGGGAATTCAGTCCACGCTTTGCTATTTCCTATCCACTGAATTATTTTTTAATAAGTTTCCAGCGTCCTGGCTTTGCCTGGTAACTTGGATGAAAATAGACTTCCCTGACGACGGAATGCTTTTCAATATCTTCTTCGGAAAACATATTTACTCCATTCCAGAAACTAATTAGTTGGAAGTGATATATTAGTAAGTAAGTTAATTTTATAATTTTCTTATTCTACGTTTCTCATATATATATATATATATATATATATATATATATATATATATATATATATACATATGTGTGTGTGTGTAAAATGTTGCTCTACATGGCTGAATACTGTAAATGTAATCTGAATATTTCGAATATTAATAACATTCGATTCGTTTGTAATTCTACTGATATGGCTTTAAAAATAAGGGTTGTTTGCATAATTGCAAACGAATCAAATGTTATTATTAATATTCGAAAAGATCAGATTACATGTATATATATATATGTATATATGGGGCTCTCATAGCGAATTGTCTTCTAAATGTTTTTTATCAAACATACGGTATATTGCCAAATATACATTCATGTATATATCGCTATTTCAGAGCACCAATAATAATACCTAATTTTTGCTGGACCGGCAATCGCTCTGTGTAATCAGCTCCTGATTATTACTGGAATTCTATAAGAATCCAGCTTCTATAATTTTCGGCAAGGCGGGTGAGTGCGTGGCTTTGATAAACGCCAAGCAGCGAGAAACAGCTGTCAGCCATTCTCTCACCTTTTGCCGAAAATATAAGTAAGTGACATAGTCACTACTTTAAAACTGATAGCGAATGGTCTTCTACATGTTTTTAATTAAACATACGGTATATTGCCAAATATACTATACATATATTTATATATATATATATATATATATATATATAGTAATAACAATGAATGTGAAAACTAAAATCCGGAGAGGGCCCGATGGGGATAATATATATATCGAAATATATAAATTCATAGAGCAAATATTTATTAAAATAACAGATTAAAGAACAGTTACAGAAGATCCCGTTAAGCGTGAAAGCCTGGACGGGTAATGGTTATACGGAACAGGAAAAACAACCGTGTGAAAGCGCGTGTGCAGAAACGGTCACTTTACCCAAGCTAAAGCTCGGCATAAGGTGAAAAAATTGTTCTCGGTATGGTGAACTAACTGTTGTGTTACTACTTTTACTAAACTCGTCCCATGGATTGAGTGCTCTACCACTACGGATATTACCTTCCAGTGTTCTACCTCTATGCACGTCTCCGGCAGCTGTCAGCAGATTCTTTTCATCAGGTGGAAGTTTGGCTTTTAGCAGATCCTTCTCATCACATGGATTTTGGCTTTCTACCCTGTGAGCGCTCTCTATATCCTCGTGTCTTATACAACTTTCTGTCTCACCAACGTCAGAATGGGTTTATACGAACTGGATAATTCTCTGAAGAATATACCCACTCCCTCCAACTATGTTTACTTAAAACTTCTCCTACGAAAAGTGGAAGGCGTCGTCAAACGCTTAAGATGGAAAGCCCTAGCTTTTGTCGGTAAAATTACAGGCACCAGTAACACCTTCAACTTGAAATCGAGAGCCTACCCTCCTAAAGTATATGAACTCGCTCCTTTCGAAGAGGATCTCCTTGACTTAGTCGCTAACATTTCCTTTTGCAAACACTCTAGCACCTTCCAAACTAAACTTAGAAATAATGTTAAGAAATTAAGTTCTTACAATAAAACTTTCGTTCTTTCTGACAAAACCAATAATATTTACGAAGTCGACAACACTACTTACAGCCTCTTGGCACGTAACGCCATAATCTCTAAATATAAGAAGGCTAACCTTACGGCCTACCACGACATCAACACAGAAGCCAAAGACCTTGCTGCTGCCCTTAAGGTAGATAAGATACTACAATGCTTAGCTAATCGTGAGACGTTTCTCACCCGGAAGGATCACAAGGTAGACTTTGCTTTTAATCCCACGTGTAGACTACTAAGCCCGATACGCACGGAAATGGGACTAGTCAGTAAGGCTATACTTAGGAACATAGTTACGACCATTAGGACCAAGTCCAACCTGTCCCAATGGGAGAACAGCGACTCGACTCAGTCATTAAGTTGTTTAACTCCTTCAACTCCAAAAAAAAGCGAAGTTCACGCAATTCGACATTGTGGATTTTTACCCGTCGATCTCAGAGACCCTGTTAAACAAAGCGTTGGACTTTGCTACCATTTTCACTACCGTTCAACCCTCCTCTTCAACAACGGAGTAGCCTGGGCAAAGAAGTCAAACACTTCAGAACTATTCGACGTTTCCATGGGATCGTTCGACAGTGCTGACGTATGCGACTTGGTTGGATTATTTATTTTAGATACATTACGTTTTAGATTCCCAGACTTCCACACGGGAATATACCGCGACGATGGTCTGACGTTATCGAGCCATAAAAGTGGTCACGACCTGGAGCGGAATAAAAAAGATTTAATTTCTACTTTTAATGAGTTAGGATAACGGCAGCTACCAACCTCTCTAGCGTAGATTTCTTAGACATTAATTTAGACCTTCGCACACATACCTTTAGACTCTTCCATAAACTAAACGAAAAACTTAATTGCATACACAAGGACTCATGCCACCCTCCTACTGTTTTTAGAAACTTCGTAAATAATATCAATACTAGAATCTTTAACCTCTCCTCTAATAAAACAATCTTTGACAGACCGGCCACCTAATACAACAGCGGCTTCTCGCAACCAATTACTTACTCCCCCCTCTAACACCAACAGCAATAAGAAAAGAAATCATAACAATAGACAAACCATCTGTTCTCCCCTCCCTTCTCACTCAACGTTAAAACTAATGTAGGAAAACATTGTTTAGCCCTCTTAGATAGACACTTTCCTATAGGTCACAAATACCGCACCATCTTTAACAGACACAGAGTAAAACTAGGGTACTCCTGCGCTAAGAATATGCAGGCCCACATCACCAACAGTCCTAAGAACGGCAGCCCACCAGGATGCTCTTGTCGAAAGCCTGAAGCTGGTCCCCTTCAAAAGCAATGCAACACACCCAATATAGTTTATGAAGCTGTGGTCACTTCCAACCGACCAAGTCAACCGCAGGAGGGCAAATCCTATGTGGAAATGGTGGAGCTCCGATTTAAGGAACGCTTCCTGAACCATTAGTCGAACTTTAGGTACACGGACAAACGATTATCCACGAAGCTCGCGAGCCATGTATTGTCTCTCAAAGACTCAGGTATAAACTATTCCATTCAATGGAAAGCTATCACTAAGTCCAAACCATACGCAAGGGACAATCCGTTTGTGGACTGTGTATTGAAGAAAGGATAAATATTCTAAGGTGATTATGCAATAGCGATTGCTTAAATTCAATATATGAAATCTTCTCACGTTGTCCACATGTCTGGAAACACCTCTTGCATAACTACAAAGCACCGGATTTAATAACAACAAGATTCTAATAATCTAATCAACTCGAACATTTTATTCCAGACATTCGCAGTTATCTCCCTTACACCTTTCGCCCGTGGTTTTGTATCACTTGGGTGAAGTGACCGTTTCTGCGCACGCGCGTCATGCGATTGTTTTTCGTGTTCCGTATAACTGAGCTGAAGATCGACATAAGTTGATAGAATTGTACTTGGTATGGTGAACTAACTGTTGTGTTACTACCCCCCTCTCTCTCTCTCTCTCTCTTTCCCACTCTCTCTCTCTCTCTCTTTCTCTGTATATATATATATATATATATATATATATATATATATATATATATATATCAATTTTGAGTATATGTTAGTTGTTTACCGACACCGCAGTATGCAGATTGGAACACCCGAAAGTGCGCAGGTTGGTTTGGTTACTCCAGAGTAATGTAAAATAAAATAAATAAGTCAAATATTTAAAATTTGGCTTCGTTTATTACTGCTATATATATTTCGGTGACAGTTATCTTTGGCTGTAACCTCTTCAGGCAGTCCGAATTGGTGTGGTAGCGACGGGTAGACATGTTGTTGAGGTTTTTAACTTCGTAATTACTCTGATATGCTCAGTTCCTGGTAGGGTTGTTATTTCTCTGAGGAACTGGAATCATATGAATTCGAACAAACGAATTTCAGCGTCAAAGGACACCATCTCCCCCCATTGGTCAGTTGTGAGAACATTCTTCAGTCAAAAGTCTATATAAATTCATTCTGAGGCGAGGCAAGATGTAGTGGTTGTTTTTGTTATTGTTAAGTACATCCGACCTCTTCCCTTATGTTGGTAGTGGTGTTGAGGTCAGCTTAATTCCGGCTGATCCTATTTTTAGAAGAATTTGTGTGTGCTGGCATCTATCCTGCCACCATTTCTCGTGGTTGTTGTAGGGGAGAGGGGGGGGGGGGGAGTTGTGCCAAGCAGATAAAGAAATAAGATACAGTAAAATTGGAGAAATAAAAGGCAATAAAATGAAGAAAATAAAAAAAATAAAAATAGAAAAATGAAGAGAAAAATAAAATGAAATGAAATGATAAAAGACTAAAAAATAAGAATAAAATAAGGAAATAAAAAATAAAATAAGATAAAATGAAATAAGCAAATAAATAAACAAAGAAGGATAAAATAGTAAAAGGAATAAGATAATCAAATAAAATGCGTGTGTGTTATAACCAATCTCAAAGTTAGAAACATTTGGAAGATATTGACAGAAGTATAAAGGCTGTGTCAGAATCAATCTTTACGCTATTATTGTGTGGTTCGTTTTAAGAGCAAATGAGACAAGGGTGGAGTGTAATACCCCATAACCCGAGTGTTAAACTCAGGAAGTGCAGAGGACTACAGTTCCCATTTTGGAATGGAGCTCATATGCGTGTATGTCAATTCACATCGTTTCAAGCACACACGCACAGGCCCAGGTGCATCCCCTAAGCACCCCCCCACACACACACACCCATTCATACACACACACATTATAAACCCACACCCACCCACATACACACACGTACACACACACACCCACACGCATACACACATGTAAGTATCTGTGCATGTACAATCTTAAATAACAGTATCTATGTATGGACATATGCATAAGTATGTGTTGTCACATGAGTCTATCGAGGCAGTGGTATGGTGGGGCTGCTGTCCTTATAGTTAGAGGGATGGTCCATCTCAATGTTTTGTTATTGTCCATATAGCTTGAGGGAGGTATCGGCCCTGAGGTGTCTACAGTCGCAAAACTGATTCTCCGTTTCTTATGTGATACAGTACTCTGCTCTGTAAGAGCATCGAGTGCTCAAACGGCCTACCGCTTACGGACGCTTTAAGCATCCCACACCAATTATATATATATATATATATATACTATAGAGTAAAGCATGTCCAGAGAATTATTTGATAATATATATATACATCATCTCTACTCCCAATCAGCATAATTAACCACACAAAAAATCAATTAGACCAGGATATAAGAATAAAAGGTATCTATGAAGAAACAGTAAATAAATACGCTACAGCGGCGTCTTCGCGTCCAACCATTATAGAATATTTACCCAACATTTCAACAGCACGTGGAAATTAATTAAATATACGGTCAACCATACATAATTAGGTAAAATTAAAGTTTGAAATGCTTATATACATACCAGGATTAAATCACTAAATCCCGACACATGGGTTTCGCTCACTTTTGAGATACCTTATTAAGGATAAATCTCGAGTTTTAGAACTCTTCAGGGGACAAACTCGCTAGAACAGATGTTTGATAAATATTCTATAGCGGTTGGACGCGAAGACGCGCTGTGGCGTATTTATTTACTGTTTCTTCATAGATGCCTTTTATTCTTATAGCCTGGTCTAATTGATTTTTTGTGTGGTTAATTATGCTGATTGGGTGTAGAGATGATATATATATATTATCAAATAATTCTCTGGACATGCTTTACTCTATAGTATTTGGCTCTGATTGTTTAATTCTTCATTGAGCCACATCGTGAATAGTTGCCATATCACATATATACCTGTGACTTTGTTTAATTGGTGTATGTGCAAATATTTATATTTATATATATATATATATATATATATATATATATATATATATATATATATAAGTATATATGTGTGTGTGTGTGCGTGTGTGTATATCTCTCTCTCTCTCTCTATATATATATATATATAAATTAAATCTCTCCCAAGGTAACTCTCTCTCGTGTTGTTATTTTTATTTCATCCTTTATACTCTTTCCTCCATTAATCTACACATCTCATACACACCACGCATCTCAACGTACACCCACTTACATCTCTCTCTCCACCACCGGATCTTGTTACCCATTTGCATTGTCGAGGTTTACAAACGACTTAAAGATATTTACTTATTATTCCACAATGCTTCAAGCAAACTTCAATACTCTCTTATATATATATATATATATAGAGCGAGAGACCTTTATTTCCCTCTGAAGAAGAGATATTATCTCGAAAATTAAGGACATTTAAATACATCTAAGGTAAAAGACGAATTTTGTCAACAATATCTTTTGCATTTGTATTCTTTTTTCTATGTCCATACCTGCATTGTTTTGGCTTTATTATACATATTCAAGCGTTTATACCTCATTACACAATGCTTCAAGTGAACTATAACCTCCTCCTTTCCTTACGCCTGAGCCAGGCCCAGTTCACAACTGTAAAGAAACACTTCCAGCTATCTGAAAAGCGCGCCAAAGCCAGCTGCCAAATAAACTTCCTAAAACGATGCCTGAATAACAACATCATCCCAAAACTATCAAAAAGTTGCACCTACCAACATGCTTCAAATCACCAGGCCACAAACGATCACTTAATTACATACAAAAATTCTGCCTAAGAAAACTCATACAACACCTACACCGCACGCTACAACATCACATACGGACTATTTCCAGCCTTGTACCACAACTCGCTGAAACCCCAGAACCTCTGTCCAGAGTCATCTCCGCCACGATAGACAGCTCATACCACCATCGCCGAGACTACGAGAAAATACGTCTAACGCAAACATTTCTCAAACTCAGGACGGCCAATTGTCTTAACAACATTCCAACTCTAAACACCAACAGAGGCGAACAAGACGGTACCAACACCGAACCTAGCGGCACCCCGACTAACAACACACCTGACGCAAAACACCTCGTCACAGACTTGACAGGATCCCTCTCCCGAGAGGAATTAGACCTCCTCAGCCTGGGTCCCAAGTTCATATTGAAACAGAGACTGGACGACAAATTATGGCTCGACATAGAAACGAATTTCTGTCGGGCTGCCTACCAACTAAAATGGATATCGACTCTCGACAACAACAACACGGAATCTATCAAACCCAGATTCCCGATATACCAACTAGATCGCCCACTCTGTCCACCGCCTGCCAACCGCGAGCTTGAAGAAAAACTCTCGAGACTAAAACATTCCGTATTTAACATCTTACGGAAACAGAAGAAGATAGTCCCACACCTCTCCAGGACACAACAACTCGCCCTGAAGAACCTACGGAATAGGGAACTTATATACTTACGATCCGACAAAGGTAAAGAGTTTTGCGTCATCTCTCAAGCCACATACAATAACCTAGCCCTTGAACACCTAAGCGACAATGAGTTATACACAGAGATCCCGGACATGACTGCAGCCCAGATCGAAAAACAAACCAACTCCATTTGGTTCGATATCTGTAGGAGAAGACAACTCCCAAATAAAGTTAAGCTCAACTACACCACTAGAAATAGCAGACTGCGTACTTTCTACCACCTCATCAAGACCCACAAGAATAGTACTAAGACGCAGATAAGACCCATCGTCTCTAGCATAGAAGGACCCCTATACAAAATTTCCGGGCTCCTCTCCCAGGTCCTCAAGCCTCTACTCTCCACCTTTCCCGGGCATGTCAGTAGCTCCGACGAAGTTATACGTAGACTACACCAACTCCAGCCAGAACAACTTAAACTAAATAAATACGCTTTTAGCCTCGACGTTGTCTCCCTCTACACTACAGTCCCCGCTCATCCAGCTGTCAATTTATTGACGGACTGCGTGGTCGCAGAGGACATCCACTGCTACGGCCTCCACCCGACGGACATACACCAGCTTTTGTCCTTCACAGTAGACAACATGTACTTCACCTTCCACCACCACACATACAGACAGACAACAGGATTACCCATGGGATCCAGCCTATCGGGCCTGCTGGCCATCACCTACATGAACCAGCTAGAATGCCGAGCCCTCAACACCTGCCATTCCCATGCCTTCTTCACCCGATATGTAGATGACATACTCATCCTTACATCATCCCGTGAGGAGGCAGATAATATATACACAACATTCTCCAGCATGGACGCCAGTATAAAGTTCAGCATGGAACACCCCGATGACCGCGGATCCCTATCCCTACTGGACTTCCAACTCAGGGTAACAGAGGAAGGCAACATCCACACCTGCTTCTATAAAAAAGCCGCCAGCAGGGACCTGTTCGTACATTTCAGATCGGCCCTCCCACTTGGTGCCAAGTTCGGATACATAAGGAACGAATTGCCACGTATCCGGAACAAATGCACCGACGCTAGAGACCGAGACACACACACCACACATTTCCTGAAAAGTACTCAAACTGAACGGATACACGACATCCACCACAAACCGTGCCAGAAAGAACAGAGGACACCACACCCGAGGCACTAACACTTGCCTCCTGAAGCTCCCACACTTCAGTGAAGAAACAACAACAGCCATCCGCAGAGCCATCAGAGGAGAGGGACTAGATATCCAACTGGCCCACTCAGGTCCTTCTCTACGCGGACAGCTAACCAAAAGACACTCCACCAGACATGACAACTGCTGCAGACTAGCCAACTGCCCCATCAACGACACAGACCTATGCCACCAGGCTTACGTCGTATACAGACTAGAGTGTGACAAATGCAACAACTTCTACGTAGGTAGCACCACCAGACCACTCCACATAAGAATAAAAGAACACCTCAATACTAACGCTTCCTCATTTAAGAAACACCTAGTTAAATGCAAAAACACCGACAAAACCATAACAGTTAGGATAGAAACTAAGGAAAGAAACCTCGGCAATCTTAGAATTAAGGAAGCACTAATTATAGATAAAACACAACCACCAATCAATAATAGACTAGAACTCAACACCCAATTTATAACCTGATAGGGATTCTAGCCCCATATTTACACACCCCACACACATACACGCACGCATACGCACACACGCTTACACCTCCACTTATTCTCTCTCACACATACACACACAAAACCAGTTCTAACACCAGATAACACCTATCCCCCGCATTTACGAATAGACTTATCTTCTCACACTCACACACACACACTCACATACTTACACCTTCATGCATTCTCCCACACACTTAAACAGGCATGTATATATATAAAAAATTAAAAAAAACGAAAAACAAACCCCTTTTAAAGGGAGACTACTCTTTATCCACCTAATTTTAACTCTTTGACATTAGAGATAGAACATATACTCTATACTATTTCCTGTCAGCATGGCTTGGCAAGCTAGTTAGAACGCTGGTTTGAGACCTTTATTTCCCTCTGCAGAATAGATATTATCTCTAAAATTAAGGACATTTAAATAAATCTAAGGTAAAAGACGAATTGTCAACAATATCTTTTGCAATTGCATTCTTTTTTCTATGTCCATACCTGCATTGTTTTGGCTTTATTATACATATTCAAACGTTTATATATATATATATTTAAATGAAAATAGATCGAGAAACGGGACTGTCCTTCATCAGTGGTCTGCTGATTATCATTGATATTTCTTCGCATTAAAGACTAGATACCTAAAATCAGTGTGAGCGATAACTAAAATAAGTTATCGGGACAGAGCG
>OZ024743.1:310556190-310583690 GCA_964016885.1 Eledone cirrhosa | reverse complement strand
TGACAACTTTGCCCAGATGCTTAGACGCAGCCCATCTTTATTTTCTGCTTTTGCCTATTTCTAGTGCTCTTAGTATAAAGCCGGGGGTGGGCAATATACTGTCTGGAGCAATTATCGTATACTTTCTCGTAGCTTCGCATCACTCTTACAAGATTCACTTTCTTTTCGTTTACTTCTTTTTGAAATACTCATCAAACAATATTTGATCATTACATTCGTAAGTATCTTTCATGTAACCCATTCATGGCAGTAATAATACTTCGCTCTTGTATTCATGGATTTTATTATAAACTTCTATAATTAGACATGTACTGTGCAGTGATTGATGTGTGGCTTTGTAACTGATCGTTCTTGTGTCAGCTAATCACTGTAGATCGACATTAAATCAATATAATTAAACTTTTCAACTGGTATTTCTCTTTACTTTTCCTAAGTGTAAGTAGAACATCTGTCACAATATATTTTTGTGTGATTGGTGTTCAGAATTTTAGATGGTTCTCTTTATATCAGAGTTTCACAAACATTTTAGAATAATGTCCTCTTTTAATGAGAAAATTCCATCAGTTGTGCCTCCCACACCCAGAAGGATGATAAAAGCATACACTGAAAAGTAAATTTTAATATTTTCTGTATTTAAGCATTTATTGAATAATTAAAGACAGTTTTCTAAGTAAGTATTAATTTGTAAAATTTGCATCTTTCTTCCAGCATCATTCTTTGGTTTTCAACGCATTCGCCCTGGTGCCTCTTGCTTCCACTACACCACTTGAGACTCTCAGAGGGTCACACTGGAGCTGTCCCACCTACTTACGCATTCACTGTTTTAAATTAATTTCTATAATTTTGATGCATAGGCATCCTTATTGTATTTCATTGCAAAACAAATCAAGTACCATAAGCCTGCAGCATGACAAATAAAAACTGACAGCTATGAGATAAAATCTTGAAAACAGGAAAAACTATGTCAAAACCAACAGGAAAAATAGTTGAAATACTACTGCCCTCTAGGATGTGTCAAAATGATGCAGAATGAAATGGATAACTAGTTGCTCTAAGCAAGCTGAATGGATTCTATCACTCTTAGAAGTTTATTTCTAAAAAAAAAAACATACGTAAGAAATAAAAACGTATTATTTATAATAGTATGATAAACGTCCCTGTCCAGCTGTGATCCTTTTGGGATGGTTCTTGCTTAAACTATTGAATAATTTAGAGAAAGCAGAAATGGAAATAACTAAGAATCCCTTCGCATGAGTAAATTTATCTTGATACACGAGGAATTATGATGTGCCTCATCACAGACAGTAGAGTTAGCAGAGAAAAGACCATAAAATAAATCTTTCTCTGATGGCTTTTGGGTTTGTATTTCTTGAACACATTTCTTCTACTCTCGCTTATCTTCCTCCTTTCGCACGCCTCTTTCAATATATTACAAAGAAACCGAACATTATAATAAATGTTCGGTAAACCCATACGTACATATATATATGTTTGCATGTATGTATATATATACATACTACTGTACGTCTGTATACATATATGTATGTATGTATACATACTTATATTTAAGTATCAGCCGTACTAAGAGTGAGAAATGAAATTTCCTTTTTTTTCATTTAATCGTTTTCGGTCCGCCCGGCCGACTAACTCACTCGATATGAAAATTAGACTGCTCAGCCGTTAATATGCACAAGGAAAGTATATACTTTCAAACGTTCAATCGATTGACAGGAAGGTATACTTTGCTGATGACAGCTAATAAGCTAGAAGCTAGTTCATCGTTCCTTTGTCAGTGTTGAACAAAATGGCAACGATGGTTGCCGAACACTGTACGGCTTAATTCGGGCTGTTTGTTTAGAAACAAACCAAACATTATAATAAATGTTCGGTAAACCCATACGTACATATATATATATATATATATATATATATATATATATGTGTGCATGTATGTATGTATATATATACTACTGTACGTCTGTATACATATATGTATGTACGTATACATAATTATATTTAAGTATCAGCCGTACTAACAGTGAGAAATGAAATTTCCTTTTTTTCCATATAAGCGTTTTCGGTACGCCGGGCCGACTAACTTACTCGATATGCAAATTAGGCTGCTCAGCCGTTAATATGCATAAGGAAAGTATATATATTCAAACGTTCAATCGACTGACAGGAAGGTATACGGTGCTGATGACATCTAATAAGCTAGAAACTAGTTCATCTTTCCTTTGTCAGCGTTGAACAAAAGGGCAACGTTAGTTGCTGAACACTGTACGGCTTAATTCGGGCTGTTTGTTTAGAAACAAACCGAACATTATAATAAATTTTCGGTAAACACATACGTACATATATATATATATATATGTGTGCATGTATGTATGTATATATATACTACTGTGGGTATGCATACATATATGTAAGTACGTATACATTCTTATATTTAAGTATCAGCCGTACTAAGAGTGAGAAATGAAATTTCTTTTTTTTTCATTTATATATATATAAGAATAAAGTAAGTAAAATACAGAGGTAATTGAAAATAAATATATACATACACGCATCCATATACGTACATAAATAAGCATACGCGAAAACACTCGACATGGGTATGCAAATACAAGCACGTACACAAAAAAACACGCACGCACATACAGAAACCACGCAACGCCAGTACCCGCACACATACGAACATATACACCAAATACACATAAAAAAAAAATATATATGTATGTGTGTATGTGTGCGTGTATACACCTATTTATTAATTTCAAGAACGTCAGTATTCCGTGTGTCATAATTCTCGATTATCATTGGTTCATAGGTTTCAAACGACTCCGCCCACCTCAACGACGCCAAACTGAAATTAATATGCATAATGCCAAAGAGAGAGTGAGAGGAGAGTGTGTGAACGCTGTGTTCAATAACTATTAACATGTGTGCGTGTGTATGTATGAGCGCGTATGTTTATGTGTGTGTGCGTGTGTGCAGCGTTCCACAGGGGGGAAAAATTATCAACATGTGCGTGTGCGTGTGTAAGTTTGCGTGCATGTGCGCGTTTCCATGCGTGTATGTGTGTGGCGTTCCACAATCGCCACGCAGTTTAACTGTCTGTGTGCCTGTCTGTTAGTCTAACATACACAGATTTGTGAAGGGGGTAAATAGGGACCTTTCTTTACATTGACGGACATCTTTTATATTTATTATTGTGTCATTTTTTATACACTATGTATATGTGTCAGTGTAGAGACATGTGTGTGTGTGATGTGTGTGGAAATAAGAGGGAAGGAAAGCAATAACTATTAACATGTGTGCGTGTGTATGTACGTGCGTGTATCTTTATGTGTGTGTGCGTGCGTGCAGCGTTCCACAGAAAGTAAAAACTATCAACATGTGTGAGTGTGTACGTGTGTAAGTTTGCGTGCGTGTGCGCGTTTCCATGCGTGTATGTGTGTGGCGTTCCACAATCGCCACGCAGTTTATCTGTCTGTGTGCCTGTCTGTCAGTCTAACATACAGAGAGTTGTGAAGGGAGTAAATAGGACCTTTCTTTACATTGACAGACATCTTTTATATTTATTATTGTGTCATTTTTTGACAATTGCTCGAAATGAATACTGACAATAAAAGCAATTCGACCCTTATCAAATAGTGAACTACAGCGGCGACGGCGTGCATCAGCAATGAAGAAAAACGGGCCGAACAGCGCCATCGGAACGCCAAACTTCAGAGGCGAAGACGTGACGCCATGAATGAAGAGGAGCTGGCTGTACAACGCCAACGAAACACTGGAGCCAAGCAGCGACGGCGTGCTGCGATAGTGGAAGACGAACTGGCTGAGCATCATCAGCAGATGGCCAGAATTCAGCAGCAATGGCGTGCTGCGATGGATGAAGAGGAGCTGGCTGAACAGCGCCAGCGCAATACAGAAGTTCAGAGAATGTGTCGCCAAAGTGCTCTTCATTCCAGTAAAGAGGCTAGAAACAAACGAATGATATTAAAAATGGATCATGGCAACCGTGTCATTTTCATATTGGTGGACGAGCAGAATGTCCACATTGTGGAGCATTGCTTTGGAGGCACGAAAAGACGTGGACCACAACGTGCTGTCATAAAGGAGCAGTTCAACTAGAACCCTTGCGAATGCCGGATGATGAGGAGTCACCGGAGTTTAAAATACTAAGTATGTGGGGTGATCAAGGAGACGGAGGTAGATTACTGCGCAATTATTCGCGGCAAATTAACAATTCATTAGCTTTAGCATCGCAGAGAGTTAGTGAGATGTTTGAGAGTGGAGCATGGCAACCGAATGTAGTCATTCAAGGCCGTTTGTATCATCGTATCGGTAATTTAGAAGTTACCCAGGAGAGAGGCCTCGATTCGATCAAATGTACGTTAACGATCCAGATTATAGTGAATCGGAGGAGGATATCAGGATCGGTGGATGAAGTTGCCGGGAAATGTAACTGAACTTAAACGGCAAAAGTTCAGTGATTTGATCCGTGATTTGCAACCATGACTTAGACAGTGTAATCCTTAGGTTATGGATTTAATGTTGGTGATTGAACTGCAACATGTTCAGCAGCAAATATTGTTGATTAAGACTGACGCAGTGCCAAGGAATCAACACGAATGGCGATATAATGCCCCTGAAGGATTTCGTGAAGTTGCTGTGTTGATGGACGATAAGCCTGGATCGAGAGATATCCTCCTCAATCGCAGAGATGGTGGTCTCAAGACTATCAATGAGTCAAATAGCGCATACGATCCATTGCATTATGTTCTTTTATTCCCAAAAGGTGAAAATGGATGGAACATGTCTGTTCATTTAGATGATCATGAAAATCAGCATCAACAGGGAGGTGTCAATAGACACAATAATTCGATTCGCGACTTTTACGCGTTCCATTTGAATGAGAGGAATCAACAGAGAAATGCACTATTTCAAGCCAGCAGATTGTTCCAGGAATACTGTTGTTTGACATTAGCAAAGATCGAAAATGAAAGGCTAAATTATATAGCTACACATCAGCAACATATCAGAGCTGAATTGTATAATAGTATACAGGATGCTATAACAGCCGATGATGCCAATTACAAGCAAATTGGTCGACGCATCATTTTGCCATCGTCGTTCATCGGCGGCCCGAGATATATGAACATTCGCTATCAGGATGCAATGGCTATTGTTAGAAAGTTTGGAAAGCCAGATTTGTTTATAATGGTTACATGCAATCCCGAATGGACTGATATTAAGGATGCACTTTTGCCAGGACAACAGCCAAAGAACCGTACAATCCATATTTGATTATGAAATATCGTTGTCATATTAATGTAGAAGTTTGTAGCTCAGTGAAACCTTGCAAATATCTATTCAAATATGTTTACAAAGGTCATGATCGGGCAATGATCAATATCAGGAATGAGGAAGCGAGCCAAGGAGATGAAGTTGACAGGTTCCAGGATGTTCGCTCGATTGGATCTAGGGAAGCTTGCTGGAGATTGTTCGATTTTGATCTCAATGAACGCAAACTTAGCGTTCAGAAACTGACGGTTAACTTAGAGGATAGGCAAATGGTCTGTTTTCAGGACACTAGAAGAGGTGTCGAAAGAATTGCTAACGCACCACCTCCTAAGACGGAAGTGCCTGAGTGGTTCAAGCATAATAGGGAACATGCTTTGAACCCGGACCAAAGGCAACTCTACTGCGATTTCCCTTCGCACTATACGTGGGATAAGAAGGGAAAGAAATGGAATGATAGAAAACAAAAGTTGAGATTCATGACTATAGGACGGATTTGTAATGTCCATCCAGCATCTGGTGATGTGTTTTATCTCCTAATTCTGTTGCATAATGATTTTTCGAGAGGTAAACAGAGCTTCGCTGATTTGAAAACAATCAATGGCGCGGAATATGAAACATACCAGGATGTGTGTCAGCATCTGGGACTCCTTCAGGATGACGCTAAATGAAATAACGCCATGGAAGCTGCAGGAACATCACAGATGCCAGCTCAAATAAGGCAGTTGTTTGTCACGATTCTAGGATTCTGCAATCCTGCCGATCCAAGAGGGTTATTTGAACGCCATTGGGGAATTATGGCTGATGATTTTAGGCATAATCTTCAGGTCGATGATGAACATTTGTTGAAAACTATTGTTTTGCTCAATTGAGCAACTGCTTGAAGTTCATTTCAAATGTTTAACAGATTTCAATTTGCCAATTCCTGATGAAGAAATGCGGCAACGTGTCTTAGCGTTGAACATGAGATTGCAGATTAGACGGTTGTCACTCGATCGGAGGGAACTATTCCAGTTTGATCCACTGGAACAGCAACGTATTGTGGATGAACATATGCCAATGGTGACCCAATCTCAGAAAGAATTGGTCGATGAGGTTCTCCACTCGATTTCCACTAATGAGCTATGTTGCGCAATGAATACCAACAAGCATTGGTAGAAATGTCCTTCATTGCTATGAATATTCGACGTAAATGATTCAGACATTGATCCCTTGATCAGTATTGTGAGCTTTGACAGAGTTATCATTTCTGTTCAATGTCGTTTATTGTCGATAATGAGCAATAAAAACCAACATGTATTGGTAGAAATTGCCTTCAAATTTATCGCTTCTGAGAGCGGTCGAAATAAAACCTCATCATATGCTGAGTCTGGTGCCTATGGCCGGCCAGGGCTAGAGTAATATTGAAAAACGATTCTATTTTCGAAGTAGAAGGATCCGCCATTTGGAGTTCAAACCAGGCCACCTCCCCGAGTTGAACTCTGGGCAATATTGACATTCTATTACTCAGTGGCTAAGAGCCTGGATATTACTGAATACATTTTTTTGTCATATAATTTGTTGTTTTATTATTATAGCTGACCACTTATAGATAATCATGTTATCCATATCCATATTAATTTGGCATTTGTATAAACCATTTCAAGTAAATAAGGACCTTTTTTACATTGACGGACATCTTTTATATTAATTATCTATATCTATATCTACATATAATATAAAAGATTGGAACTTCCATCATCCTTTTGAGAAACGAGGACCAACCACGTCCATGCAATGATACACGTTTTACTGTCAAGCAGAAGATGAATCATCTCCTAGAGGTCACTATTCTAGGTGGGAGCACCTAGAATTGTTCATATACTATGCACAAACGATTCAACGAAGAATCTGGTATATCTGGGTTTTTTTTTTACTGTTTTTCGTATCACACAGACACCATGGAATCGCCTCATACTGTAACCAGACAAACATCCAGTACAATCATTTTTTTCTTTTACCTGTCTTCTCTTATCAACTGTTTACCCGGGCGAAGCTGGGTACGTCAGCTAGTAAAATAAACGTCTATAAATATACACATTTTCAATTACCTTTGTATTTTATTTACTTTATTCTTAACTCCGTAGCAGAGAATAATTCGGTTTCCTAAATAGAATTTTAGTCTACGACTTCAGTTATAACATTTTTGTCGTTTTGTCTTTGCGTGTAATTGTTGTGACTGCTCCACATAATGACGTATCATTTCCGTTCATTGCCAGAGAATCTCTCCATGAACCACCTAACAGAATATTAGTCTACAACTTCATTTATACCATAAACGTGGTTTTGTCTTTGCATGTAATTGTTTTCACCGCTCCAAATAATGACGTATTATCTTCGTTTTTTTTTCGTTCATTGCCAGGGAACGTCTCCACGAACCAAAGTATCGTCTTCCTGTCTTCCTTCGGTTGCAACATTTTTTGAAATATTTACTTCTGCGTTCACAGATTGACTTTTTACTTTCAGAAGATCCCGTTAAGGGTGAAAGCAGAGATTCTTTGCTTAAGCTTTAATCTGTTAATTTAAATGTATATATATATATATATATATATATATATATATATATATATATATATATTATATATATATATATATATATATATATATATATAGGAACGAGTAGGACCCCGACGGCTGAGATCAAGCCGTTTCGACGGCTAATTCTGAGTCCAGAATTAGCCGTCGAAACGGCTTGAGCTCAGCAGTGGGGGTCCTACTCGTTCCTATTACCCACTCTACTACCTTAAGTATTGAGTACTTTCCTCCGTTATATATATATATATATATATATATATAAAAACAAATAACGAAACGAAATTAAATTTCGTTTCGTTTGTAACTCACTTTTGTATGACGGACGCTTAAACAATTAAGTTAAAAATGTACATCTACATATGCATACTGAAATACTAGTATGCATATGAATACACACACGTATACATATGTAGATGTACCAAGTCTTTCACTGGTTACTTTACTGTGAGTATCCAGCTATTCTGTATGTAAACACACAGATAAACCGGTTTTTAGAGTCATACTGGTTTTTGAGGAAACACCTTTCCTCTATTCTCCAGAAAGCCAGACAAGGAATATTGAACTAGTTTCGTTGTTGTTACAACTCATCAGCAATATTTACCTATCTACCGGCCTTTCTGGAGAATCGTAAAAGCACATATCGTTATATGCTTTTTCTATGAAAATTAGTAGTGGGCAGACTAATTTGCATAGAGTGTGAGTACGTACCGGTTCAACGGAGACGATAAAAACAAATAACGAAACGAAATTAAATTTCGTTTCGTTTGTAACTCACTTTTGTATGACGGACGCTTAAACAAGTATGACTCTAAAAACCGGTTTGTCTGTGTGTTTACATACAGAATAGCTGGATACTCACAGTAAAGTAACCAGTGAAAGACTTGGTACATCTACATATGTATACGTGTGTGTATTCATATGCATACTAGTATTTCAGTATGCATATGTAGATGTACATTTTTAACTTAATTGTTTAAGTCATACAAAAGTGAGTTACAAACGAAACGAAATTTAATTTCGTTTCGTTATTTGTTTTTATCGTCTCCGTTGAACCGGTACGTACTCACACTCTATGCAAATTAGTCTGCCCACTACTAATTTTCATAGAAAAAGCATATAACGATATGTGCTTTTACGATTCTCCAGAAAGGCCGGTAGATAGGTAAATATTGCTGATGAGTTGTAACAACAACGAAACTAGTTCAATATTCCTTGTCTGGCTTTCTGGAGAATAGAGGAAAGGTGTTTCCTCAAAAACCAGTATGACTCTAAAAACCGGTTTGTCTGTGTGTTTACATACAGAATAGCTGGATACTCACAGTAAAGTAACCAGTGAAAGACTTGGTACATCTACATATGTATACGTGTGTGTATTCATATGAATACTAGTATTTCAGTATGCATATGTAGATGTACATTTTTAACTTAATTGTTTATATATATATATATATATATATATATATATATATATGGCATACATATAACCATTACGGGTAGAGTTTGACTGGAACAGTGAAAAAAATGTACGGTACATATTCGAAAGAGTTGGCTTAAAAATATAGATAAGTACCAACGTTCAAAACTGGGAAATGGTCGGTATAGACATGTCTGGAGGGTTTGACAGGAATATATACAGAAGTACCACTTATTTATTCATGAAATTAATCAATATCGTTCAGGCAACAATTAAATAGAATTTAAACATTGTTTTTTTTTTTTCATATAACGCACTTTATATAATGATACTATTTACATGGAAAAATCTAAATATGTATCGAATTAATTTTGCTTTAAAGTTATGAGTGCTAAATTCTTTCATGTTTGTATGTATAAAATTGATAAACATTTGTGAGCACCATTTGGATCTATAATAGCAACGTAAATACGGCTCTATTCCTATGTCATACATAGTAACGTACATATGAATAAATTTAACGTTACTTATTATCTATGTAGATCTCAGGGTTGTGGATTAACAGTATCGGTAGATCTTCGCACATCATGCTTCATGGTATAGAGTTTTGGACATTTACGTTCTGATTTCAAATATCATCAAAGTTAGCTTTGTCTTTTATCCTTCTGGGGTCGATAAAATAAAGTACCAGCAACGTACAGGATCGATTTAATTGACTTCCCGTCCCCCAAAATTACTGGCCTTGTCCCTAAATAAGAAACTATTATATATGTAAATTTCGCCGAGAAGTTAGAAAATTGTATTTGCTAATGACGACCATAAAATATAGTTTTAATAATGAGTGAGCCAGTTGAAATATATTTCTATTAACATTCCTCAAGTAAAATTGTGAATTACAAATGAATTGAATCAATTATTAGTTACTATACATTCCTATAAAATATAGTTCCGTTTTGTTGATCCAATCCTTCGCTTCGACCAAAACGGTTTTAGGCGCGATAGATTTACACTTGTACAGAGTTTGGCCTTGAGAAGAGTAGTCGACGAGATGAGGAACTGCAACAAACAAATGGTTCCAGTTTTTGTTAACCTTAGAAAAGGTTTTGACAGCATAAAGAGAGACATTCTGTTTGAAATGATACCATTGTATGACATCCCATCGAGAATTGTTGAAGCAATTGAAGCTCTGTATCTCAACACAAGTGCCACCATCATCACCCCTGATGGCCCAACATAGTTCTTTAATATTTCAGCAGGAATCTTACAGGGTGACACTTTGTCTCATTTCTATTTATCATTGCACTAAACTAAGTTCTGAGACTCTCAATTGACAACATCAGTAACAAAGGTATAACCATCAAACCCCGTATGAGCTCTAGGCACCCATCTAAACATCTCACTGATCTTGACTCTGCGGATGACATTGCGCTTCGTGCAGATTGCCAAGAAAATGAGCAACAAATTTTGACATCTCTCCAGGAAGCAGCCGTCCTGGCTGGCCTTCATCACAAGGAGGTCAAAACAGAGTACATATCAAACAGTACAGGCAACAATAGCAAAGCATCAATGGCAGTGATATCAAGCAAGTCAAGGATTTTAAGTATCTTGGGTACTGGATCATGGACTCTGGGAAGGATTTTGCCACCAGAAAAGCCCAAGCATGCTCAGCTTGCAACAGGATGGATCGAGTTTGGCGCTCAAATCTTTGCAACCACACCAAAATCAGACTCTTCAAGTAACAATTCAACCAATCTTGCTATCTGGAAGTGAAACATGGATGCTTTTATCCAAACAACAACAGCGCCTTGATGGCACCTACACTCGCCTTCTTCTTCAGAACATAAGGTGGCATCTGACTCTGAAAGAAATATATGCCGGCCGCCCACGAATCTGTCGTTGTACGTAAAAGGAGAGTAAGATTTGCTGGCCACTGCCATCGTGCAACTTATGAGGCTGTGTCCGCACTAGTGCTCTGGAAACCACAAGCAGACACTAATAATAGGGGGTGCAAGCTCTCCTATCCCGATGTCATCTCCAGAGATTCTGGTATTGGAATCCAGGAGTTGGCAACGGCAATGAACGACAACCCATGTGGAGTTTAATTTTTGAGTCGATTTCGACTGAGGTCGCCGGATGATAGAGTATAATTATCCTGTATACTGGTCAATAACCGAAATCTATTGACTATTACTTATTGTAAATTGAATAGTTTAACTTATTAAGCTGTGCAAAAAAAGAAAAGGAGCCGATTGCCAAATCAGACCAAGAAAACTATGTTTACATTTGTAATTTTATTGCTAATAATATTGGTCGCAACACCTGGTAGAAGGCAGTGTGATTCGAGATCACAAGGCCGCGAACAGATATCGCAAAATAACCTGCCCGAATTCTTAACAATTTTGCCAGCCCACCACTGCTGAACTAGTACATTATTTATAGGTTGTGAAAGGATGAAATCAAAATTGACAACAGTGGAATATGACCACAGAAGACAGGCAGCTGAGACTTATAATCCGAAACTAATTCGTTAGCTAAAAGACCATGCTAAAAACATCACCTTCGAGTTAGCTGAGATAACAAAAGATTAAATCTTATGAGTATTGTAGATTATTAGCTTTTGTATTGAATTCCTACAAATAATATACAGGCGAATACCCCCTACTAACAAAACTAAAACACTCCCAAGATTCACCGTCCCCTCCACTTGCAGCCACCCCCTTGGTCCACCCCACAACTAATAATACTAACAACCCTCACCCCTCCCACTATCACACGCGAACCCAGACCCTCAACGCGCACACACACACACCAGTACATATACACACTCACACTATTCACACACCCTACTACCACCACTAACCCCCACCCACACATCCACATCCGACCACGCCACCACTAATAATACTAAACTTCCCCCAATCCCCCTTCCCCCTCACCACACACACACCAACACACACCAGCATACATACACTCACCCACACCCACGTACACACCGATACGCAACCCACTCCACACCCGCGCCACCACCACTAACACCCACCCTACCACATACACACTCATACCCAAACACGCACACACACCTGTATATTACCCTCATTCATACTGTACCCAGCACCTTCTCTTTATCTCTCCCCCCGTACTACCCCCCCCCCCACACACACATCCTACTAACACCTCCACTAATATACACATATATACTTATGTATATATGGTCTGTATCTCTTGTCCATGAATTCACCAAGCTTAAGCTTATAGATATCATGTACTTGTCTCTTCCTATCTTTCCGTTGCAATACCATCTTTGTTTGTTTACATGTCTTGCTCGCTTCACGCTATTTTACTTATCCCAATAACTTTATTTAGTTATTGCTCGCACCAACCAGAGGTATATGATTTTTAAAGCGATGAAATACCAATGAAAGTTGGAAGATCACTGATGAAGGACTAATTTTATTCATATGTAAATAAATAAATAAAAATAAACAAATAAATAAATATATAAACAGACTAAATAAAGATGGCGTAGAAAATACAGTGCAACGGGAGGAAACAATAGCACCACTGACGTTGTTGCAGATGTGCAACGAAAGAACTTTGATAAACTATATATATGTGTTTGTGTCTATATTGTATCTGTATTGTTGACCGTTGGTCAGTGAATGGCAACATTGAGGACCGAATAAATTAAATTAACCGATATAAAAGACACAGAAGCGAAAACCAACCAAACAGTGAGTGTGTTCTGTTATTAATTCTGGCAATATTACACAAATATGACCCTCCCCAAGTATAACAATATTTGTTTCGACACACGATTTCATATCAGAAACTTCGCAAAACTATATATATATATATATATATATATATATATATATATATATATATATAAAAGAAGAATTAGAAATAGAAGCCAGGACTATCTGTCATCAGTGGTCTACTAGCCATCATAGGTATTTCTTCAACATTATAGACCATATACCTCAGGCTAGGGCGATGCAATAACTAAAATAAGTTATTGGGATAAAAAGAGTTGGGTGGAGAAAGAGAGACAGGTAAACAAACACGAATGGTGATGCAACGTAAAGAGAGGAAAAAATGAGAAAATAAAATCAATAATTTATTTTACACATAAGAATGTTCGAATATTGACGAGAATACGAAAGACACATCTTGGCCGTGCGAATGTGAGCGAGGAACAAATTTCGTACGGTGTGGGACGATGGAGGAAGGGAGAGAGAGGGTGAGTAGCAGAGAGTGAGTGAGTGAAAGTATGAGGAAGAGGCTAGCCGAGAGAGGGTGACTAGCAGAGGGTGTGAGTGAAAGTAAGGGGGAGAAGGAGAGAGAATGGGGAGGGGGAGAAAGAGGATAGCAGTAAGGGAAGAGAAAAAGACAGGTCGCAGCGAAGGAGAAAGCATATAAGAATGAAAAATTGCGAGCTGTGTTGTTGCATATACGATATATATAAAAAAAGAAGAATTAGAAATAGAAGCCAGGACTATCCGTCATCAGTGGTCTACTAGCCATCATAGGCATTTCTTCGCATTACAGACCACATACCGCATATAAGGGCGATGCAATAACTAAAATAAGTTATTGGGATAAAATGAGTTGGGTGGAGAAAGAGAGACAGATAAACAAACACGAGTGGTGAGGCAACGTAAAGAGAGGTAAAAATGAGAAAATAAAGTCAATAATTCATATGTGTGTGTGTATATATATATATATATATATTTCTAGTATGGTTGGCTGGATGCTTCCATTGGTGGTATGCCGGTTGAGCATTCTATGATCCTTTGGAGCAGAGTATAATAATAATATGGAAAACTAAGAATCAGTGATGCATCGGAACACAATTTATTACGGTATTACAATTATTTCTCCGGCGAACAACTCGAGGTGCGATCTGTTTGTGGATCGAACCTGACTCTGGATTCGCAAATTCCTCAGATACGTCTAGTGACTTCGAAGCAAATCCTTATCTGAGGAGCTTGAAAATGCAGGGTCAGGTTCAATCCACAAATAGATCGCACCTTGAGCTCTTCGATTGTGTAATACGTTAATAAATTGTGTTCCGATGCATCACTGATTCTTTGTTTTCCATGTATATATATATATATATATATATATATATATGATATTAAATAAATGGAAACTATATTTATAAAACCATATTTATTTCGTTATATATATTTCAGGGATATCATATTAACAATATGTTATGCCTTCTTCAGACAAAATACAATATAAACAGTCTTATAAATAAATAGATACGACATACCTTTCAATCACCTTGCATTTGGGAGGTTGATTTGGCAGTAAAAAATATTGTGGACAGTTGTAAAAAGAAAGAGAGAAAGAAAAAAAGAAAGAGAAACGAAGAAAAAGAAGAAATGCATGTGACTAAATAGAGAGATATAGAAAGATAGATAAAGAGAAGAACTTCATGTAAAGAAACAGAGAGAAATATATATAGAGAGAGGAAAAAAGAAAGAGATAGATAGAGATAGATAGAGAACCTAGGAAGTTGAGTATCGGTTGATACATTTATTTATTTATTTATTTATTTATTTAGCTCTAGTATTAATGTAAAGAGAGATGTATGTAGTTAAGAGAGAAAATAGCCGTTATATAGAGAGAAAAAAGAAAATGAAAAAGAGAAAATGAAAAATAACCAGACATAAACGAGGCAGAATTTAAAAACGCTGTGTTTCATCCTGTAGAAAATATTAGTTCGTATAAAACAGGCATTATAATGTAAATATCAGTATTCATGAATGAGACATGTATCTATAATGTGTGAAAAGTAATGATCTTATGTCTAGTTTTTAAAAATTCATATGTTTATATCATAATTATAAAGAAACTCCCAATTCACACGAAAACATTCTCATTGTGCTATAAAAATTCAAATATACATATATGCGTGTATATATACACATATATATAGAGTCTATATTAATTTTAACAATACTATTCTTGTCTTTACTCTAGATGATTGTCGATCAAGCAGAAATAGAGAACAGATTTCAATATATTAATAAAAATAAAAATAAAAATAAAAATAAAAATAAAAATAAAAATAAAAATATCAGAGACAAGAAAATAAATAAATAAACAGAAAACTAAAACATTTAATATTAAAAATAAAAAATAGCAGATAAGGCCGAGCTAGAGAAAATGAATGTTGAGGCATCTTGTATAATGCACGAATTGGAAATTGAGAACAGAACACAACCTTTCGTGCCCAGGAAACCGAAGATCAATATGAAAGATCATAAGAGAAATTTTGAGAATGACTTGCCAGTCAGATTGATTGCACCATCAAAATCGACCTGGGTAAACTAAGCATAAACATTCTTGACAGGGTGATACAGCAAATTAAAAACTTGGGTTGTTTACCTAACCTGAGCTTGTGGAAGGGAACTGGTGAGGTTGTTGAGTGGATTAAGCAAATTAAATATAACAATAATAATAAGTTTATTCAACTTGATATTGCTAACTATTATTCTTCCATTACCCCTAATCTACTAAATAAGGCACTAAATTACGCATTCAAACATACAGACCTAACTAGCAATGAAATGCACATTATATTATCGGCTAGGAAAACATTGATAGAATTTAATGACCAACTATGGACCCGAGCAGATAGAGATAACAATTTTGACATTACTATGGGATCATCCGACTCAGCTCAGGTAACTGACCTTGTGGGCTTATTTTTAATCAATTCGCTGCATAGGAAAATACCTGGTACTACCGGAGGTTTATATAGAGATGACATGCTTTTACTTATTGATAATAATAACTCTGAACTAAATAGAAAAAGAAAACAAATTACACAATTTTTTAATCACTTTAATCTAAAAATAGAAATTGAGAATAACCATAGAATAGTCAACTTCCTAGATATAACATTAAATCTCAACACATGTCTTCACTATCCATTTCACAAGTTGAATGAAAACTTAAACTATGTCAGCTTTAACTCTAACCACCCCAGATCTGTTAAAAATACTATAGTAAACTCTGTTCAATCACGTATCTCTAGAATCTCATCTAATAAAAAGATTTTCGACGAAAAAGCCCATTATTACAATGAAGCGTTAGCTAGAGCAGGATATAGTGATAAAATTATGTACATAGATAATGATAAACAAATTAAACAAAATAACAACTATTTTAATTACGGCCACAACCTTAACAACTATAATAGAAAGCATTACAATAATTCCAAAAGCCATAAAAGAAATAGAACTAGGAATATAATATGGTTTGCCCCCCCCCCCCCCCTTTCTCACTAAACATTAAAACCCACATTGCTAAACTATTTTTTAAAGCTCTTGATAATCGCTTCCCTAGAACACATAGGTATCACTCAATTTTCAATAGACATACTATAAAACTAACCTACTCATCCACCAAAAATTTAGCGCAAAATATTAATAGAATAAATAACAGGAACTTAAAACCTAGCGATAATAGCATAAATAATATCCAAGTTAACAAATGTAACTGTAGAGATAGATCTAAATGTCCGTTAAATAACAACTGCTTAGTTAAAAATATAATATACAACTGTAATGTTAAAACGGACGTTAATTCTTTTAACTACGTTGGTTCTACATCGACGGAATTTAAACTTCGCTATAACAACCACAAGAATTCTTTCACAGATCCATCAAAAAAATCTTCAACAGCACTATCAGGCGTACTCTGGCAACTTAGGCATGATAACGTTAGATATTCGACGACTTGGAATATAGTTTCAAGGGGGATTCCTTTTAATTCATCCTCTGAGACATGTGACCTCTGTGCGGAGGAGATATTCTTTATACTAAAATCTAAAAATTCCCTTAATCTACGGACAAATTTATTCAGTTGCTGCAGACATAGATTGAACTCAACGTTTAAATATAAATTTAAATTTAAAATGTAGTTATGTTTGATTTGATTTGTAATTATTTATGAAACTAGCCGATAAATCTTTCGATTTCTTCTTTTTATTAAAACATTCTTTTTATTAAAACATTCTTCATGAATAATTAAACTACCCTAAAAGCTGATGCTCCAAATATATCGAATTAAATTTTACACTAGATAAACTTCTATAATTAAATATAAGAACATATGTAGACCAAATGGGTATCCTAAACTTTTGGAATGATTTCTGCTAGACAGGATTTGGTAAACAATTTTTGTTTTATCTGTTTCGACTCTGATGCCTATGATGAACTTGGCAATATATTGTCAATTAACTTTGAAAGGCTGATCTCTGTGGCCGATTTGCGTGGCATACTATGTTTTATTTTTATTATTTTTTAATATTTTGTAATATTTTTTATTTTTAATATTAAATGTTTTAGTTTTCTGTTTATTTATTTATTTTCTTGTCTCTGATATTTTTATTTTTATTTTTATTTTTATTTTTATTTTTATTTTTATTAATATATTGAAATCTGTTCTCTATTTCTGCTTGATCGACAATCATGTAGAGTAAAGACAAGAATAGTATTGTTAAAATTAATATAGACTCTATATATATGTGTATATATACACACATATATGTATACTTGAATTTTTATAGCACAATGAGAATGTTTTCGTGTGAATTGGGAGTTTGTTTATAATTATGATATAAACATATGAATTTTTAAAAACTAGACATAAGATCATTACTTTTCACACATTATAGATACATGTCTCATTCATGAATACTGATATTTACATTATAATGCCTGTTTTATACGAACTAATATTTTCTACAGGATGAAACAGCGTTTTTAAATTCTGCCTCGTTTATTTCTGGTTATTTTTTATTTTTCATTTTCTCTTTTTCATTTTCTCTTTTCTCTCTCTATATAACGGCTATTTTCTCTCTTAACTACATACATCTCTCTTTACATTAATACTAGAGCTAAATAAATAAATAAATAAATAAATAAATGTATCAACCGATACTCAACTTCCTAGGTTCTCTATCTATCTCTATCTATCTCTTTCTTTTTTCCTCTCTCTATATATATTTCTCTCTGTTTCTTTACATGAAGTTCTTCTCTTTATCTATCTTTCTATATCTCTCTATTTAGTCACATGCATTTCTTCTTTTTCTTCGTTTCTCTTTCTTTCTTTCTTTCTCTCTTTCTTTTTACAACTGTCCACAATATTTTTTACTGCCAAATCAACTTCCCAAATGCAAGGTGATTGAAAGGTATGTCGTATCTATTTATTTATAAGACTGTTTATATTGTATTTTGTCTGAAGAAGGCATAACATATTGTTAATATGATATCCCTGAAATATATATAACGAAATAAATATGATTTTATAAATATAGTTTCCATTTATTTAATATCATAAATATACTCCAAATACTTGTTGAGTGCTTTTATATCAGTTATAAATATTTACTCTCGTTGTTAACCAACAATTTAAATATAACTTTCCATATATATATATATATATATATATATATATATATATATATATATCATCACCACCATCATCATCATCATCACCGTTTTACGTCCGTTTTTCCATGCTAGCATGGGTTAGACGGGTTGTCCTGTTGTGGGCAGTGTCTAGTCGGCTGACTCATACAGGAACTCATTTTGGCTTGATTTCTACAGCTGGATGCCCTTCCTAACACCAACCTCATTTAAAGTGAGTGCTGGGTGCTTTTTTCGTGGCGCCTACATGTCCACTTTACAGTGTGGGCTGGGTGCATTTTTGCCGTGGCACTTCCACGACCACCTTGCAGTGGGAAGTGGTGGGCACATATTGTCTATATGCTTCAGCTTGTACCCATGGGAGGTCGGGTACTCTCTATTACTGCGTGACGCCAGAGGTCACGGTCATGTGTCATCGCCTTTGAGAGGTGTAATTGGGTAAGGTCGACTTTATCGCCTCATGGGTCTTCTTGGGTCTCCCCTCTCCGCGGTTTCTAGTGCTCTGCACCTTTTTATGCAGCTGTCACCCTTCATACGCATCACATGTCCATACCAATGCAACCGCCTCTCCTGCACACAGCATTTGATTCCTCTTATGATCAGTCTCTCTCTCAATTCATTTATGCTTTGTCGTTCGCGTATATTACTATTACACATCCATCGGATCATGCAGGCTTCGTTTCTTTCTAATCTACGTATCTCTTCCACTTTCAGCGCCCAGGTCTCACAACCATGTAACAATGCTGTTCGGATACACGCATCATACAGTCTGCCTTTCATTTTGAGGGAGAAGCCTTTTGCAACTAGCAGTGGCAGTAGTTCCCTGAACTTCTTCCATCCCGTTCTTACCCTAGTTATTGTACTTTCTGAACACCCACCTCCGCTGCTAATTCGGTCACCTAGGTAGCAGAAGCTGTCTACTGTTTCTACAGAGCCCTCCCAGAGATTGGTGGTACTTGTTTCCTGTGGCTGTTTGCTGATTGCTGTCCCAGCACAGCTGCTGCATGTGAAACCTACAATCTTAATTAAGCTTTCTGAGATCCCGCTACATCTCTTGTGTACCCATTGTTTGCATTTGGGGCAGAGAATGGAGTTCCTACCTACACCTTTCCTACATCCTGAGCAAGGCCATTTCCCTGAGGGGATCTGGGTTCTGTTTTCTCGTCTACTTACAAGGACCTTAGTCTTTGTTATGTTGACTTTGAGACCCTTTCTTTCTAGTCCCTGCTTCCAAGTTTGGAATTTCTTCTCTTGTTCTACCATAGATTTAGCTATAAGTGCGAGGTCATCAGCATGCAGGAGTTCCCATGGGCATCCGGTCTTAAACTCCTCCGTTATTGCCTGCAGGACTATGATGAACAGGAGAGGGCTAAGAACAGAGCCCTGGTGGACACCAACCTGTACGCTAAATTCATCGTTATACTCATTGCTAATCCTAACTTTGCTGACTGCTCCCCTATACATGGTTTGTACAGCTTTCACAAGCTATTCATCTACTCCTAGTTTTCTAAGAGCCCACCAGATTACAGCACGTGGAACTCTGTCAAAGGCTTTCTCGAGATCGACGAATGCCAGGTAGAGTGGCTTACTTTTAGCTAGGTACTTTGCCTGTAACTGCCTCACAAGGAAGAGGGCATCAGTGGTGCCTCTTCCTGGTACAAACCCAAATTGCATCTCATCTATTTTCACCCGGTCCCTAATCAACTGTGCTATAACTCTTTCTGTTACTTTCATGACCTGCTCCATTAGCTTTATACCTCTATAGTTTCCTCTATCTAGTGCATCACCTTTACCTTTGTAGCAGTTGACAATGATGTTACTGCACCAATCTTTTGGTATGACACCTTCTAGTATTACCTGGTTAACAGTACGTGTGGTTATAGTGTGACCTACAGACCCAGATGCCTTCACCATCTCGGCAGCTATACCCGATGGACCGGTTGCCTTCCCCATTTTCATATCTTTGATTGCCTTATTTACTACGCTGCTGTTGACTTGTACTACTGGCCCCTCTATAGGGTCTACTTGGGGGTAGGGTCCCTTCTTCCCATGCATTCTCCTCATTTAGTAATCTATCATCATAGCTCTTCCATGCATCTTTCTTCTCAGCACTTGTGAGGGCAAGCTCACCTTTATCATCCCGGATACACTTCTCTCCAATGACATCACAATTCTCTCTGACACACTGCCTCGCAATCTTGAACACCTCCTGTTTCTGGTCCTCATGTTGCAAAACATGCTTGAATTTTCTATCCTCTGCTTCCCTCCTAGCTAAGTATACTTGTCGCCTAGCTTCCCTCTTCGTCTCTATGTAATGTACCCTGCTCCCCCCGTTCTTCCATTATTTCCATGCCTGTCTCTTGGCCTTAACTGCCTCATCTACCTTATTGTTCCACCACCAAGTCACTCTCCTCCTGCTTGTGGTCTTACTCCAGCCACAGACCTCATCCGACGCCTCTAGTAAGTTATTTTTTAGGAACTCCCAGTGCTCTTCTACATTGAATGTCTGTATTTGTTTTTCTTTACTGTCGTCGGCGTTGAGTAAAATATCTTTAAATCTGTTACTGGCTGGGGGGTCTTTCAGCTTCCAGATCTTTCTTCTCCAGGTTGGCCTCTGTTTCCAGGTTCGTCTAGTACTGACCGTGAGGTCGCTGACAACTAAGCTATGTTGGGAGGTACATTCCTCACTAGGGTAGCCTTTTGTGTTTACAACCATCCATCTGTCACGTCCTCTGATGAGGATAAAATCTATCTGACTAGAATGCTCCCCTGATCTATAGGTGAACAGGTGGTTGTCGGTTTTTTTGAAGTTTGTGTTACATATCGACATGTCATTGGCGTCGCAGAATTCTAGAAATCTGAATCCTTCCTCATTTCTTGTGCCAATACCGTGGCCTCCATGGACTCTATTGAAGCCATCATAGTGTTTACATACGTGTCCGTTAAAATCTCCTGCGATGATTAGGAAGTCATTGTCGTTTGTTAGAGCAGTAGTGTGCATTAGGGACTCGTAAAATCTATCCTTAAGTTCGTCTGGCAACCCCGATTGGGGTGCGTAAGCTGATATTATTGTGGTAATTGTTTTATTCAGGACTAGTCTGAGTTTAATGATTCTTGCATTCATCCTGTTCACTGCGATTACTTTATCTACCCACTTGTCAGCTAGTAGAATACCTACACCACCCATTCCTTCGTCATTTCCCACCCAGAAAAATTCGTAGCACTGACTTTTTCCTACAAAGACTCTTCGCTCCATCTAGTCTCTTGCACACAGCATACATCAATTTCCTTTCGCTCTAGCATTTCTACGATTTCTCCTGCTCTTCCTTTCATTGTGCTTACATTGATGGTACCAACTCGGAGTTTTGGGCATTTGTCGACACTCGTAGGGAAGGGTCGATTTTTGCAGGGGTGCGTGTGTGCTTCCTCTCTCTGGGTTAGGGCTTCACATGGGTGCTTGGTAGCTCGCGGATTCATATTCATTTCATCTATTAATTCAGAGTTGCGCCAATTTATTCTCAGCTCATCCATACATAATGGTAGGAAAATTTCAGGGCTAGAAGAACAGTGGTGGTGCTAATAATGGCAGGGTGTGTTGGGCTGGGATGGGGGAGGAGAGAGTTAGGTAGTAGTAGTAGTAGTAGTAGTAGTAGTAGTAGTAGTAGTAGTAGTAGTAGTAGTAGTAGTAGTAGTAGAAGAAGAAGAAATGGCATGCTGAGGTTTGATTGGTCGAATTGGCTATGGTGGTGTGATGGGGTAGGTGGGAGGGAAATTGTGAGGTAGGCAGCCAGTCATGGCTATCAAAATAACCGATAGAATACAGTATGGTAAAATGGCAAAATAACCGATAGAAATGAATACAGCTACAATAATAATATTATATATATATATATATGTGTGTGTGTGAGTGTGTGTGTGTGTGTGTGTGTGTGTGTGTGTGTGTGTGTGTGTGTGTGTGTGTGTGTGTGTAAGTATGTAAAAGGTAAACATAAATAACGATACACAATCGGTACAGTATATGGAAGGTATATATTAGGTTAACGCCTGATATAGCAGGAAGAGGGTCTTAACGTTTCGGACGCCAGTCCTTCGTCAGAAGAAAGAATGAGAAATAAAATAGATTAAGCGGGATGGAATTGGTAAACATGTCTTTAGATAAAAATAATAGCTCCATTCATGTTGACATCTCTTGCAAAACTGTTGGTGCTGGCGTTTTGTGTATGATTTGTTTTTTTTACAAAAGTGGATGATGGCGCGCGTCTACCAGAAAAGGAAAAACACGCTTTGTAAAAAGCGCTATACTTGAGCACTCAAAGGTGGGGGCATATCTACGCTGGATGAAGCAGGAAGCCATGCAAAGGGAATGGGTTTCGAAATCGTCGTCCTGGCGGCTACAGAGTCGACGAAGACGGAGGAATTGGGAATAGGCTATGGAGTGTTTGGTGTGGAGTGGATGGGAGGAGGTGAAGTCGAGATAAGATTGGGAGTCTGTTGGTTTAATGTGGATGGAAGTAGAGAGAGTGTGGTGAGAGTGATTAATAGATAAAGAGATATCTAGAAAAGCGACAGAAGAATCGGAGACAGAGGCGGTGAAATTGAGAGCAGGATGGAAAGATTGGACAAAAGAAAGGAAACAGTCGAGTTGTTCTTGTGATAGAGAGGTGACGCTGATACAGTTGTCTATAAAACGACCGTATAGCTCAGGTGTCGGTCCAGCATACTAGAAGATCTGGGCTTCGACGTGGCCAACAAACAAGCTAGCATAGTTTGGACCCATTCTGGTTCCCATCGCTAACCCAGAGACCTGATGGTAAAATTCACCCGAAAAAGAAAATCCATTAAGGGTGAGAACAAGCTCCGCCAGACGGAGAAGAGTGTAAGTGCTGGGTAAGGGGTAGGGCGTAAATCTAAAAAATGAGCGCGGAGGCCGTCATCATGAGGGTTGACGGTATAGAGAGAAGTGATGTCCAGGGTAAAGAGAAGGCGGATGGACCAGGAGGGAAGGAGAAAGAGTTGAAAAGTCTAAGGACATGATTTGTATCGTGGATGCGGGAGGGGAGATTGCCGACCAACGGGGTGAGGATGGTGTCTAAATATTCAGAAATTATCTCGGTGGAGCAGTTGCACTCAGAAACGATATATATATATATATATATATATATATATATATATATATATATATATGTACATATAGTGGTAGAACACTGGAAGGTAATATCCGTAGTGGTAGAGCACTCAGTCCATGGGACGAGTTAGGCAGAAGTGGTTACACGACAGTTAGTTCACCATACCGAGAACAATTATTTCACCTTAGCGGATGCTCAGGATTACGAGCTGAGGATCCGCTAATGTGAAACAATTGTTCTCGGTATGGTGAACTAACTGTTGTGTAACCACTTCTATATATACATATATATATATATATATATATATATATATATATATATATATATATATATATATATACAAAAAGTTATGAAACGAGAGGAGCTGTGTGGTTACTAAAAACAAGGTTTAGGATGCTGGTTAGGACGGAACAGGAGGAGGGAGGAAGAAAGGAGTTTCCATCGTCAGCTGTAAATGTATCCCCAACCGATGTTTCGGCGCCGAATTACAGGACATCGGTGTAGTTCGGGTGCGCCCGGGGCCTTTTATTAATCAAAAAGCCAGGTGGAAAAGGAGAGATAAAAAGAGAGAACAAAAGGAGAGAGAAAAGGAGGAAAAACAGGGAGAGGGGGGAAATGAGGAGAGAGGGGGATTGGGGGGGGGGGGGGTAGGTAGGAAAGGAATGGAAGAAAAAAAGTGTCCAGATCCCATCGTGGGAAGACACAGGTGAAAGAAACATGCAAAAAAGTAACCGTGGAAAAATATGGAAAGTAAGTTGTGGCCAACCTGGGAGACTTTAGCCTGGTGGTCAGCTACGACTCAGAGCTGGTATAACCGTGCTGCCTCTCGTATAGACAGGAGAAAGTGAGAGAGAGACACGGGCAACCAAAAGGGAGGAGAAGGGTTTTTTACGACGGTGGTAAAAACGTGCCGTAAAGATTGCGGATAGAGAGGCCACCACGGCACGTGTAATCATGTCAACAATCAAAACCGAACGGATGGATAGAGTGAGAGGGAGAGAGAAAAAAGACGAGAGTGAGGAGAGGGAAGAGAGAGGGAAAGGTCGATGCGAAAGTGTGGAGGGTACACAGATCGACCAAAGCAGGTAGGGTCACAGCGGTAAATACAAAAAGTTATGAAACGAGAAGAGCTGTGTGGTTACTAAAGACAAGGTTTAGGATGGTGGTTAGGACGGACAGAATATATATATATATACTGTTTCCACTCTACAGAACTGTTTCATTCGTGTGGATGCTTACGAATGAAACAGTTCTATTCCTGTCATATAATTCATTTTTGTATTTCTTTTGCAAGAATTCTCATCTGAAAACGTGTGTTGAATCTTATTTTGTTATAATTTGGAAGGGTCATGCTGCCAATAGAAATACACGGATGGTTGTTTGTTTGACAATAACCAAAAAACCATCCCGTAATTAAACCAACCAACTGGAAATTTTCAATAAATTGAAATGAAACCAACACGTGCCAGCATGACCCTCCCAGCATGACGCTCTACTGGCAGCATGACCCTCCCAGAGTATATATATATACTTAGGAAGTGTAAAAAGGAACCAAGTGTACCATAACGCACCAGAGTACTCAATACTTTGAGTAGTAGAGTGGGTAATAGGAAAATATTCAAGACTCCGACGGCAGAGCTCAAGACTTTCGACGGCTATTTCTGGACTAAATTAGATTTTTAGTAGTAAATAGCCGAACTTGTCAAGGGGTAATTCCTTATTTGGGCGAGCGACGATGATGCATTTCTGAAGATTGTAGTTGTCAAAAGTATTGGTCAACATTTCTTGTAAACACAATTAAATCTTTCATGGTGGTGGGTGTCTGAACTTGCCTGTAGAACAATGAGGGAGTGGGTTAAGCCGGTCAAGCGTTGAAAGGGAATTCTATACAGCAAATTCTAAGGAGTGTGGAGGAATTAAGCTAGCTAGAAAGCAGACGAAAAAAAAATTCTAGAGGAATCTGAGAGTGAGAAATTATAAAATTATAAAGTTAAAAAGTTTATAAATTAAAATAAAAAAAATAATAATAATAAATAAAAAATAATGTTAAAAATTAAATAATAAAATATAATAAAAACTAGAGTCTAAAACAGCTGCTATATTTTTAGCTGGTATTGCGTTAGCTGGTATTGCTTTTTCGGCCAATGCTATATAGAATTTACGGGGGTGGGAGGCTATAAAATCCCGATGGGCTGCCTCACGTAAGCGAAAGAGGAAAGGGAGTGGAAGGAAGTGAGAAGAAGGGATAAATGGAAAAAAAGAAAAGAATTCCATGTACCTACGTATGCTGGGGTTTCCCCTATCTTGTTCGGCAAGTGAGGAAAAGGATGATGTTACAGCCAATGCTACCCCCCGGGTCATGAGGGGGTTTGAGGGCAAGGTAAGCCTACCCAATCGGTGTTTACATGCGGTTACAAGTTCATCTTTTTTGTTTAGGAATTGGTCATTCGTAAACAGCATTTGTATTGTTTCCTCTGAGCATCAGGTACACGGACGGCGTACTCCCGTGTAGGAGTTAGCCCTGGAATGTAAGCTCTAAGTAAGATGGTATGTGATGTTATTATCTTGGAGGTCCCAGATGTGGCCCGAAAGTGTAGTGGCATGTCGCCAGGCCGTGTTTCTAAACGTATGTCGGTGTTGGTAGTGCCGAGTCTTAAAGTCACAAGCGGTTAATCCTATATAGGCTTTGTTGGAGTTTTCCGTCCTCACGTTGCATTTGTAGGTCACGTTACGTTCTCGGCATCTATTGTCGAGGGGGCACGTATATCTATCAGGGCAGTTACACCTGTTCGGCTCTCCACTAATGTCTAGGTTGTTTCTTCCATAGGAGTTGAGTATCTTGTTGTTTGAAGAGGCGATGTTTTGTGGGAAGTTGGGTGTGGTGCTGTAGGAGAGTTTGATAGTATTTTTGTTGATTATGTTGTGGTAGCGGTGTTGTGGTGGGAGGTGTTTTTCGGGGTCTAAAGAAGATTTTCTCGATTGGTGTTGCAACCTTGGCATTGTGGGGAGGGTTGAACCATGTTACGTGGCGTGAGCGGTGGTGTCGCCTGCTGGTTCCGCTAGGGGAGGCTGGGTAAAAGGAAATTTCCTCCCGAAAGCCGCTTCGCTTGAGAGCCTGATCGTAATAAGGTGCATATTCATCAAATATCTGCTCATTAGCGGACAAACGAGATATACGGAAGGAAATGTTTTTCACCAGGTTATTGGTGATGTTTCTGGGATGGTTAGAGCGGCGGTGGATGTAGTGAAGTTTATCTTATGGTTTCCTGTATGGGTAGTACAGATCATTTTCGAGGTTGAGGGTAACGTCCAGGAAATTGACTCGAGTTAGGGACGTTTGTAGGGTGATTTTAAATCCCCAGTCCCGGAAAAAGTTGATTATGTGTTAACGGACCCGATCCGTACTACTGGGGTTGTACCCTTTGAGGGTAAGGAGCCCATCGTCTCGGTACAATTCACGGCCGAATGCAGGAAACATTTCGGTGAGTTTATGTAGTAGGAATAATCCTAGAAGATCGGTGACCTCCGCCGAGTCGGTCGCACACATACTGACGTCGAAGGGGGAGTCAGTAGCTCTCTTTATCCAATTGGAGTTGTCGAAGAGGAGGACTGTCTTTCTGGCGTGGAAAA
>OZ024743.1:310533690-310551190 GCA_964016885.1 Eledone cirrhosa | reverse complement strand
AAATAGGAAGCGTGTACTCTGATATTAACACTTTTCATAGAACAAGTAAATTGTTCAATAATAAATATTTATGCTAGATAAAACATGCATTAGAAAGCTTCTTAAGGTAAATTTGATATAGATGTAACAATTTTTTTTTAATAAACCATTCCACTCTGAAACAAATGGAGTATAAACACATCCAAATATTCTCTCTATACAGAGAAACAGAAGGAATTAAAATTATGCATATCGGAGATTATTTTCTCCTCATCAGAAGATAACTACAAATAAGATACTGCGCACTGAATAGTTATACAGGATGCAGACTCTGGGTGTAATAATTATGCATGACATGCATACGTTGAGTAACGGAATAAATTAAATAATCATTAGAGCGAAAGAGTGGCGCTGGCCATCTATAAAACATAGCGTAATGAGGCTTTTTTTCTTGCCTCATTACGAATAAGATTATTATTGTTTGATGTAAAACTCACGTATGCACTTACGTATCCGCTATGTTAAAGCAAAAAACGAAATTCTATTTTTTTTCTTTTAATAATTGTTTCTACTTTTGGCACAAGGCCAGCAATTAACCAGTGCATTACTGGTAATTTATTTTATCGACCCCGTAAGGATGAAAGGCAAAGTTAACCTCGGTGGGATTTGAACTCAGACCGTAAAGGGACATAACTACACTACAATGAAGAAATAGTTTAACGCTTGGCATATGTGAAAAGTCTCTTTACGTTTCGGACATTAGTCCTTTATCACAACAGCAAAGGTCCGACGAGCTTTTGATTCCAGTGTCAGGCCAGATCGATACAGATCGAACCTTGTGCTGATCAGTAGCGAAACGCGCGTCACCAATCAATAAACGTAATGAAGGCTTAACAAATCGTCCTTGTATTATTATATTTACACTCTGTATATCTCTACAACTCGATACAGACATGAGTCTAAACATCGAGTGCTCACCTCGGTGAACTTACAGTAACTTTACGTTACACTCCCTGGGTATATATATATATATATATATATATATATATATATATATATATATATATATATATATATATATATATATAGTGAAAGATTGAAGAATAACATGGTCGGCTGTACAACAAGGGGCTTTATTTCAAGTATTAACAATTGTTTCATTGATCCGGTGAGTCTAGAGGCCGCTAATCACTCGAAGTTGCGTCACTCGACCTCCAATATAGTGTTTATCTCTGATCAAATCCTCAGAATACGGAAGAACTCACATATGGCATGGTATATATAGAGAAGATTCAGCGTAGAATCAAAACAATAACATCAATAATAAAATATAATGATAAATAGGTAAAGAAGTTTCAGATGTAAAACGTAAGAAAATAAAAAAGTAAGAAAAAAAAAGAAAGTAAATAAAAAAATAAGTAAAAGCATATAAGTACAGAATACGATAGTTGATAGTAGTGGTGGTGGTGGAGAGTAAGTGTCTGTGTAAGGATGTGGGGGTGGAGGTAGTACTAACATGTAAAGAAATATTCGATACATACATAGATGCGTGTAGAGAATAAGAGGTAGTAACAAATGACAGATAAAAGAAAAAAACAATAAATTAGAAATTAAGTGAGAGATACTAGCATGAGACATAAAGGCTAAGGATGGATGGTGAAGCGGGGTTTTGATATGTGTGTGTGGTAAATATTTTTCCTGCTGATTGTCTTATCTTAATGGGGTTGATGTGGTTTCAGGGAGAGAGGGTGAAAGAAAGGTTAGGAGATTTATGATCTAGTGACCAGTCGGTTAGTTGACAGTTAATAACGGTTTGGTGGTATATATTCCATACGTTAAAATCCGGGTGGTTCAGTTCTAATTTTGGGATTGCTGGGTCGAATCATGGTTTGAAATTTGTGAACTTGGTAGCTGTTTTGTACCGAAAGAAAACTGATCTTTCTATTTTGCTGTTAAGCAGTATTTTATCGTAATTAAAATATGGAATAGCTCCATATTGCAAAGTCCGCAGTGGGACATTCCATTGTTGTAGGGTCTTGCTCCCGATAATTTTGACCAGCTAATCCTATATTCCTGGTTTGTGTTCTTAAGCTGCCAGATTTTATTGGCGAGCGTTGTAGAGTTCTCCAGTCTACGGTTCTTCATGGAGTGTCTGTGAACGTACCATCTTTTTTTTTTAACTCTCCAGCCGTAGAACCTATGTAGTGCCATGTAAAGTTGCCTGAATTTATAGTACACAGGTACACCATACTTGAATCCAGGCATCTATTTTGTAGTGGGCACTTATCCGGTAGGTGACAGTTACAGTTGGAGGCCTTTCCGTGTACAGGTTCCCCCTTGCGGTTTTGCATGTTGTTATGGGTGGATTGAGATTTAGGCCTATTAATGTTTTGTTGTGATGCGCTCTGATGTGTGTGTGGTTGTGATGTTGTTATGTGTTTGCGTTTTGCATTTGGTGCTATGGTGTATGTTGGTAGGTTATTTTCTTTAGAGATTCTTTCGTGGTTTATTTTATGTATGTGTGATTCTATATTGGCTGCAGTAGAGTAAGATAGTTTGATAGTTTTTCTGTTAAAGATTCTATGGTATTTTTGTATTTTAGGGAAGTGTTTGTCAATTAGCTTAAAGAATGTAGAAGGTAGTTTGATTTTTATAGAGGAGTTGAATATTGGATTGAACCATAAGTATTTCATATCTCTGGATTTTCTATAGTTCCTAGTGGTCCTTATATTAGTATTCGGTTCAGTTATTTTTTGTGCTCGTTGCCTAATTCTATGTTTAGTCCTATGCTTGTTATTTATATAGGTGTGGGTAGTGTAGCTGTCGTTAGGTTTGTTATTGCTGTCTCTATCTGGTATGTATTTGAGCCCCTCCTTATGTCCTACCTTATGTAAAGCTATGTTATAACAGTTTTCGTGTTCGATAAAAATGTCTAGGTTAGAAGATAGGGGGGATATTCTGAGGGGTATACTATGTGCTATGGAGTTAATTATTGATCGAGGGTGGTTTGAGTTATAACTAATGTAGGCTAGATTTTCTTTATTTTTATGGAAGGGCTCTATTAATCCCGTGTTTAGGTTGAGTGTTACATCTAAGAAGTTTGTATTCTTAGAGTTAAGTTCGAAAGTGATACCTAGGCCTAGTTTGTTGAAGAAGACTGATGTTTTTCCGTAATTTTTCCATGTTTTGATTAATTAAGTTCTTAGCTAAAAGGAGTGTGTCGTCTCTATAAATTCCCCCTTGCAGGTTATTAAATTCCTTATGTAAGTTGTGCGCTATATATATTACCACTATGTCTGATACCTGCGCTGAGTCGCTAGATCCCACTGTGATATCGAAGCTATTCTGTCTGTTTTTTCATCCCCAGTAACTATTTTTGAATCTAATGATAGTTCTCCCAGCAGCTAGTATTATTCTAATTTCATCAGAGGTTAGGTCCGAGTTTTTCTGGGCAAAGGCTAGCGCTTTATCTAGGGTGACTCGGGGAGATGGAGGAGTAGTAGTCATTAATGTCAAACTGTACGAAGCTGGATGTTTCCCTACTGTCCATTTTGCTGAACCAGTCTATTGCTTCGTTAGAGTTACCCCATAGTTTAATTAATTGTTTGTCCTTGATTTGTGCTATTACTCTATCTAGTATATACTTTCTAATTCTACCTATATCCGACTTCGATGGCCATATTAATCTAATTGTGGGGTCTGTTTCGAAATTATTTTTGTGATATTTAGGTTAAATGTGGGATTACAAGGGGTTAGAGGCTCGGTTCTATCAGATATTTTCAGTTTTTTACTATGCTAAGTCCTTCCTTATTAATGCTAGTGAGTGTAGATTCTGTAGTTTTCTTGTCTTGTATTGTTTGTGTAGTTCACGGTGTATAAAGTTATTGTATGTGTTAATGCTCATGGTGCATACGTTTGATATTTTGTCCGTTTTTAATATAATACCGTTGGTGTTGCGTAGTTTCTTCAGCAGTGCATTGATGTCGTTTTACAGTTTGTTGTAACCCGTACGTCTTTAGAATTTGGTTCCACTTATTATGTTCACGAGGTCGAGTTCGAATGCATCGAGATGGAGGTTATTCGGTGGATTTTTGCAGGATTTGAATCCGTATTTTCCCCTAGTAAATTCCTCTGTGTTATTAGCGTGTCCTTTATCGTAATGATAGGCCTTCCATCGGATTCGACGGAGGAAGTCATTAGTACGCTGTATCATGCTGAGTGTATAGTCCTGGTTTGTAGGTACGGGTATGTGTTTTAAGGACATGCCTATGTGGTGATTTTCCATGTTAGTGCCGTGCGTTAATGTTGTTCAACCTAGTGGGAGCTGGGTGTATGGGATAACAAGTTATTGCTATAGGTAATCCAGTTAGAAGTTGTGAGTACTCTGTGTCGTGGATAGTTTTAACGTACGGCTTTGTTTGACTCAACAAGATGTGTCTATAGTTAGGTGGCGAGTTCGCGAGAAATCCTATGCAGATTATACTTGGAGTAATAATAGTGAAAGATTGAAGATTAACATAGTCGTCTGTACAACAAGGGGCTTTATTTCAAGTATTAACAATTGTTTTTTTTTATCAGATGAGTCTAGAGGCCACTAATCACTCGAAGTTGCGTCACCCGACCTCCAATACAGTGTTTACCTTTGATCAAATCCTCAGAATATGAAGGAATAGCGAACTAGTTAAGCGGGCGTTGACGGGGGCAATCGTGAACAACCAGTGGTGGTTTGCTCTGAAAAGAGCGATTAGAATAGAGTCCATAAGGTTTAGTAAGGCTTTAGCAATAGAGAAAAATAGAGCAGAGGGAGATCTAGTTAGAAAATTAGACGAGGCGCTTAGCAAAGGCATCGCGACCGATGTACTTGCGGCGAAATTGGCCCTTGACCAATTCTTCAATGCAAAGAACGAAGGCTGCGTTGTCAGAGCTAGGGTGCGTGCTCTCAGACACGAGGGGACGAAAGCCGTTCAATGGGTCCTAGTGGCGGAGGCGCGTCGTGGCAGCAAAGCCACGATCCGATCTTTGATGCACCACGACGGGCGCATGCTACTCGATCCCGGGCAAATGTGTGAAGCTTTTCAGCGACATTTCGCACAGCTGTTCGGGGGCAGCGGCGGGCCGGATCGAGGGATGGACTTTAGTGTCTACCTCGACGGACTCCCGCGGCTCTCGGCCACTGAGGCGGAGTGTTGCGAAAAGCCGATAAGAGCCGCTGAAGTACGGGAGGCAATGTCTGGCTGCACAATGGGTAAATCGCCTGGTTTGGATGGTCTGCCCTATGAACTTTACGTACAGATGCCAGACTTGTTCGGAGGCCTCTAGGCGGACGTCTACTGCAACTGGCAACAGAATAGGAGAATTCCCAGCTCTGTGAGCCGAGGAGCTGTGGCGCTGCTGAGAAAGGATCCGAACAAGGGGGATAACATAGATAATTTCAGGCTCATAACTCTGCAAAAACACAGAGTTCAAGATTTTGACCAAGGTGCTAGCAAAGAGGTTGGCGCTTGTCGTTGGTGGTCTGGCGGGAGAGGCGCAGACATGCGCCATTCCCTTCAGATCCATCCACGACAACCTCCACCTCATGCGATACATCGTAGAGAGGGAAGCTAGGGAACCTGGCACGGGTGGGTCCTTGATCAATTTAGATCAGTCGAAAGCTTTCGATAGGGTCGACCATCGTTACTTAGCGGCAGACCTGAGGGCGGCTGGCTTTGGGCCCGTCTTCAGAGGCTGGATCGCTGCCATGCACAGCGACATCTGCTCTGTGGTGACAGTGAACGGTCAGCTTTCGGAACCGTTTAACATCATGCGCTCGGTCCGCCAAGGATGTCCCCTCTCGTCCCTCTTGTACGTATTGACTGTCGAACCATTACTGCCCAAACTGGAGACATTGAGGGGGGTCCCACGCGAACTAGGATGCGGAAGATCCGTGTCAGCATATGCGGACGATGTCACCGTAGTGGTGTCGAACGCCAAACACATCGAGGCGATCGGCACTACACTAAGAGAATACGAAGCGGTGACAGGAGCAATGATCAACCAGAAAAGGCAGTGGGCCTGCAGCTCGGCACCTGGAGAGGCAGGTCCATGCCGTCCAACAGCGTCGTCGGACGCTGGACGGACGGACCGGTTAAATTGCTAGGGGTCTGGTTCGGTCCGGACCTCCAGACGGACAAAATCTGGGACGAGGTGACGAGCAGGGTGGCTTCTCTCACCCAGAAATGGGCGGAGAGGAAGCTATCCCTGAAAGGTCGAGCGGAGGTGGCTAACGCGTACATCTCGTCTGTCATCTGCTACCGCCTGACCGTCCTACCTTGTCCTAAGCTTCGCCTGACTGCGCTGGAGCGTTTGCTCTTCCGCTTTTTGTGGAAGGGACGCGCTCCGATGGTCAGGCGGTCCATCTGTTGTCAACACCCGCTACGTGGAGGGCTGAGCATGCCGTGGCTGATGATGCGCAGGCACGCGCTCAGGCTACGACATCTCCACCTCTTCCTCGACGGTGATCAGGTGTGGTCGCCGTTTGCTAGACACGTATTTCCCCAGCTCGTTTCCTTGACGGAGCTGCAGTCCTGGGTAAAGCGAAGACCGAGAGGGAGCGCTTGGAGACTGGAATGTCTTCAGTCGCTCACAGCCCTCGACCAATCGGGCAATGTGATCGGTGGAAACTCCACCATGGCGTTCTATAGAGGATTAGTGGAGGGGAAGAGCGACGACATACTTGGAGAAACTCTAGGCGTCGACGAAAATCAATTAGCCAATCTCTTCGGAAGAACTTTCGGGCCGGGGCCTATGGACAACTTCCAGAAATCCCTGGCCTGGCTGTGCTACCGAGGAGCTTTGCCAGTTCGGGATAAACTCTACAGGCATGGAGGTGCCGTCAGCCGGGCATGTCCGAGATGCGCGTTTGGCGACGAAACCGTCCTGCACGCACTCGTCCAGTGTCCGAGCATTGCAGACTTGTGGGTTAATGTCGAACACCTGCTGTCACGTGTAGGACGGATCCAGCTATCAGCTGAGTCCATCGTGAGGATGCCCCGCCCTCTTCCTTTAGCCGGAAAGGGCAGGCAGTTTTTATCTGTCTGGTGACCATGGCGAAAGAGATAGTATGGTGGACACGTTTGAAAGGGCTGAAGACGAGCACTTACCTCTTCGGTGATGCCCTGATTAACTTTTTCAAATTTCATTTGAAAAGGAAAATCAGGGTAGAGAAGGAAGTGCTCTCTTCCCAGCATTTTGTTGAAAGATGGGTGAGAGAAGCAAGTATGGCCCGAGTATGTGTCTGTAAATTAAAGGTGGAAAACTAAGAGAGGGCACTTGCCCTGGTGGTCAGGGTCCGGCCTTTTAATGGGATTTCTCCACAAATGTCCCTCGGAAGTCTCCCCCCTATTGGGGAATTTTTCATTGTTTTTTTTTGTAATATCCTCTGTTTTTGTTTTTTTACACGCAGAAATGCCCATTTGTACCGTCCTGTATTGTCCTGTACTGTCCTTAATGTCTACTTTATGTAAACCCTTGTGGTTAATAAAGAAAGGATTAATATTATTATTATTATTATTATTATTATTATTAACATTTTTATTTTCTTTCTGAGATATATGCCGAGTGTCTTCTTGACACCTAGGGCAAATAAATTCAAAGTGTGCATTGGTAAGCCAGTTAATACAGCACATTCATTATAATTTAAAAAAAAACCAGTATTTATATATACACATGTGCATATGTAAATACAAGGGGGGATATCCATCTTACAGAGATGGTGCTGTTCTCAATACGTGTGCAGTACCCGTCAAAACAATTTTTTGCACCTTGTGCAGAGAGTGTAAACCAGGAATCATTCGCAAATATTGTTCTGTTCCTTTCTTGATCATTCCCAGCCCTCCCACAGCACTGTTATTGTAACGGCTTTGAGGTGCCACATTTTCTCTATTTCAATAATCAGACTTTATATTTTCGTAGCTTGTCAAATTCTTTTGCCGCGATATTGTGATCGCATCGGATGCTCATATCTATCAATAAACAGACCTTATTATGTTGATCTTTTACAATGATGTCAGGTCTATTTGCTTTTATGGTCCTGTCAGTATGTACAGGAAACTCCCAGAGAATTGTTACTTTTTCTCCTTTAGTTACAGCCTCAGGGTGATGATTGTACCACTTGTCTTCAGCTTTGATTTTGTAATGCCGACATATTACCCAGTTTAGATATTGGCCAACTCTGTCATGTCTATATTTGTATTCTACTGGTGCTAAAACTTTACATCCAGAAACTAAAGTTCGGCATTTTGGGTTTATTCTGTTTCTCATCACATTGGCCTGGTAATTACGAGTACAATAAGCTTTGATCTTGGGCAGCTAAGATGAAGCCTTTACTCTCCGCCTTTAGCCCTGAACTGCGTAGCCACTGATGGGTGTGCTTTTGGTCAACATCAGCTTGTTTGCCACGGGCCACATATTTGCCATGCAGAGGTTTCTGCTCCCACGAATTGTCCTTGCCCTTTTGCATTTGCCAGTGATTTTATGTGCCTAGCAGCATCAGTTGCAACAGTTTCTTTACTCTATCCAGCCTGGGTATCAAGCATGAGATCAGTAGCATATCTTTTGCTCTGCTAGATAGAATGAAGCTTCTTACTTCTGTTATGCTTTTCAACAAGATTCAGCATACAGTGGTTAGTTGCTTCAAGCTATTTGGCCAGTCCAATGATGGTGGTCTTGTAAGCAAATTCAAACTGGATCAGGCCCCGGCCTCCTTGAGTTCTAGGAAGGTAAAGACGATCCACATCTGCTTTTGGGTGGTGCATCCTATTACAGGTCAGTAGCTTACGGACTTTGGTGTCGATTCTTTTGATTTCACTCATATTCCAGTTCAACACACCGAAGCTATAAGTGACAACTAGGACTGCCAAGGAATTTATGGCTAATCACACCTTATTACGAGCGTTTAGTTCTGATTTCAGAACTGCACCTAGTCTCCTGTAACATTCTTTCCTTATCCTCTCTTTCATACTTGCATGCTGTATGCCAGAGCCCTCATTAATCCCTAAATAATTTTCGGTTTGTTCCTGCTCAAGTTCCTTTATGATTGTTTCAGCATCCAATTCAACTGAGTGAGTTGTCAAGCCTCCCCTTCTTGAAAGTGGATCTTGCACACTTGACAAGTACAAACTCCATCCTGATGTCACCGCTAAACGTTTTTACTGTCCGCAAAAGGCCTTCCAGTTCGTCATTATCTTTGCAATATAGCTTCAAATCATCCATATAAAATAGGTGGCTTATTTTGTTGTTGTCAATTCTATAACCGTACCCTGTTCTATTAAGTTCTGATGTAAGGGGTATTATAGCTATGCAGAAAAGCAAGGGTGAAAGTGAGTCACCCTGGAATATACCACAGTTGATGTTTATATTCTTAGAGCACAGTACCCCAGTGGAATGAGACAATTGGAGATTTGTGTTCCATAATGGCATATAGTGTTTCAGGAAGTTTGAGATCACAGGTGAGATTTTGAAGATGTCCAGTGATCTCAGAATCCATGATTGTGGTATACTGTCAAAGGCTTTTTTTATAATCGATCCATGCAGAACTGATATTTCTGTGTTTATTATGACGGTTTTCAAGGATCATACGATTAATCAAAAGTTGATCTTTGCAACCATATGAACTTCGTCGGCACCCTTTTTGTTCAATGGGGAAAAGATTGTTCTCCTCCAAAAACACGTATGCTTTTTCCATGAGAATAGAGGTTAATAATTTATAAGTGGTGGACAAGCAGGTTATGGGCCGATAGTTTTTTTTTATCTTTGGTTTCGTTGTTCTTTGGTAGAAGGTAGGCAATGCCACTTGCTATCCAATCAGGTGTATTTTTTTTTATCTTTCATAATTCCATTAAACAGCTTGACCAATAAATTGTGAGTGCATGGGAGTGAGGAAAGCCAGAAATTTGGCATCCTGTCTCTACCAGGAGATTTCCATTTATGAGATTTATTGAGTGCTGTCCTTAAGTCCGCTATAGAGATGTCTTCCCACGCCTGTTCTTCTAAATTTGTTATTATTATTATTATTGGTGGATTGGCAGTATAGGTAGAGAGTCGGAAGCCATGCTTTCAAGCATAATTACGTCCCTTTACGATCAGAGTTCAAATCCCACTGAGGTTAACTTTGCCTTTCATCCTTACGGGGTCGATAAAATAAATTACCAGTAATGTACTGGGTAATGCTGGCCTTGTGCCAACTGTAGAAACAATTATTATTATTGAGTCTGAACGGACGTCTTTTTGCTCGCTCTAGTAAGTTTATTTGTTTACCTGTCAAAACTTATTTATTGATTTTTGTTGTTGTTGTGTAAGGCATACACACCCTTGGACTTTGCCCTGTGAAGGGGAAAGAATAATATTTGGGCCTTTTGGCCCAAATATTTGAACTCTTTTACATTTTAAAAAATTATCGAAAATAAAAAAACAAAAAAACATGGCTGAGCCACGCCCCTCCCTCCGCGATATGTATGCTGTCGTGCGACAACGACGTAAAAGTTGAGAGGAGCGCTACGGCGAAATTAACAGAAATTGATACAACAAACACCACCACAAACAACGTGAACAAAGACAGCAATGATAACAACACTGAGAACACTAATTATGAAAAAAATTGCAGTAACAGCGACAACGAAAATACAGATAACAGAAAAAATGAGAACAATATCAACACCACTAACATGAAAACAAATAGCGACAACACCAACAGCAACAATACCAACTGCACCGAGAACAACGGCAGCACCAAAGACAACAATGAAAACAGCGACAGTGATAACAACAACACCAAAAGAACAACGACAACAACAACAACAACAAGAACACTTTCGCTGCGGCAGCAGCCAAAAAGAGGCCATTCTTCAACATGGACCTCTCAAACAAAGATGAAAAGTTGGCCCAGGCCCGGAAGCTCATCAAGCAAGAGCAAACCTGGGCCAACTCAACTGTACCGGTAGAAGCTATTGAGGCAATGGAGCGCAGAATGGTGCATTATAGATGCATCTCAGCACAAACCAAAAGGGCAGCTTTAATTCCACAAGCAGATGTCGAGGTCGCGCTGAGGTGCATCAGAGATGACACTGAATACATAGCGAGAAGCAGACAGTACGGCACCATTTCGGTGCTGTTCAAGTCAGAAGCCCTCGCTATGAAACACGCTATGACTCCTTGCAAAACCAGCAAGGTCATAATGTACCCCTCCCACTTGGGAAAAAGAACGGCGCGTCTCCGCATTCCCAGAATCCCACCAGGACTTGACATGTGGTGGCTTCTGGGATATGTGATTGTGGAGGGGACGGATAGAGTCCCTATAGAAGTGACCAGAACGACCAGAGAGGACTGGTCCGGGGTTAACCTGGAGATACTTCTCCAGATCAGGCCGGAGAATGTGAAGACAATCCCGGACCACATCCGCCTTCAGAATAGGACAGTCATTCATATTATGATCGAGGGATAAAAGGCCGCATTGTTTTGTTTGTGGGAAAAAAAACATTTGTGAGCCTTCTGCTCTCAACCGCTGAAAGAGGCAAGGGGTCGAAGCGCTCCACTACTGCCGACGCCGGGGCGAGGACCACAACCATCACCAGCACCGGCAGAACCACCAACAACAACACCAATAGAAAGACCTCAACCAACATTGACCACCCAGGGGGGAAACGAGGGAAGTTGCCCCCCCTCCCCCCAAAAAAATACACAGATCAATAAAAACATAAACACACACACAGACACACTTACAGACACACACCCCTCATCTACCAGTAGTGAAGATGAGGGAAAACCCAAATCCCCCAAAATACAAAAAAGGAAACACAAAAAGAAAAAAACTCAACAAAGCACAACATCACCCACAATAAAAAATGCAGACACACCCACACAAACATCTCTCCAATAACACCAACATCAACACCACCATCACCATTACCAGAATCCCCCAAACGCAAACAACCTAAACAGACGCAAGAACAAATATACACACACACATCTGAAACCACAGACACCGCACTCACACCAAACACAGACAACCGAAACAACACCATCAGAACCATCACCACCACAACCACGCAAACAAATAAAATCACACCAACAAAACATACAAAACTTCGTCCTCGTCAGGAGGGCCAACAATGAACTGATGGCCCTTGTAGCACAAGTGGAAATATACAAAAAGAGGGGGACATTTTTAAATCGAGCACATTTCACGTGCCGGAAGATTTAATTCTGGTGCGAATATCGCTCGATTTATACAAAGAGATACGAGACAGCTTTCCTCGGGGTGTGGGAACCCCGAACGTAAAACCCACTTCAAGACTTTTAAAGGGGTTCCGAAAAGAAATTCCACCAACTATGGAGGTCGAACCACCCGACCTTCACAAGAGCCCGGAAGGGAAGTAAACCTTTCCTCTCTCTCTTTTAACCCGCCAACATGGCCGTATTAAGAGAAGGAAGTTTAAATGTTCGAGACCTGGGATCTTCCTGGAAGCAGGGTCACCTGCTAAATGACCTCAGGTCTCTAGAAATGGATGTAATTGCCGTCATCGAGACCAGGATTTCCGAGACGCGCGCACTAGCCCCCATTTGCGACGACTATCAGATGTTTGCATCTGTTAGTCGGCCGGGAATGGGAGGTGAGGTCGCAGTGTTGTTTAGGAAAGGCGTGGATCTAGAGGTAAGGTCGATCTTCCGGGACCCGGACGGGAAGTTGGTGGTCCTGGACGTGAACAATAACGAAGGTGGTGCCTTTAGACTGGTGGCCGTCTACGCTCCTACTGGAGCAGGACGGCCGGACTTCTTTAGACGCCTGGAAGCCTTTCTGGGTACGTCTCGCCCTTTACTATTAGCGGGAGACTAGAACGACATCTTAGACGCACGCTGAGACTGTGTGGGAGTATCCAATAACAGCGGGGGGTGCAAAAGCCTCAAGAACCTGATCAGCCAGTTCCAACTGTCTGACAGGTACCGACTAGATTTCCCTAATGCGCCAGTGTGGACCTGGAATAACCGCATAGGGTCATCTAGATCGTATATAGACAGGATATTCATTAGGAAAATAGACAGAAATAGTGTAAGCTGTCCACGTTTTAAAACGTCGCCTATTCAAATCACAAGTTTGTGATCTGTCTGGTCGACCTAGATAAGACGCGTAGATTAGGACCTGGTTACTGGAAGCTTAACATGTCATTTCCGGCACGTAAGGCTTACAGGGACCAGGTCAAGAATTTAGTTAAGAAAAAGTTAACAGGGCGAGTCGTCAACAATAGATGGTGGGTGGGTGGGGATTCTCAACAGAGAGATTAGGGTAATGTCGATAGAGTTTAGCAAAGATGTAGCGTTAGAGAAAAATAGAAAGAAGGGGGAATTGGTAGATAAGTTAGACGAGGCTATTTGTAGTGGCATTGCAACTAACGTGTTAGCGGCGAGAATGGCATTAGATCATTTCTTCAATTCGAAACACGAATGTTGCATTGTCAGAGCTAAGGCGCGTGCTCTGAGAAACGAGGGAACCAAAGCTGTTCGATGGGCCCGCGTGGTAGAGGCGCAGCGTGGTAATAAAATCACGATTCGGTTTTGACGGACCGAGATGGACACGAGCTGAACGATTCTAAGCGGATATGTGAGGCCTTTCGCCAACATTTTGCTATGTTGTTCGGGGCAAATGGCAGGTCATAGGCGGTGGTGGATTTCAGTCCCTACCTCAATGGCTTGCCGCAACTCTCGATGGCCGACGCTGGGCGCTGCGAAAGGCCGATTACTTCAGCCAAGATGCAGGATGCCCTTGTCGGCTGCATGAGACGCAAGTCAACCGGTTTGGATGGTCTGTCCTACGAGCTTTACGTAAATATGCCAGACTTGTTCTCCAATCTCCTCGAAGCGTTCTACTGCAACTGGCAGCAGAACGGGGCATACCGAGTTCTGTGAGCTGGAGCGTAGTAACGCTGATAAGGGAAGACCAGAACAAGAGGGACACATTTTCTTTGAAACGTTATCAATAGTTATGACGTTATAAATAAAGATAAATTATGAATGAAATTAAGAATAAAATCAGAATAAAATACAGGTAAAAAATAGAAAATATATAGATGAAAGTGTTACTTTATATATCTCCGACAAATTGTTCTGCAAAACGAAGAACATATGATAAAAATACAAGCTCCAGAATCACAATAAATATCACTAGTCATGTTATAATAATGGTGTGCGTATATATATATATATATATATATATATATATATATATATATATATATATATATATATATATATATATATATGTATATATATATGTATATATATTTATACACATACACGTATATACACATATATACGTGCGTGTGTGTTTATGTATACTGATATATAAGTGCATTATAACAAACAATTCATAAACAATACATTTATAAATTGAAAATGCACTAGATATTCCCTGTAAAAAATGTACGTCAGTAGAAAATCTACAAAATACTTGAATGCCTGTCTACACATACTATTAGTATTTATAATGTTATTCTATTTATCAGGAATATAAGAAAATGGTGGATCAGGTGGCGGCAGTTAATTGCTTGACAGAACTACTAGAGTGTCGGAGAATTTACTTTGTCTAATTTATGTTTCTGTCGTTTTACATTCAGAGTTCTAATCCCGCCGAAGATCAACTTTGCCTAGATTCCTTCCAGGGTCGATAATATAAGGCCCCAGTCAAGAACTGGGAACTAAATCGCTCGCCTTCAATGTACATCAAAACGCATTTAAGGAGAAGTGGATTGGCAGAATCGTTAGGGTGTTAGGCAAAATGCCTTCTGGAATTTGAACCGGCTCTTTACATTTTCAGTTCAAATGCCACCGGGGTCAACTTTCCTTTTCATTCTACCGACTCTATAATATATATATATATATATATCAAATATTGGGGTCGTTATTGTCAAATTTCTCATGACAGAAAAAAAGCTCTGGCATTGCACTAGAGTTTGAAACTCTTTGAAGGTGGTCGATTGGCAGAATCATTAGGATATCGGCTAAATGCAAGTGCTTTCAACTGATACTTGCTTCCATATCCTTAGCAATTAGGCGTCTTGCCCTGCTCCATGACATGTATGCCTTCGTATTGGACACAACTCCTGTATATTCCCGTGGATTTTGGGCGCCATAATGACTTGTAACTCCATTCGGACCTCTTCTGATAATATACGTCCTCCATAACCTCTGCATTGATAACCCACCCATATTGCTATACAAACGTGACAAGCCGCGTGCAAACATTGTTGTCAAAGCCATCTGATCCTCTTCTATTTCTTTACGCAAAATATTGGGGGACAATTATATGAGAGAGCAGCGTACACCTCACAATTTCTACTTAGTTCGGGGCTGTTAAAATGTTTAAAATGACACATATGACATACGTGGTCATATAATCATGTCCTGCTCTAAACGCAGGGTTAGCCCAAACAAATCTGTCGAAATTTTATTTGTTTATTTTTTCAAGTAATATGAAAAATCCCTTATATATTTTGAGACAAAGATAACGTTTTTCTGTCCTTGGCTCCGGATGTAGTAATATGGTAACTTAATGCTGCATCTTGAGATGTTTTTATCACAGAATGAACCTTTCTGCAGATTAATATTTAAATATTTCGTAACATATCGCATGTTAGCAAATGTACTTGTTAAATATGATGATTTCGAAATATTTTCGTTCGGCACAAATTGTATGTAAATGACAGTATGAGGCGGCAAATTGGTACAATAGCGAAAACGCCGGAATGCTTTGTCGTTTTTCTCTAATTTTATATCAGACGAGGCTGCAATTTCGCTTTTCATCCGTTCGTTGTTGTTAAATAAATTACTGAGGTCGAATCTTCCTCTATCTCACTTCCTGACTTTCTATGGAAGAAATTGGCTCTGTTCAAACCTGGTGAAGGATAAGTTAATGACCACTGTCGATTCGTCAGTGAAATTGTTGTTGTTGACATTTTCATTCGCTATGTTTGAACCGGTAGGGGGCGGAGCCATAAAAGTATTGTATTAATATTTGCGCGTGTTTAATCATAATATTTTGCTGTGTAATTAAACTATTATGATTCATAGTCAATTGCACTACTCAACGATAATAAAAATACCAGGGTTTATCCGGCCGCTTCCTTTTCACACCCATCGCCGTCGAGATCTCAGGCGTACTTGGACTCCTCTGCAAGATCGGAGCATCGGCTGCCAGTCTGAGGAGGGAGCTCCGCGAAGTTGGGTGGCTTTTCAGCGGGTGTCACAGGCCATCGTCCGGGGTAATGCTTTTGTAGTCTTGTCAGCGGAGCGCAGCACTTCTGCCCTCTTGCGCTAGGCCCAAAGCCTAATCACCTCTCCCGTCTCTTCTGCGTCACCAGAGCTCTAGCCATCCCCTCCCCTTCAATTTCTTTTTCTTCTTCCTTTCTTTCTTTTTTTCTATATTTCCCTATTCTTTCTTTCTTTTTGTTTTCCTTTTTTTTATTTCTTCTGACTAATTCCTGGAAGTCAACAACAACTAAATCTCCAGGAGATTGTCTCGGAACCAAATAAATGTAATTTTGAAATAATAATTTAAAAAAAAAATGACCAACAGTTTAGGGGATAAGGGAAATTCGAAACATCGACCACAGTATGTGACTGGTATTTTCTTTTTAATGACCCTCGGAAGGATGAAAGGCAATGATTACCGCCACGTGATTTAAACTCAAAATATACAAGGTCTAAAGTTTGTCTCAAATCTGGAAGCCTTCATTGACCGGTGGTTATTCCTTGGAGCTAAGCGACTCTGTGCAAGACTCTCCAAACTGGATAAGGCGTTAGTCTATGGTTTACCTCCCAACTACTGTTATCATTTATTTTCAGCTGAGAATACTGGGACTACGTTAAATGATGTGTTTTGTTTAAGAATACAACACAACTCGGTCCAGAAATCAAACCCACGACATTATAATTGTAAGTAAAATGCTCTAACCACTAAACCACGAGACTTCACAGCATAAATGCCGGGATGAATAGTACATTTAAGCAAAAAGCAAACAATTTTGAGGGGATGTGAAATTAAGTTATATTGATTCCTAATTTAGGCGCAAAACTTGCGATTTGTGAGGATAGGAAATCGATAATATTGATTCCAGTACTTGTCTGTGACTTTTTTTTTTTCGATCACGGAAGAATGGAAGACAAAGTTGATTTGGTGGGATTCAAACTCAGAAAGCAAATACCACCAGTCACTTTAACCGACACTTCTTCCAATTCACTGATTCTTCTCATCCACCGCCGCCCTATCGTAGATATATACTAATAAAAATATAAATAATAACAATGATGGCAGGACGATATTGTGAGTGCAGTTACAGGTGCTACTACTAAAGCTGCTGCTGCAGCTACTATTACTGGTGCTGTTCTTGCCACTGATGATGATGTTGATGGTGGCGAGGTGTTGTTGTTGTTGTTATTGCTGTTGTTGTTGGTGGTGGTAGTGGTGGTGGCGGTTGGGATGATGGTGTTGTTG
>OZ024743.1:310521190-310523690 GCA_964016885.1 Eledone cirrhosa | reverse complement strand
TATATATATATATATACAGAGAGAGAGAGGGGGAGAGAGAGAGAGAGAGAGAGAGAGAGAGAGAGAGAAAGAGAGAAAGAGAGAGAGAGAGAGAGAGCCAGATGTATATTTAGTGAGACACACAGATCGATAGATAAGTATATAGAGATATTGAGAGATAAACAGACAAATATATAAATAGGCAGATATATATTGCGTTATATAAAACACACAACTTTATTGTGAAGTGTATTGAACCTGGAGTTTCTCTCATATTTGTTTATTATAAAGCCCTGTTCAATTCTTAATCACTTGTTGACATGAATAATGTTTCATTTAGACGAGTTATATTTACTTTGTAGAATCTATGAATGTCCCATTGATGTACCCACGTGCTTATGATTTATATATATATATATATATATATATATATATATATATATATATATATATATATATATATATATATATATATGTATATGTTTGTACATATATATATGTATATATATATATATATATATATATAGATAGATAGATATTTTCTATACCTTTCATTTATATATATATATATATATATATATATATAAACCCATTTCTATGTTAAATATTTATATTCTGCTATGTATTGAATACCTTACTTACTGTTGTTAGCCCCGATTGAACCCGGGATAATATCAAGTTTAATAGAGTAATGGCTTCTACAAGACTAGAACTGTTTGAGTTTAAAGATTTGTTTCGAATGAAACAGTTCTAGTCCTGTAGAAGCAATTTCTATATTAAACATGATGTTTCCACTCTACTAATATATTGTGTGTGTACCTTACTTACTGTGGTTACCCCCGGTTGAACCTGGGACTCACACACTCACACACACAGACACACATATATATTTATATATATACATAGAGAGAGGGGTGTAGTAAGAAAGAGTGGTTTAGATTGATGAATAGACAGATAGATAATAAAATAGAATGAGAGAGCAAGAAAAAATTGGAGAGCAAAAAGGGAAAAATATACAGTTTGGATTACAATATCTGATGTACAGTGATAGCAGAACAACAAGAGGAAGATTTCTTCAGACATCCCGTATCTGGATGAATAAAACGAATCATGAGACTGCGAAAAATAAAGGAATTTTCATGATTTGATTGAAAAGATTTTAAACAAAATCTAAATGGTTCCTAACTCAGGACAAACAAGCTATAGAGGAAATTGAGGGAAAAAACCCACATACCATTGAAAAAAGAAAAAAAAAAGACATAATGATAAGAAAAACAAGCATGCTTGTATGGTGGAAGAATTTGTTTCGAAACCACATGTTTCTGGATATAGTCATGCTGCGTAGCAAGTTGACAAAGTGTCTTCTACTTTAACCTCAGGTTGGGAGTGGAATTTGGTAGATGCTAACAGTCAACGTCCGTCATACATAATATACAATATATTGTATATATATAGAGAGAGAGACATACACACACACCACATACATGCGCCCGCAATTATTTATATATATATATATATATATATATATATGTGTGTGTGTGTGTGTGTGTGTGTGGTGCGTATGTATACATGCATGTGCGACCGAGTCACTGTTTACGTTTGCGTCCGTCCTTGTATTATGTTCCGCAACTTAGCGATTCTACGAAAAAGAGATCGATAAACTTAATTCGAGATTTGAATAACAAAAACAAAATAAACAAAACAACTGGAATCGATGTCATGCACTAAATGAAATCAGTGCCCCAACCTGGCCGCAGTCTTATGAACGAAACAAGTAAAAGTATATAAGGATAAAAGAATAAAGATATAAAGAAAGGCTGTGTGACAGGCCCCACCCTGACATTTATTATGTTAAAGTTAGGTGCTGTTTGATTGGTTGAATATTCATACTTAATAGGAAAACAACTTGCTCCTTCTGAACGTGTGTGACAGGAATGCGCACTATCACAACGTCTTGATTCCTTTCTTGTTTCTTCGTCAGAAGTATTTGTTTCTCTACAAGCCTATTACTCACACACACATTCTCCCCACACCACACATACACACACCATACACGACCCCATACAAGACCCCACAAAGTTATTTATTTTTTCTTTACTCTTTTGTTTCATTAACGCAAACAACACAAATCAAATTTTAACCGAAATAAATCCAAAAGATATAAAGTGTACAAAGAAAAAAAATCAAATTAAATTATACTATATATAATATATTATATATAGGATAAAATTATATTTCTATTTATATATGTATATATACTATAAACTATAATTATATTTCTATCTATATATGTATATATAATATAAAATATAATTATATATATTTATATATTAAAATATAACATATCTGTGAGTAGAAAGTCATTATAGATCATATACGTTATTATATTATATTTATCTACAAGTATATACACTCTAAAAATTGCTTTTCTTTTGCAGTATTAACAAATACACATACATACACACTTCTATTAATAACAGAGTTATATACAACGTGTATATTATATATATATATAAATATA
>OZ024743.1:310513690-310516190 GCA_964016885.1 Eledone cirrhosa | reverse complement strand
TTCTCCCTCACTTTCTATCCTTCCCTGGAAGAAGTCTGTTGTATTCAGACCTGGAGAGGAGATGGGCTCAACCAGGTTTTAAATATAACCTTAGAAACGCCGTATGTCAATAAGGCGCCCCTTCGACTCCTTCAGGGTTTATGGGACTATACATACATTCATACACATATATATGCATGGGTGACTTTGACTACCTATTGTTGTATACACAAATCATATATACACAAACGATACGTTTACAAACAACATATAGAACGAAGAGTAAGGACGAGCTAAATCCTCTATTAAGCAGCTCAAACTGAGAGAAACTGCAGAAAATTTTGTGTCAAATCCGACCTACCATCTTAATTTGTACAAGTTGTTTAATATAGTTCATGAAATGTATGTAAAATAAAAGGTAACGTATTTGAATGTAGATTTCAATAATCAGCGCTATAATTGAAACACCCTCCACTTATATATGTATAGAAGTAAAATTCCGTTATAACGAATACCATTATGACGAATTTTTCAGTATAACGAAATGCTTTTCCATCCCCGAGGTAATAACAAACAAACGCTCGATTTGTTTCGGTCCATTTCGTTATAAATAATTTTTCGTTACAATAATTTCTTTAGTATTTCGTTATTACAGAATTTCATTGTATACCTGAAGAATTATTTATGTCGGAATCATCAAACCCTCCTCTACTTCCACCTAAGCGTGATACTAATAAGATTTGTTTGTCATTACTTGAACTGTATATACACACACACACACACACACACACACGCACACACACATATATATATATATATATATATATATATATATATATATATATATATTTATTAAAATAACAGATTAAAGTTTAAGCAAAGAATCGCTGCTTTGTGTATTTACATGTAGGCATGTGTGTGCGCTTGTTATATACGTATTTATTTATTTATATACGTTTATTTAATTATTTATTTGTATACACGCATACACACACACACATATTTATATGTACGTGGTTTTGTATACCTATGGTAAATGTTTTCGCGTATGCTTGTGTATGTACGTATTTGTATGCGTGTATGTATTTATTTAATTTCTATTACCTCTGTAATTGTATTTATTTTTTACTTTGTTCTTAACTCTGAAGCGGAGATTGATTCGGTCTCCTAGTTAGAATTTTAGTCTACGACTTCTGCTATACCATTTACGTGGTTTTGTCTTTGCGTGCAATTGTTCTCCACGCTCCACATATGACGTAGTATCTTCGTTTTTTTCGTTCATTGCCAGAGAACGTCTCTATGAACCACCTTAGGGAACATTAGTCTACGACCTCTTTCATACCATAAACGTGGTTCTGTCTTTGCGCGTAATTGTTTTTCACCGCTCCTATTAATGACGTATTATATTCGTTTTTTCCCGTTCTTTGCCTGGGAACGTTTACACGAACCAAAGTATCGTCTTCCTGTCTTCCCCCGGTTGCAACGTTTTTTAAAATATCCACTTCTGCGTTTACAGATTGACTTTGTTAGTTTCAGAAGATCCTGTTAAGGGTGAAAATAGCGATTATTTGCTTAAACTTTAATCTGTTATTTTAATAAATATTTGCTCTACGGTTCTTATATATTTAGTCTTCAAATTTATTATTATTACTATATATATATATATGTATATATATATATATATACACACAGACACATATATATATATATATATACATATATATATATGTGTGTGTGTGTGTATGTGCGTGTGTGCGTATGTATGTATATATGTACGTATATATCAAGAATAAACAGAGTCTTATTAGTTTCACGTGAATGAAAATAAAAATGTTTATATAGTAGCCAGTTTCTTTATATAAAAGTGTGAATAAGTTGGTAATACCTACATCTGGTCTTCCCAATATACAAAATGACCGAAGTATAGGTATTCTGCAAATTATGTATGCAAATATAATACTGAAATTTTTCCCATATTCAGCTTTAGCTGTTAATAATTGTTTCTACTTTTGGCACAAGGCCAGCAATTACCCAGTTCATTACTGGTTCTTTATTTTATCGACCCGGTAAGGATGACAGGCAAAGTTAACCTCGACGGGATTTGAACTCTGACCGTAAAGGGACGTAACTATGCTGGAAGTGTTAATAATGTTTCTGAAAACAAAAATAGTAGATTAATAATTAAGTTTTCAGTATCGACCGTCATCCTTATTACCTCCACATACAGCAGGCTCCTTCATATTTATCGTTTCATTCTGATTCTAAAATGTCCGTCCTTTTTCCCAGATATTCAGCGATCTCTCAAATAACATATTTTAATCTTAAAGTCTGGTAAGCTGACAACCCTAGTGTTTTAAATTTCTTGCGCTCACCACACTAAGAAAATTATTTAGTCTGCATTTTCTTCAACATAATCTACAATCACACACCGAATCATAAAATACGTTATATCATCATACGACTTCCTTCGTCGCTTTAGATATGTCCACAATATTGTACGCTGCAATGATGCTTAGTGATT
>OZ024743.1:310503690-310511190 GCA_964016885.1 Eledone cirrhosa | reverse complement strand
TACTTCTTCGGTAGAGAGTTGCACATTCATTAAATGAAGAATTTAAACATGCAGACACACACACACACACACACACACACACACACACACACACACACACACACATATGTAGAAATAAAATATAGACTTATTAACTCATATTGATACCCAGCAATTAAAAAGCTCAAAGTATAAATACTGAATGGATTGGCAGTATCAGTAGAGGGTCGGACGCCATGCTTTGCAGCACAGTTACGTCCCTTTACGGACTGAGTTCAAAACCCGCCGAGGTTAACTTTGCCTTTTATCCTTAAGGGGTCGATAAAATAAAGTACCAGTAATACACTGGGATAATTGCTGGCTTTGTGCCAAAAGTAGAAACAATTATAATATTAATATGTGTAGAAGTGAACAGTAAATTCCGTGGTAAAATCTACCCTCGCAATTTTAGACGCATAATTTACTATGTTTACTTCTACACATATTAATATATATATATATATATATAAATATATATATATATATATATATATATTAATTAAGATCTCAACAAGCAGCATATGACGTTGACATTCTGAATCCGTTAGTTTAGTTATCTACACTGATTGTAGTTTGAAACCTTACGTAGCATGCAATTGCCAAAGTAAAAAAGCCCTCTGTGCTACGTACAGAGTCATATATATATATATATATATATATATATATATTTATATATATATAGTAATAATAATAATAATAATAATTGTTTCTACTTTTGGCACAAGGCTAGGAATTATTTCAGTGCATTACTGGTACTTTATTTCATCGACCCCGTAAGGATGAAAGGCAAAGTTAAATAGTAATAATATTAAATTTGAAGACTAAAATTCAAAGAGGGCTCGATAAGGATAAATATATAAGAACCGTAGAGCAAATATTAATTAAAATAACAGATTAAAGTTTAAGCAAAGAATCGCTGCTTTCACCCTTAACGGGATCTTCTGAAACTAAAAAAATCAATCTGTGAACGTAGAAGTAAATGTTTCGAAAACCGATGCAACCGAACGAAGACAGGAAGACGATACTTTGGTTCGTGGAAACGTTTCCCAGGCAAAGAACGAAAAAAAAAAACGAAGATAATACGTCATTATTTGGAGCGGTGAAAACAATTACACGCAGAGACAAAACCACGTTCATGGTATAAATGAAGTCGTAGACTAATATTCTATTAGGTTGTTTGTGGAGACGTTCCCTGGCAATGAACGGAAAAAACGAAGATAATATGTCATTATGTGGAGCGTTGGGAACAACTACACGCAAACACAAAACCACGTTTATGGTATAACTGAAGTCGTAGACTAAAATTCTATTTAGGAAACCGAATGATTCTCGGCTTCAAAGTTAAGAATAATGTAAATAAATTACAGAGGTTATTGAAATCAACAATAATTAAATATATAGATGCACGCATCCATATACATACACATGCATACGCGGAAACACCCGCCAAATACAGGCATGTACATAAAACCACGCGCACACATACAAAAACCCACGCAACGCCTGTACCCGCACACATACGAACGTATACACCAAATACACATAAAACATATATAAATATATATATATATATATATATATATATATATATATATATATATATATATATATATATATATATATATATATGTATATATATATATATACATGTGTTTGTGTGTGTGCACGTATACATATAATTATATAAACGTATATAAATATACACACATAAATACGTATATAACGCGCGCACACACACCCACATATAAATACACATATCTTCGCTAAACGTACGTCAACCAAACCACATATACACACACCCTACATACGTGCAAACCCACATACACACTCAAACGCAAAACTCACGTATACACATAACCACATACACATATACCAGTATATATAATATAATATATACGCCTATAACAACTACAAGCAAATATACGTACGAGAAAGTTTACGTACCTTCACAAAACATACAGGTAATATATACTCACCTATACAAATAAGTAATGGTATAAACATAAAATATACTTAGCTACCATATCAAGACGTAAATTTTTTTCATATATATATGTTTTATGTGTATTTCGTGTATACCTTTGTATGTGTGTGGGTACAGGCTTTGCGTGGGTTTTTGTATGTGTGAGCGTGGTGTTGTGTACGTGCCTGTATTTGCATACCCATGGCGGATGTTTCCACGTATGCATGTGTCTGTACGTATATGGATGCGTGCATCTGTATATATAATTTTTGCTGATTTCAATAACCTCTGTAATTTATTTACATTATTCTTAACTCTGAAGCCGAGAATCATTCGGTTTCCTAAATATAATTTTAGTCTACGACTTCAGTTATACCATAAACGTGGTTTTGTATTTGCATGTAATTGTTCTCTACGCACCACATAATGACGTATTATCTTCATTTTTTTTCGTTCATTGCCAGGGAACGTCTCCACGAACCACCTAATAGAATATTCGACTTCGACTTCATTTATAACATGTACGTGGTTTTGTCTTTGCGTGTAATTGTTTTCATCGTTTTTTTTCCACGAACCAAAGTATCGTCTTCCTGTCTTCCCTTGGTTGCAACGCCTTTCGAAATGTTTACTTCTGCGTTCCCAGATTGATTCTTTTAGTTTCAGAAGATCCCGTTAATGGTGAAAGCAGCGATTCTTTGCTTAAACTTTAATCTGTTATTTTAATTAATATATATATAATATATATATATATATATATATATATATATATATATATATATATATATATATACACTATTCTAGGGTGGGTAAAATCCCCGAGATCCATGGACAAGTTCTCTCCACCGGTCTCTGTCCCTCATTATCGCTGCATTGACCTGTGTCTCCAACAGACCAGTGTCTGTCCTTAGGGCAGCAACATACGTTAACCTCGGTCTTCCTCTTCCAGTGTGTCCATGTAGGGGTTCCCACAGGAGCACTGAGTGCAATGTCAACTCTGGATGTCGGTGAACATGTCCAGCTAACCTCAGTCTCCTGTGTCAATTTTCCTAAATATATATATATATTTAAGAAAAGTAATATATATATATATGAAAAAGTAATGTTGTCTTTGGTTGAGATGAAGCGAGTGTGTATTTGAATATATAATACATATAAAAATGTGAAAGTTCATCACCAGAACAACCGTTAAAACAGCTAAATGATGTCAAAGACAAGGATGGGAAAATGCAGGACAGAGACCAGCGGTCCGTGGTCAACAGAGAGACAATCTACCAGATGGGTGCCAAGCAGATGAAATATAGGAAAGATTGAAAGATGAGGACAATGTCACCCAACTTATGGATTGTCTCTCTGTTGACCACGGTCCGCTGGACTCTGTTCTCTGAGTCATTTTCCCATCGCTGTCTTTGATAGTATTTAGCTTTTTGAAAGGCTGTTCTAACGACGAGTTTTCTTATTTTTATATGTTTTATATATATATATATATATACATAGTTTAGTTGTCAGCGACCTCACAGTCAGAACTAGACGAACCTGGAAACAGAGGCCAACCTGGAGAAGAAAGATCTGGAAGCTGAAAGACCCCTCAACCAGTAACAGATTTAAAGATATTTTACACAACGCCTACGACAGTAAAGAAGAACAGATACAGACATTCAATGTAGAAGAGAACTGGGTGTTCCTAAAAAGTAACTTACTAGAGGAGATGGATGAGGTCTGTGGCTGGAGTAAGACCACAAGCAGGAGGAGAGTGACTTGGTGGTGGAACAATAAGGTAGATGAGGCAGTTAAGGCCAAGAGACAGAATGGAAGAACGGGGGGATCTGGGTACATTACATGGAGACCAAGAGGGAAGCTAGGCGACAAGTATACTTCGCTAGGAGGGAAGCAGAGGATAGAAAATTCAAGCATGTTTTGCAACGTGAGGACCAGAAACAGGAGGTGTTCAAGATTGCGAGGCAGTGTGTCAGAGAGAATTGTGATGTCATTGGAGAGAAGTGTATCCGGAATGATAAAGGTGAGCTTGCCCTCACAAGTGCTGAGAAGAAAGATGCATGGAAGAGTCATTATGATAGATTACTAAATGAGGAGAATGCATGGGAAGAAGAGACCCTACCCCAAGGAGACCCTATAGAGGAGCCAGCAGTACAAGTCAGCAGCAGCATAGTAAGTAAGGCAAACAAAGATATGAAGATGGGGAAGTCAACCGGTCCATCGGGTATAGCTGCCGAGATGGTGAAGGCATCTGGGTCTGTAGGTCACACTATAACCACACGTATTGTTAACCAGGTAATACTAGAAGGTGTCATACCAAAAGATTGGTGCAGTAGCATCATTGTCAACTGCTACAAAGGTAAAGGTGATGCACTAGATAGAGGAGACTATAGAGGTATAAAGCTGATGGAGCAGGTCATGAGAGTAACAGAAAGAGTTATAGCACAGTTGAAATGTCGGTGACCTCCAGCAGACAATTGAAGAAGGGACTGTCCCTTGTTTGTGCTTTCCTTTTATTTCTAAATGCACTTTATCAATAATGGTTTCTTATATAGGCACTAGACCAGCAAATTTAGGGGCGGGGGGTCGATTAAATAGACCCCAGTGCGTGACTGGTACTTTATTTTATCGACCCCGTAAGGATGAAAGGCAAAGTTAACAACGGCGGGATTTGCACTCAGATCATAAAGGGCCGTAACTCTATGCTGCAAATCATGTTGTCTGACGCTCTACCGATACTGCCAATCCACCGCCCTACACTTTATCAATAATAATAATAATAATAATAATGAAATTAGTGTGTACAGTGCTCAGGTGCACTACAAGCAACCACACAGCCCCTTGTTTCTTATGTATATATATGTGTGTGTGTGTGTGTAAACAGAAATAACAAGGCAAACGACAAAGTACAATGTAGAAATATATTAGTTTTATATATATAATTAATTAGAGTATATGTTAGTTTATCACCGAAACATTAGTATGTAGGGTAAAGCACTCGATGAAGTACACAAGTGGGTCTGTTTAATCCGGTGTATAATTATTATCAAGAAGTACAAGTCAACGGTTTATAATTCACTTCGTTTATCCATGCAACTTCAAATCTTTATCAATATTTTACCTATGTATTCTACTCGATTTTCTAAACTATTACTTATAACAATTGACTGTTGCTACAGTTATTTTCTACATTTGGGAATCTCACATTTTAACATTACAAATCAACTAGTGTTTCGATAACTCATAAGGTTTGTTTACTTCCGGCCGCGTCCTGGCATGGAGCTGTGTTCGATTCGCCGAAAACGACATTGGCAACTTTTTCCTTCCTCTAGAAGTATTCTATTCAATTTTCTCAGCAACAACAAATTACTTGTAACAACTGGACTAGAAAGAAAGGGTCTCAAAGTCAACATGACAAAGACTAAGGTCCTTGTAAGTAGACGAGAAAACAGAACCCAGATCCCCTCAGGGAAATAGCCTTGCTCAGTATATAAGAAAGGTATAGGTAGAAACTCCATTCTCTGCCCCAAATGCAAACAATGGGTACACAAGAGATGTAGCGGGATCTCAGGAAGCTTAATTAAGAATGTAGGCTTCACATGCAGCAGCTGTGCTGGGACAGCAATCAGCAAACAGCCACAGGAAACAGGTACCACCAATCTCTGGGAGGGCTCTGTAGAAACAGTAGACAGCTTCTGCTACCTAGGTGACCGAATTAGCAGGGGAGGTGGGTGTTCAGAAAGTACAATAACTTGGGTAAGAACGGGATGGAAGAAGTTCACAAAACTACTACCACTGCTAGCTGCAAAAGGCTTCTCCCTCAAAATGAAAGGCAGACTGTATGGTGCGTGTATCCGAACAGCGATGTTGCATGTTAGTGAGACCTGGGCGCTGAAGATGGAAGAGATACGTAGATTAGAGAGAAACGAAGCCTGCATGCCCCGATGGATGTGTAATAGTAATATACGCGAACGACAAAGCATAAATGAATTGAGAGAGAGACTGAGCATAAGAGGAATCAAATGCTGTGTGCAGGAGAGGCGGTGGCGTTGGTATGGACATGTGATGCGTATGAAGGATGACAGCTGCATAAAATGGTGCAGAGCACTAGAAGTCGATGGTAATCGCGGAGTGGGGAGACCCGAGATGACCTGGGATGAGGTGGTAAAAGCCGACCTTACCCAATTTCACCTCTCAAAGGCGATGACACACGACCGTGACCTCTGGCATCACGCAGAAATACAGAGTACCCGACCTCCCATGGGTACAAGCTAAAACATATAGACAATATGCTCCCACACTCCCACTGCAAGGTGGCCGTGGAGGTGCCACCGCAAAAAAGCACCCAGCCCACACTGTAAAGTGGACGTGTAGGTGCCACGAAAAAGCACCAAGCACTCACTGTAAATGAGGTTGGTGTTAGGAAGGGCATCCAGCTGTAGAAATCAAGCTAAATCAGTTCCTGCATGAGCAAGGCATGGTCAGCCGACCAGACACTGCCCACAACAGGACAACCCGTCTAACCCATGCTAGCGTGGAAGAACGGACGTAAAACGGTGATGATGATGATGATGATATATATAAAACATAAAAATAAGAAAACTCGTCGCTATATAAAACTCGTTTATATATATATAAAACTCGTTTATATATATATATATATATATATATATATGTAGATAAATCTACCAAAATATACGGTAGTGTCCAATCCGTATGAAGAACTGAATGTAATCCAAATATTATGAAATGAGATGTATTCAAAAATGTTTTCGATGAAAATCACAGGAAAACAGAGTCAAGATAAATTAATAAAAACAATGAATAAAAACCCCAAAACAATTTTTTAATGAATTTTTTAATAAAAGGAACTGTTTCTTTGTTTTTATTCATTGTTTTTATTAATTTATATATATATATATATATATATATATATATATATATATATATATATATATATATATATATATATATATATATATATATATATGAATGTATATATAGTGTATTTTGCAATACACTGTATGCTTAATAAAAATTGTTATTGTTTTAGAGTAGTGACAGACTCGCTTACTTTAATTTCAGCAAACAGGGGGAGATAAAGCTGACAAGGCCTTGTTTCTGCATTTATTGATGCTTATCAAAGCCAACTACTCCTCTCGTTTGCTGAACAATTGGATGTTTTGGTTCTTATAGAATTCTAGTAAATAATCAGGAACTGATTATACAGAGCGGTTGCCGGTCAAGCAGAAATTAAAAATTAGAATTGTTGCTCTGAAATAGCTATATATATATGAATGTATATATAGTGCATTTTGTAATACACTGTATGTTTAATTAAAAGCATTTTGAAGACCTTATGCTATTGTTTTAGAGCAGTGACAGACTCACTCACTTTAATTTCAGCAAACAGTGTATTGCAAAATACACTATATATACATTCATATATATATAGCTATTTCAGAGCAACAATTCTAATTTTTAATTTCTGCTTGACCGGCAACTGCTCTGTATAATCAGTTCCT
>OZ024743.1:310491190-310498690 GCA_964016885.1 Eledone cirrhosa | reverse complement strand
CCCCCAATTAGCACAATTAACCACACACAAAATCAATTAGTCAGGCTATAAGATTAAAAGGCATCTATGAAAAAATAGTAGATAACTAAACGACAGCAATCACTTCGCGCCCAACCGCCATAGAATAGTTACCCAACATTTCAAACTCACGTGGGAATCGATTAAATATACCGTCATCCATACACAATTAGGTATAAAATTAAAGTTAAAAGATCTATAGCTGTTTATCCTGTTGATGTTAGTAACCACCTGAGGTAAGGACAAGTGAAATCTCATAGATTTAATAACCCATAGTTGCAAACTTCATCATATCAAGCTCATTTGTCATCTAGCATAGGTGAACGAAATTACAACTTTATCCTCTTAACTTTTTCTTTATCGTTACAAACTAATGCAAATAAACTGGAGAAGGATGGCTCCGCCAGACTTAAAATGTCCTAGAACTCCATCAATGTATATATATCATATACATCATAATGTATATTTATACATATATACATTATATGCATGCATGGTCCCGTTACCCCTGATGGAGTTCTAGGACATTTTAAGTCTGGCGGAGCCAATCCTTCTCCAGATTATTTGCATTAGTAATATAAGTACCAGACTTGAAAGAAATAATACTTTGTGCAATATGATCGATTATATCTTCTATGGATACACCCCAGCATAACCCCAGTCTAATGAGCGAAACCAATAAAAGAGTGCATTAGTAGAATCTTTAGAACATCTGACAAAGTCCTTCTGAGTTCACATCCTGGTGAGGTTAATTTTGCTTTTCATCCTTCACGTAGTGACGTCGATTTAATTGGCTTTCTCTTACTCCACACACCGAGTTGCCGGTCGTGTGTGTAATTAGAGACCATTAAATAAAATAATGGAGATCTAATAAAAGGAGACGAAGAGAAGAAGAGAAATAGAGAAATAGAGATAAACTGAGGAGAGAGATATCACTTCCCTATTTACATCAGAACTTGTGAAAAAAATTTCGATTACAAAGAAGATTTTAAAAAATACTACGTTACTAATGAGTTAGTCATTTGAAGGAAGAAATACTAGATCAATCCTTGGACGGTGATCAGATATTGGGTATGTAATGTTGTTAGTGAACCTCCACCGGTTAAAACTGAGTTTGACAATCGCCACAGACAGACGAATGCGAGAAAGTTCTCCAACCCAAGTTAACCAGGAATCTTTATAATTCTTCCCACCAAAGTTAACAAAGAACTTAGCGGATCTACCAACTCATAATATTATTATATTATAAAATTAAATCAAAAACTTTTTAACACTACAAGTGAAGTCATTCTTTTCCTTTTTTTCAAATATACCTAACTGTACCAAGGATCTCACACATTTTCAAATATATATATATATATATATATATATATATATATATATATATATATATATATATATATATATATATATATATATATATATATATATATATATATATATATATATATATATATATATATATATATATATAGAGAGAGAGAGAGAGAGAGAGAGATTGCAGAGGAAATGTTGATAGCATTACTAGAGGTTAACTTTGCCTTTCATCCTTCCGGGGTCGATAAAATAAAGTACCAGTAATGCGCTGGGGTATTTGCTGGCCTCGTGCCAAAAGTAGAAACAATTATGATAGGCAAAGTAAAACGTTTACAAAAATAACCAGAAGAAAGCGACGAAGACTAGCATGATATTAAAGTAAGATATGCTGGTAATGTATAATTTAGCCTGATACCTCTTCATTATCCGGTTATTTGGTGCATGGATATATTTCATACCAGTCATGTTTAATAGAGCTTAATCGTAAGTTTTATAATTTGAACGTGGAAAATATAGAAGATAAAACTTATAGGAGAAAACATGGGAGTTAAAACAACAATAAGTCTCTCCTGAGAGAAATTATCAATAAAACATGGAATGCAGTACACTGCACGAATATTACGGTCATGAAAAGGAGATACATAGTTGTACATATACAAGGACACACAATATACATAAGTAAACACATGCTCTCCACGAAACGCAACAGCATAATGCCATAAAAATAGATAGTACTTGTGTAGGCATAATGTCATACGCAAGCACACACACACACACACATATATATATATATATATATATATACGTACACAAACATGTGCCCCACCTCAAGCACCAAAAGACATATGCATGTACATTCATACATGCAATCATACATACGTACATACATGCATATACAAAAACATACTACATACATACATTGATATACACATTCATACATATATACATGCATATATACACACGTACGTACATACATACATGCAAATATACATTCATACATATATACATGCATATATACACACGTACGTACATACATACATGCAAATATACATTCATACATAGACACACAACCTTTCTTCAAACAAAATCCATAATTTAAAAATGTTTTTCACTCACACTATGTAGGTAAATATTTTAAAAGTATTTTGTTTGTCCGTGATGGTGGTGGTGGGGTTACATTAATGAATAGATACACAAAAAATATGATTTAAATAAACACATAGACCTAAAAGTTCACCAATATAGACATATCTATCTATCTATCTATCTATCTATCTATCTATCTATCTATCTATCTGTCTCACTCTATCTATCTGACAGTGTCTCATGCACGCTCACGCAGATACACACACATACTCATACAAATACACACACACACATACACGCACACACACACGCACGCACGCACACACACACACACACAGACAGACAGACACACACACACACACACACACACACACACACACACACACACACACACACACACACTCACACACTCACACTTGCATAAAACCTGACATTTCAAATAGACCCAACGTGCTCTTTTTCAACAAACATAAAACGCTGTTGATGTTTCATGTGAAAATAACCTAATACATTTTATATCACCTTCTCTTCGTAATATATAATAAACGTATAACTTTGAAGAACTCAGAAGTTGTCTGACACCAATATGTATATTTGATGTTATTATCCTAGATATATAGATATATAATGTTATGCCAGCAAATATGTTGGTGAATATATAGCATGAATTATTTTTACTGCAAACATATGTTTTATGAACAGAGAGTGGCGACTTGTCAGGCTAGTTTGACAGTTGGACATATTACATGTTTAGCCTCTACGTTTTTTTACCTTCTGAGTTCAAATCTGTATCTGATCTATATATTTTAACAATCTTACTATTGAATTACAGTGAATTGACAGAGCCGTTAGAAATTTGGATAGAAGGTTTTGCGGTACAGATAAAATTCCGTTATAACGCATACCATTATAGTGAATTTTCAGTATAACGAAATTTTTTTCCATCCCCGAGGTAATAACAAACACATGCCCGATTTGTTTCTGTCAATCTAGTTATAAAGAATTTTTCCTTACCACGAATTTCTTGATACCCTGTGAATTTCGTTATAACGGAATATTACTTATTCGTTTCGACTCTCTGAGTTCAAATCCCGCCTAAAATCCATTCAAGGTCGATAAAAAAAAACCTACCAGTCTAGTAGTAAAGTCGATTCTTCCTCTGTACGTCCTCCTTTCCTCTTCTTCACTCGCTATTCTTTTCTGGGAGAAATCTGACCTTGAGAAGAGATGAGCTCTCTCAGGTTTTAAAAAGTACCCTAGAAACGACGTATGTCAATACGATTCCCTTAGGAGTTACAGAGCTAAGCATACATACTATTTATAGTAACTAAATGAGCAGCATGCCTGTTGCATTATATTTTGTTCAAATATAGAATAAAGTATAGACAATTCCTGGGTAAATTTGATCGATGATCCCTTCCGACCAAACTTATGGGATTCTGTTTATGTTTGGCATTAATACTACTACTACTACTACTACTACTACTACTACTACAACTACTACTACTACTACTACTACTACTACTACTACTACTACTACTACTACTACTACTACTACTACTACTACTACTACTACTACTACTACTACTATTTTGAACTGAGATCAAATGTCGTCAAAATTAACGACCAAAAGCGAGTCATTATAAATGAACAAGGGTTCTGCAGTTTCCACTCATTACTACAATTCCAATGAGCAATGCACGCAATACTTTTGTGCCTCTTGTACTCCTGTACCAATACGGCCTATTTTTACACTATATACTCTGTACAAAGGAGACTCCTGTGTGGACAATATTTTATTTCACATAATTAGGATGCGATGTCTATAAATTAATATAGTAAAGGAATACAATTTTTAGTTAACGTCCGTGAAACTTTTGTAAATTCACTATATAAACATCAAAGTAAACCTGCAAATAATAAGAAATTGTTATATATGGTAAACGTTTATACTAAACAGACCATTTCTTCATTTATTATTTTGATTCTTTCGTTATTTGACAGAATTTTGATTCTTCAAAGCTTGATGCCGAGGCAGATATCATACCGGATTGTCAAAAGATTTATATTTCCAATTTATAAACCATTCTGATATAGATTTATTTATCTCATATTCTATTCTATTAAGTTTTCCAATCATTTGAGCATTCTTTTTCGGAAAAGATTTTTAGTGTGTAAACAAGACTATAGAGTAACAGTGGTTAAATATCAAATTAAATTACCTCAGTGTGAGAGTGTGTCCGTGAAATATATACATATACACCAGACTGATGATTGTCATTACAGACGTTTTGACTCTAGACGGGGTCGTCGTAGCATGGCACAGATAACTCCACAGCCTCCTGATGAATGGTCATTGTTTTCACTTCCTATTTATGAATCCCAACTATCTAACAAAAACAACACCCTGAATGTTCAGCTGACACGCCAGCACTTGAACATCCATACCGACATACACATGCGCCCACATATATAAACAACCACAAATACACTCATATGAATAAACAAACACACAGAGACATATACTCAAATGAAAGTATGTATATGCACCGAGAAGTCGTGCCTATGCACTCAAGCACATACATATGCTCACATAAACAAAAAGAAATAGGGTCTATGTTTATATATACCCACCATCTTACAAATCACTACAAACACTGTCTTTTTTGTTGAATCACCAGTCAGAAGAGCAGATCGATAATGAAGTCGGGTCTACAGATTCTATGAGTGACGCTGAGCCAATCCTCGGGAAAACGCGCGTAACAGGTCGATACACAAAAAATTCATGTAAAAAATACATGATGGTAATAGGTATGTAAAAATAATTAAGGTATAGAATAGAACAACTCACGACCGTAGTGCGAGTTTGAATATAATTATTAAGACCAGTTACTACAACGGCGCCATAGCAGTCGCGTACGTTTCGTTAACCCTGAAGGCCAACTTTTTCAATCTGTGCCAATAAAATGCATCGGAAAATAAATAAATATACACATATATAAATATATATATTTGCATGTGTGAGTGTGAGTCTGAGTGTAAAAATTAAACAGAAATGTCATATATATCAGCTTAGAACCAGATTTAAACGAGTTAGACCATTACACAACAGAGTACTCGATACTTGGTATAGTAGAATATGACCACATTATAAAGAGTCGGGGCCCGACGGTTCATCTCTTGCCGTTTCAACAGCTAGTTCCAGACTGTAAACCCACAAACTTACAATCAATTGACCGTTTCGTCGGGGTGTGGCTTTTCTATATAAGGGTAGAAACTTTCTATCTTTGTTTTACATAGGACCTTAAAGAAAAGTTTTAGAATGAATTGGTTATATTTTATATACACACACACACACACACACACACACACACACACACACACATATATATATATATATATATATATATATATATATATATATATATATATATATATGTAAATATATGTATATATATATAACGAAGGAAGTGTGGTAAGAAACCTGATGGACCACCATAACGCACCAGAGTACTCAATAATTAGGGTAGTAGAGTGGGTAATAGGGAAATATTCAAGACCCCGACGGCAGAGCAGTCCAGAAATAGCCGTCGAAATGGCTTTAGTTCTGCCGTCGGGATTTTGAACATTTTCCTATATATATATAAAGAATTAGTATATCTACCAACATATATATATACAGATGCATACCTATGCTAGCAAATATATAGGTTTTGTCTTAGTAACTTAATGGTTCAATGCAAGGGGATGCAGAACAATTATATGAAAGACGTAAAATAAGAAAATTATAAAAATTAACTTACTTAGTTGGATTACTAATTAGTTGGAGTGAAATTTTAGTAAGTTAATTTTTATAATTTTCTTATTTTACGTCTTTCACACACACACACACACACACACACACACACATATATATATATATATATATATATATATATATATATATATATATATATATATATATATATATATATACACGTGTATATATATAGTAATAATAATAAATTTGAAGACTAAAATCCAAAGAGGATTATATATATTTTAATAAATATATAGAATATATATGAATAAACAAACGTGGTTGCCTAAACACTGTACAGCGTAATTCGGGCTGTTTGTTTGTTTACAAACAAACCGAGCATTATAATAAATGTTCGGTAAACCGATACGTGCATATATATATATGTTTGCATGTATGCATATATATACATACTACTGTACGTATGTATACATATATGTATGTACCTATACATACATACTTACATTTAAGTAACTGCCGTACTAAGAGTGAGAAATGAAATTTCGTTTCATTCTATTCCATTTATCGTTTTCGGTGCGCCCGGCCGACTAAACTCACTCGATATGCAAATTAGGCTGCTCAGACGTTAATATGCATAAGGAAAGTATATACTTTCAGACGTTCAACCATCTGGCAGGAAGGTATACGATGCTGACGATAGCTAATAAGCTTGAAACTAGTACATCGTTCCTGTGTCAGTGTTGAACAAAAAGGTGACGTGGTTGCCTAAACACTGTACGGCGTAATTCGGGCTGTTTGTTTGTTTACAAACAAACCGAGCATTATAATAATTGTTCGGTAAACCCATACATGCATATATATATGTGCATGTATATATATATATATACATACTACTGTAGGTCTGTATACATATATACATACTTACATTTAAGTAACTGCCTTACTAAGAGTGAGAAATGAAATTTCGTTTAATTCTATTCCATTTATCGTTTTCGGTGCGCCCGGCCGACTAAACTCACTCGATATGCAAATTAGGCTTCTCAGCCATTAATATGCATAAGGAAAGTATATACTTTCAGACGTTCAACCATCTAGCAGGAAGGTATACGATGCTGACGATAGCTAATAAGCTTGAAACTAGTACATCGTTCCTTTGTCAGTGTTGAACAAAAGGGCAACGATGGTTGGTAAACACTGTACGGCTTAATTCGGGATGTTTGTTTACAAAGAAACCGAGCATTATAATAAATGTTCGGTGAATCCATACGTACATATATATATATGTGTGCATGTATGTATGTATATACATACTACTGTAC
>OZ024743.1:310398690-310486190 GCA_964016885.1 Eledone cirrhosa | reverse complement strand
TTGTATGTTATTATCTATGTTGTTTATCATGTTTTTAAACGTAGTAAGTGAGTTCATGTCTTCTTGCCATAGGATAAAGCAGTCGTCTAGATATCTTTTCCAATTGGCTTTGAGGTGTGTGTGGAAAGAGTCTCCAAATAAGAGAAGGGACTGACTGTATATTTGTTGTTCATGGAATCCCATGACTAGGTTGGCATATGTGGGTGCTACTTTCGTGCCCATTGCCGTACCTGATACTTGTCTGTATGTTGAACCATTGAATGTGAAGTAGTTATTTTGTAGGATAAAGCGGAGTCCGTCAGTGATAAAATCTGTGTTGATGCGTGTCGGTATTTCTGATGGGTGTGTGTTAAGCCAGTATTGGACTGCTGTTATTCCATAGTTGTGGGGTATGTTTGTGTAGAGGTTTATTACGTCAAAGGAGACAAGAATTGTATTTGCACTTACTGTTTTAGGGAGGTGTTTCAGCATGTCAAGGTCATCTCGTATGTAGCTCTGTATATGTTGTAGAAAGGGTTTCAGTAGGATGTCCAGAAAGTTGCTAAGTCTGTGGGTTTCACATGTAGGGCCTGCTATAATTGGCCTGAGTTTTAGGTCTTCTGGTGGTGTTAGTTCAATGTAATTGTTGGTTGAGGTGTCACATGCATCGTTTATGGGTTTACATTTGTGAAGTTTCGGTAACCCGTAAAAAGAGCTTGTATTGCATTTGAAGTGGCTTATATAGTTAAACTCTTTTGTGGTTAAGCTGTTGCGGTATTTATTCAGTAAGGTCAAAAGGTTCCCCATTGTTTTGGTGTGTTTGTAGTTTTCTGTTTTTTCATAGTATGTGTTGTTTTCTAAAATGTTAAGTGCGAGGGTCCTATAGTAGTCCGTATTCATAATGACAACAGTACTGCCTTTATCGGCTTCTTTGATAGTTATCTCAGGGTTGTTTCTAAGTGTGAATAATTCTTCCCATTCGTGTGTAGATAGGTTTGATTTCGTGTGTTTATTTGTAATTTTTTCATAGGGAAAGTTGGTGATGTGTTCGCAGTACGTGTCTAGTGCTTTATTTCTTCCCTTTTGTGGGCAGAAATTGCTTTTATTTCTAACCAGTGATTCGTCTTCAGTGTTGGTGTCGTTGTGGAAGAATTCCGTTAGTCGCAGCTTTCGGCAGTATTCCATGATGTCATCCTTCATTTCGGGGAAGTTTGGTTTACGTGGTGTAGGTGTAAATTTCAGGCCCTTACTTAAAATGTTGATTTGTGTGTTGGTTAGAGGTGTCTTTGAGAGGTTGATTATTTTTGGTTTCTCCTGAGGGGGGGGCCATCGAGTATCCTGGTATTTCAGGCTTTTCCCTAAAAAAGGAATGTAGTTTTGTGTGTGATTATATTTTGTTGGTCTGTTGCGTGTGGGTCTGTAGCTTGTTGTTTCATGGGGGTGAGTGTGATGGTGGGGGTGGTATGTGTTGTGGTTGTTGATGAGCAAGGGTTCTGTTGTTGGTTCATGTGGTCTGGGTGCGTTATTTCTGTGGTACAGAGTGTTGAGGCTGGGGGGTTGTCTTTTGTTGGATTGAGGGTGATGTCTGGTGTGGTTGTGGGTAAGTTCTGTTGTGATTTCAAGTGGTCTGGGTGGATTTCTTCTGAGGAATGTGGTGTGTGTGTTGTGAGTTGGATCTATGTTATTTCGTCGTTGGTTTATGTAGGGGGCATTTCTACGGAAACCTGTGTTGTGGTGGTTGGGTGTGTTTCTTTTGGTGTAGTTGGCCGTATTTGGTTTGTGTTGGTGGGGGATGTGCCTGTGGTTAGTGTGTGTTGGGTTTGGTGGTGTAAATGTGTCTGTTGTAGTTCTTGTTATGTTCAAATGCTTTATAAAGGGGTTACCTGTTTGGTGCGTCCTTTTAAAGTCTTCTTCATATTTGAGGAACCAGTTTTCGGATTTTTCCCACCGTTTAAGGGAAATAGTTTCTGCATTCTCGCAGCCCTGTTTCCACGATTTGATTAAATTTTGTAGGGTTGTTCCCTCGGCCTTTTTAGTGCATTCTTCCTCCATATTTTTATCAGTATCCTTATACTCTTGCTCGTTTGAGGTGGCCCTTAATTTTAGGAGTTCTATTTCCATGTTTATCCTGTTGAGTGACATTTGTTCACGGAGTTTTCTTTCTGGTTCAGGTTCGTTTGTAATATGCTTTATTTGGAATTTACGTGGTAAAACTATCGGTGTTGAGTTAATCCATTTTTGGTAAATTCCAGCTTTGTTGAGGTTTTTTATCATATTCCAGAAAGTGAATTTTCTGGTTTTTAGATGTTTTTTCCAGAGGTGTCCCATTTGGTTTTTGATATGGAGCAATGTCGTTTGTTCTGTGTTGGTATTCATAAGTTTTTCGATGGAGTTGCATACGTTTTGAACGTTTAAATAAATTTGGTTGTCAGTCGGTGTGGTGGTTTGGGGTATATCCTGTTTTTTTGTCAGAATGGTGAGTTTTCCATTTATCTCTTTTAGGATTTTCAGGATTTCCTCATTGATATTGGAGTTTGAATTTGTGTTGTCTTGTTCCAGTGCCATTTTCCGGATTTGCGTAGGTTAGTATATATGAAAAGTGTAATTTTCTACACAAAGCGAAGGTTATAGAGAAAATTGAGGTTGGTAATGGCACATGGAATATATAAGAGACAGAATACTTTTTTGTGAAAAAACATAATTTTATAAGGTAAGGAAATAATAAAGGGTATAAAAAATGACCGGTTTCGATGGGTCTGCAAAAGCCATCTTTTCAAATGTTGATTAATATTAAGAAAAATTAATAATACGAAGAGTTAAAATTTGAGACTTGAAAATTCAAGTATAAAATTCATTGTGGAATTTCATAGTAGTTTTCATCTTGGTAGCAACAAAATTTTCAAGTCTCAAATTTTAACTCTTCGTATTATTAATTTTTCTTAATATTAATCAACATTTGAAAAGATGGCTTTTGCAGACCCATCGAAACCGGTCATTTTTTATACCCTTTATTATTTCCTTACCTTATAAAATTATGTTTTTTCACAAAAAAGTATTCTGTCTCTTATATATTCCATGTGCCATTACCAACCTCAATTTTCTCTCTCTCTCTATATATATATATATATGTGTGTGTGCATACATTCATATACAATTCATACATGCATAACTATTTACATAAATACATACATAAAAATATGTAAAACATTCAAAACATTTTGCATGTAATAGCTGCATCTACACATGTACAAAACATTTGCACAAGCACACATATAACCCAAAACCTATGCATCCACACATACAGTAACGTCCATGTTTGCACCCACGCACACACACATACGCAGGCATACATATGTATCTAGTTGATGTTGTTCAAATTCCAATAAATGAGTCTATTGGTAAAAATGTATAGAATTATAAAACCAGAAGAACTTACATACACACACACACACACACACACACACATACACACACACACACACACACACACACACACACACACACACACACACACACACATACATACATACATACATACATACATACATACATACATACATACATACATACATACATACATACATACATACATGGTGGCTGCCAACTCGTTTTCGAGTACGGCCACTACTTTATATCCATGTAGGAGAACCCCTACCGATGCGCTGAACGAGTGTGACGTTTTAGTCCAGCCAGCGACTTGAAAACTCTGGTACAAACACTACACTTGTGACAAATATTGACACATAGTGCTGGGCCCATGGTACCATGTGACGACAAGTGCAGAGAGATCTCCAGATATAAAGCAATGCCTGTGCCGGGAAGCTTTTATAGTGAGCAAAGGCACTGCACAAAGCCAGTCCCATTCTCTTAACCAAGATGATATTTACCAAAAAGAAGAACAAGTCAACATCATTGGATACCGTCAGGGTTGCAGGTGTTACATACATACATACATACATACATACATACATACGTACATACATACATATAGACAGTCAACGCGATCAGTCGCATATTTTGGCGTGGGAGACTATTTTTTTAATTTAAGATGAATACTATCTCCGACAGTAATGCCACAACTACAGTCAGGTTGAATAACTGGTTATTCTTCTAACTATCCCTTCTGAAGACACCTTTTATTCGAATTCGTAGAGATATCCGACTAAATACATAATTCATGTTACAAGGATTTGCTAAAAACAGCATGGCTGAATACAACATTAACAAACAAATTAAGGAAGTACCGAAGACAAATAATAAGGAAGGTAATCAAACTTTGTTCAGTTGTAGCTACAGAAGAAACCGAAATTATAAATCGCATTTCTCTTGGAGTTGCGAACTTAATAATTGTTTCTACTTTTGGCACAAGGCCAGCAATTACCCAGTACGTTACTGGTACTTTATTTTATCGACCCCCGTAAAGATGAAAGGCAAAGTTAACGTCGGCGGGATTTGAACTCAGATCTTAAGGGGGACGTAACTATGCTGGAAAGCATAATGATTTATTTAATTCTTATAAAATGGCAAAAAACAATCCCTCCATTGGCTATATGAATAGAATGAAGCTACACTGGGACGAAATGCACCCAGAGCTAAATTATTTCGCAGTGAAACAATTACGCCAACAAGCGACGTTTGTTGAACGTAAAAATAAGATAAATATTATTAATTGTAAGTCCCCCACAACAAATATATTATCAACAACACGTGCTACAGGTCGCCATGCTGCTAGAATTCCTAGCAGCCAGGTCGAACACCGTCTTGAAACAACTACGCCTGTAAGAAACTTGACACCACCTGCACCATCTAAGTCTACCACGAATGCTGGAGAAAACACTATCGATAATAATAATAATCGAAGAAATTTGACACCACGTGTACCATCCAAGTCTACCTCGACTATTGTGGAAAATACTATCGATAATGATAATCAAATGTATAAACAATTGAAAATTTCCCCCAATGAAATCTTCCAGAGAGAAATTAACTCATGTATAAATATCTCTCTTGCTGAACGTGTTAAAACGACAATGTTGAATAAAAAATCAAATAATGAAATATTACGTGTTATTGACGAAATAGGGGATGAATATTTACGACGGATAAAACCCCCAACATTTTGGCAAATCAACGCCTGTTTATATGTCTTAGCAATGACAGTGAAGCATTATCTTGGTGATAGTAGAGATATTAACAAGAACAAAACACCATCAAAAATACCATCATATATAACTAAAATGGAAAGAAAGATTGCTGACCTACGAAAAAACATAGGATATGTGACAATGCTCCTTACATGCAAACAAACACAAAAAAACCTCACTCCTCACCAACAAAGAGTGAAAAATAAAATAGAGACGATGTTTGGTAACAGTAGAACCAGAACTCTTCAATATAAGCTGATCACCCTCAAACAAGAATTGAGAGCTGTTAGCGAAAAACGCAGATACTAGAAGAAGGTAGATGAGAGAAAAGTGCTTAATAAAAGATTCAGACGAAACCAAACATCAGTCTATAGAGATATGAAGGGCAAAATAATAAGTGTCAATGAGGCCCCATCCCAGAAAGACATAGATACCTTTTGGAGCAAAATATGGGATGAAAAGAAGAATTTCAACCAAGATGCAGTGTGGCTAAGAGAAATCCGAAAGAACTATTGCTCCTACACTACAACAAAAACATACGAAATAAGTGAGGGTACCCTTGAGACTGTGATAGGAAAACTCCAAGATAAGAAAACACTAGGAAGAGACATGATTGTCAGCTACTGGTTCAAAAAACTGATATTCTATCGGAGGTATCTTACTGACCTCTACCAACAAGTTCTTAAGGGAGATACACTTATACCAGAATGGTTGACATTAGCACAAACATTACTGGTCCCCAAGAACAAAAACACCCACTTGGCAAAAAACTACCGACCCATTGCATGCCAAAACCTGATGTATAAGATGTATACAGCCTGCCTGAAGCTATTCCTCCAAGATCACTGTGAAAATAATAACATCATCACAGATGAGCAAGCAGCTGGAAAGAAATGGGTTCGGGGATGTGCTGAACAACCCCTAATCAACAAAACTGCGATGTCGGACGTGCGACAAATCAGGAGGAATATGACTACAGTTTGGCTGGACTACAGGAAAGCTTTTGATTATGTTCCCCACTCTTGTATGATAGAGGCCCTCCAACTTGCTTAAGTCCCTGACATTATTGTCAGAGCCATAGAGAGGCTGTCTTCTTCTTGGGCTACTATCCTAAGGTTAAAGACAGAGAGGGAGGACTCTATTTTCACTGATAAAATAAAATATTGCAGGGGTATATTTCACGGGGATAGTCTCTCTGTGATATTATTCATCTTGTCATTAAACCCCTTGTCCTTTCTGGTCAAGAAATGTGACTGATACATCATTGGCTCACAGGAGGACAGAAATACGAACCTAACCCATAATTTCTTTGTGGACTATCTGAAACTCTATGCCAAGAACATGGATGGGATGAAGAAAAATCTTGACCTGGTTACAACGTTCTCAAACGATATAGGAATGGAGTTTGGCCAAGATAAATGCTCATACATGACTGTAAAGCGGGGAAAAACAACAACCCAATATAGCAACATTGTCATCAATGGCCTAACTGTTTCACCGATATCTGATGAGGACTTTCTACAGATACCCGGGGATAGATGAGAACATATCCTATAATGGTATATGTAATAAAGAAAGCGTAACCAAGAAATACTACACCAGATTAAGAAAGATCTAGTCATCGGAACTCTCTGCGCAAAACAAAACAGTGGCTCACAATGTGTTTGCTGTGCCTGTCCTAACAGCAACTTTTGGAATACTCAAATGGAAGATAGACGAGATCTAACCTCAGTCCAGACAACATTTGAATGTCGCATCATATCTCTCCGACAACATCTACGAACCTCGAAGCGTAGGAGCCGTTTCTCGAGCAAGTCTATCTGCATGAAACAGATAAGAACATGAGAGTTGGGAAGGATATCCTCGAGAGATATTCCCTGTGTGATAATCAAAAACTCACACCCATGGATGTCGCTCAGCATTATCGCAGTGAATCCATGGATGAAAAACTGCATGCCTATCATCAAAAAATCATACATGGATATGTTGCCAGGAAGCTCCAGAGTGAGAGTAATATAGATAAGGAAAGTAGTCTATCTTGGACCAACAACCGCTGTATTGGCTCCCACTTTGAAGGATGCGCTTTTGCAATCCAGGAATAGGAGATCAGCACGAAATACCTGATTCACAAAAGAGATATGGATGCAGGCAAAACACCTAGATGCGATAACTCTGCAGAACTAACATCGAGGATATCACCCATGTCATCAGCAGCTGCCTAAAGATGTCATCGCGGTACTATCTACCTATGAGGCATGATGTAGTGGCCAAAACACTGTACAATGCAGTTCGTAAAAAGGATAGCCCCGATAATAAACACATTAAAACTAAAGCAATGTGGAAGACATCCATGTACATTATATGAAAGAGTACTGGTGGAATGTTCCAGTAAAAACCCCAATAAAATGCAGGCATAACAGACCAGATATTATGATATGGCACAGGGAGAAGAAAGCATGCACAGTAGTGGAAATTAGCTGCCCAGCAGATGCCAATATAATATCAAAGATTAGTGAAAAGGAGAACATTTATGCAGAACTGATGAGAAATCTGCAGATACTCCACCCTGATTACACCTTCAGATTTATGCCTTTGATTATTGGGGCACTGGGATATGTTAGTAACTGCCTCAATACAAATATTGAGAAGCTAGGCTTCACAGGAACAGAAAGAACACAACTAGTTAGGAAATTATAAGTACAATCCATTAAGGGAACAGTAAAATTATGTAAGACATTCCAAAGATTTTGCATCTAATAACTGCATATACACATATACCGATGCAAAACATATACACATGCACATATACAACTCAAAACATCCACATCCACACATACAATAACATCCATATCTACACATGCATCCATACATACATACATACCTAGTTGATGTTGTGTAAATTTCAATGAGAGAGTCTGGTGTCTATGTTAGAAACCGACTCTCTCTCTATTGGTAACACTTTGTGAAATTATAAAACCAGAAGAACATACATACAAAAAAAAATATATATATATATTTCAGGGGTATATTTCAGGGGGACAGTCTCTGTGTGATATTATTCATCTTGTCATTAAACCCCTTGTCCTTTCTGCTCAAGAAATGTGAGGAATACATCATTGGCTCACAGGACAGAAATACGAACCTAACCCATAATTTCTTTGTGGACGATCTGAAACTCTATTCCAAGAACATGGATGGGATGAAGAAAAATCTTGACCTGGTTGCAACGTTCTCATAGGATATAGGAATGGAGTTTCGCCTAGATAAATACTCATACATGACTGTAAAGCGGGGAAAAACAACAACCCAATCTAGTAACATTACGATCAAAGGCCTAAGTGTTTCACCGATATCTGATGAGGACTGATACAGATACCTGGGGATAGATGAGAACATATCCTATAATGGTATCTGTAATAAAGAACGCGTAACCAGGGAATACTACACCCGATTAAGAAAGATATGGTCATCGGAACTCTCTGCGTAAAACAAAACAGTGGCTCACAATGTGTTTGCTGTGCCTGTCCTAACACCAACGTTTGGAATACTCAATTGGACGATAAACGAAATCCGAGCAGTTGATGTTGGAACTCGAAAAATACTAAACAACACCGGAAACTTTCACATCAACAGTGACATAGACTTGAAACGTAAGCAGGGAGGCAGAAGCCTAACATCAGTCCAGACAACATTTGAATGTCGCATCATATGTCTCCAACAGCATCTACGAACCTCGAAGAGTAGGAGTCCGTTTCTCGAGCAAGTCTATCTGCATGAAACAGATAAGATCATGAGAGTTGGGAAGGAAATCCTCGAGAGATATTCCCTGTGTGACAATCAAAAATTCACACCCAGCGAAGTCGCTCAGCAGTATGGCAGTGAATCTATGGATAAAAAACTGCATGCTTATCAGCAAAAAATCATGCATGGATATGTTACCAGGAAGCTCCAGAGTGAGACTAATATGGATAAGGAAGGTAGTCTATCTTGGAACAACAACTGCTATATTGGCTCCCACTTTGAAGGATACGCTTTTGCAATCCAAGAACAGGAGATTAACACGAAATACCTGATTCACGAAAGAGATAGGTATGCAGGCAAAACACCTAGATGTGATAACAAGTGCAGACTCTGCAGAACTAACATCGAGGATATCACCCATGTCATCAGCAGCTCTCCAAAGATGTCATCGCGGTACTATCTACCCATGAGGCATGATGTAGTGGCCAAAACACAGTACAATGCAGTTCGCAAAAAAAGATAGCCCCGATAATAAACACATTAAAAGCTACAGCAATGTGGAAAACATCCATGTACGTAATATGAAAGAGTACTGGTGGAATGTTCCAGTAAAAACCCCAATAAAATGCAGGCATAACAGACCAGATATTATGATATGGGACAGGGAGAAGAAAGCATGCACAGTAGTGGAAATTAGCTGCCCAGCAGATGCCAATATAATATTAAATATTAGTGAAAAGGAGAATATTTATGCAGAACTGATGAAAAATCTGCAGATACTCCACTCTGAATATGCCTTCAGATTTATTCCTGTGATTATTGGAGCACTGGGGTATGTTAGTAACTGCCTCAATTCAAATCTTGAGAAGCTAGGCTTCACAGGAACAGAAAGAACACAACTAGTTAGGAAATTACAAATACTATCCATTAATGGAACAGTAAAAATGTGTAAAACTTTCCAAAAATGTTGCATCTAATAACTGCATATACACATGTACAGATGCAAAGCATATACACATGCACACATACAACTCAAAACATCCACATCCACACATACAATAACATCCATATCTACACATGCATGAATACATAATCTAACTAGTCGATCTGTAAATTCCAATGAGAGAGTCTTGTGTCTATGTTAGAAACCGACTCTCTCTCTATTGGTAAAACTTTGTGAAATTATAAAACCAGAAGAACATACATAAGTATAACATGAGAGATAGTATTCATGCTTTTCTCAAAAATATTAGAGTTGTATTCTAAACGGGAAGTAACCTTGATTCAGATTTGAATCAGAATCCCATCATAGATTTGGTTTACTTTATTTAAATATATTGCATACACATAATGTGTGATAAGGTTTCGTTACACGAGACGAGAGCGTGACTGTGACTAAAATTGTGTGAGCTTTTAATAGATTTAATGAAATGTGGACACCTTTCTACTTCAGTTGTTTGTTTTCCAAGCCTCGTATAAATATTTACACATGGTTTAGTTATCCAATGATAGGTCGCCTCAGAGCACCGATGTCATTACATGCACGCTCGTCGATTCGAAACACAACCTTTTCACACAGTCATATCTGTCGTAGTAGACTTCAATAGAAAAATCAATAACGGATTCTGGTAAATAGAAGCCCACATATGAAAGTATGCTATTGTCAACTGAAATTATCAAAGTATATTACTTCCTATTATAAGTGTATTATCAGATCTTATTGTTCAGAATAAGATTGTGGAAAAACAACTAGTAACGAATCCGTCGGCCGTCATATCTATTAATGATCTAATATCAACTTAATGTCTATCACTACATCGGAACAGTCGAGAAATTATTTTATGAGACACATTGTAAAAAGCAGAACGTGTAACTTGGGAATACTAAGCCAGAACAAAAGAAAATAATGTGGCAGTGAATCTTCGGCAAATAGCTAGAAAGCATTAGTATACAATATATGTTCTTTACAATAATAGTACCAATATCTGGTTATCACTATTTGAAATAATGGTTTCTGATTTAGGCAGAAGGCCAACAGTTTTGAGAGAGAGGAGAAAGCCGATTAAATCGACCCCAATGCGTTACTGGTGTTTCATTTTATAGAGCCCCCGTAATGATGAAAGGCAGGATTTGAAGTCACAACGCCAAGGTCCATAACTCTATGCCGCAAAGCATATTGTCCGATGTTCTACCGATACTGCCAATAGACCGCCCTTAATGTTTTCTGATTTAGGTATAAGGCAAACAATTTCGGGGGAGGGGAAAGCCGATTAAATCGACCTCCAGTACATTGCAAGTGCTTTATTTTATCGACCCTGTAAGGATGAAAGGCAGGATTGGACATCATTACTTAAAAGACCGTAACGCTTAATGCGAAGCTTGGTGTCCGACGCTCTACCGATACTGCCAATCCACCACCCTCAGTATATGACATAATATATAAATGACAGAAATATATAAATACAATAAGTGATAGTTGGTTGTAAGAAAATCTCAGGAGAGTTGGATAGCAGAAGGTTTTCAGAGAAGAAAACCCCCTTTAACAAGAGTTTCGGTTCTTAACCTCTATCATAAATGTCTACAGGAAACGAGAACAACCAGTATGCTTGTGTATTGTTGCTTGACCTCCTAAATATTGTAGTTACATTCCCTTCAATCAAAACATTCTATCTGATCGTCACGATCAGATAGCAATGACACCTACCGTAAATATCTAAATTAAAAGAGATCCAACGAGTTCTGTATATAGTAGCTTAAAATTGGTAAATAATAGCCAAATTTTCCTCAAATGACAACCTATCATCCTAAAACAACAAATGTCATATTTGATTATGTAGTTTCAAGTCTTCTTTTCCTGAAAACAAAATAAGACCTGACTTGCGATTGACCAACAAAAGAATGAGCAGTAGCAGCACTGGCAACAGTAGCAGCAAAAATACCAACAACAGCAATGGTGGCAATATCAGCGGCAGTATCAACAGTAACAACAATAGCAACAGTAGCCGCAGTGGCAACAGCAGCAGCAACAATAGCAACAACAGCAGCCGTGACAACAGAAGCAACAGTCGCAACAGCAACATCAGCAATATCAGCGGCAGTACCACAGTAACAATAGCAACAGTAGCAGCAGTGGCAACAGCTGTATCAACAGTAGCAACGGTAGCAACAGTAACGGCAGTAGCAACAGTAGCAACAGTAGTGGTAACATCAGCAGCAGCAGCTGTGGCAACAAGAGCAGCAGCAACAGCGGCACATGCTGTGACAACAGCAGGAGCAGCAGAAGCAACAACAACAACAACAAAATCAACAATAACAACAACAAAATCAACAATAACAAAAACAAAATCAACAATAACAATAACAAAATCGACAATAACAACATCAAAACTAACAACAAATTCAACAAAAACAACAACGTCAAAATCAACAACAAAATAAACAACCACATCAAAATTAACACTATCAATAACAAATCAAAGATTACAACCACAACAACAGCATTAACAACAATATCGTCATATCAAAAGGTAGAGTGGTCACCTATTTCCAGCACTTTACTAAGTCGACTGTAATTAGGTACCAGTAATATCCAGAGTGCACCTTTATCGTAGTGAATTAGTGGGGTTAGTAGAATGTCGTATAGAACATTTAGCGTTATTCCTTTTGCTTCTTTACACTTAGAGTTCAAATCCAGCTAAGGCTAGCATCGCCATTTGAGGTCTATAAGAAAGTAACATTTCAGTACTGGGACCGATATTCTCCCTTTACTGTCTCTCTCCGTCGCTTCCCTCCTTCTCTCTCTCTCTTTATATATATATATATAGGAAAAGAGTCAGGAACCCAACGTCTGAGCTCCGGCCGTTTCGACAGCTAGATCCGAACTTATCGAATAAAATGACATGAGACCAGGCTGGTGAAATTCCTTCAAACTTTTGTTCTTTTGTTTTTGCAACAATAAAACTTTGAAGGAATGTCACCAGTTCGGCCCCCTGTCATTTTATTCCATAATAACTAACTCAGTTCCCGCGCCACCAACAGGATTCAACATTAAATACGGATCAGTTGCGTAACGTCGAGTGATTTTTATACTATTACATCATGGTTAACTATCCGGAATGACTAGTTCTATCCAGTTGTGAACCACCAAAGTTCAATGAATATATATATGTAAAAAGAAATTCAAACACAAACTGGCGCGAAAGCTGATGTGCATCGTGACTGCATCAACCAACCAAACTTCACTCATATATAAAAAAATATAATAAGAACTTTGTAACGCGAACTGGCGCGAAATTTATTATACTTATTCACCACCCAACCAACCAAATTACTTCTCTAAAAACCTAGCATTTCGAGCCACTTTTTTCCATATAAAACAGAAATAACGTTCAAAGAGCAACCAGATGTGAGAAAAACCACAAACCCTCCATCAGTTTTTATTAGAACGAGGTTTTTTAAGTGAAACCTACATTTCGCCGAGAAATAATTCGTCTAACCATCGCTGAAACACTCGGTAAAATACGCCAATAGAAATAAACACAGAATTGTTGAGCTAAGTAAGGAGCCTCAACTTGGTGTAATCACTCTGTCCGCTAGAAATAGCAGCCATGTTTCCCTGAGTCTTGAATCATCAATTTCTATGTTTTGAAACACATGCATCTATTATCAGAAATCCATAAAAAACATGTTCATGAATGGATCAAAACGCTAAATATACACCGACATTGAGTTAAATGAGGAGCATAATTATCACTGAATCTTCTAGAAAAACAGCACTAGTGATTTAGAAATGACTGGCAACTATATATAGGGCTTATACACATAGAAGGTTGGGGTCAAACGAGACAAAGACACCTCACAAAAATACAACGGGAGTGGGATCGAATGAGTGAAGATCTGATGAGTGGGTAGCGAATACTTTATCCACAATGATAAGATACACCCACCCCGCACACATCCATATGCCTTTGCACACACACACAAATACACACACATACACACACACACTCAGACACACACACATACACACGCTTATACACACACATATAATATATATATATATACACATAAGAATATGGATTGTTTGAAGATGACAAATCTCAGTTGATAAGAAAACATGACACAGTCTGTGGAACAATGAATGAAAAAATATGCGTTACTATATTAATAAATAAATAAATAAATAAAAAGAAAACGAAATGATTATTATATTACACAATGAGGGCAGTAGATTGGCAGTATCAGTAGAACGTTGGACAACATGTTTAGTGGCATATAGTTACTCATGAAGGAGTCGTTAGGAGCGGCATATTGGCATACGGCATTTCTAGAACAGTTTAAAACCTGGCGGTACCCATCACTCTCCAGGTCTGAATACGGCAGATAGCTAGATAGGGAGAGAACAGACGCGAGAAAGAGATATAGAGGAATAATTGACCCCAGTACTAGACACGTACTTTTTTTTACTGGCCTCCAGTATATGAAAGGCAAAGTTGACCTCGACTGAAATGAATACTGCAAAGCATTCTATCCAACGTTCTAACCACTCTGCCAATTTACCGGCTTTGAAAGAATTATACCATATCGTAAATTGCGCACTAAAACTCTGTAGCACGGGATTTCACTGAAGGATTTACACCCATAAATGTGTGAGCTTACATATACTTTTTACAGCTTCTTTTTAATCCAGTAACTATAAGGAAACAGGTTATTGTATAACAACTTATGTTGTAAGACTTGGAATAGAATGAATCAGATAAGTTATTAAATATGTAAAGCCATATGATTACACCAAATTCACAAATGTTATATCTATCTAAGGGCGGTGGATTGGCAGTATCGGTAGAGGGTCGGACGCCATGCTTTCCAGCATAGTTACGTCCCTTTACGATCTGAGTTCAAATCTCGCCGAGGTTGACTTTGCCTTTCACCCTTACGGGGTCGATAAAATAAAGTACCAGTAATGCACTGAGTAATTGCTGGCCTTGTGCCTAAAGTAGAAACAGTTATATCTATCTATTAATAAGTTATACACGAAGATGACTAATAAAGTAAATACATGAGATTAAGAAAGAATATATTACATGTCTACACTACAGAAGGAATATATATTTATATCTGTGAAAGAAATTTAGCAGCTGTTAAAGATATGAACTTTACAGAAAAATACAAAGAAAGTGCAGTTGCCATTCTTGGCGGAATGCAAGTTGGATTGTATTTTAGATACTTGGCTTGGAAGTATGCTTGAACGGTTATTATAGCTAATATTTATACAAAAATACTTATTCATGTAAGCCTCATGATATTTTCACTTTGGCCTTTTTCACATCCCCTTAATATGGTATTTCTGTTACCCAAACTCTACTCGCTAGACATTGATTAACCCAAAGTGCAAGTCAACCAGAAAAAAATACTTCTACAGGATAGCTGAATCAATTTCATACCTGAGGGGGTCAAAACCACTTTTAAACCTTTCCGTTACTATATTTCTAATGAAAGACACTGCCTCGGATTTTCAAATAACTATGAAAATATTCAAGAATTTAAAGGTCGTTACAAATATAACTATCTTTCTCATTATCAAGATGGCGTTTTGAGCCTAATTGAGCATTGATTCGAACATAATATCATAATGGAATAGTTTTAACTAAACTTTGAAAGGAAGGAAAAAATATATTTTAGAATTAGGTGTCGTTTCGATCGGTTTGGTATAAATAAGGTTAAGCAGGCAGTCATCCTTGCACTATTCATATGAGATATTATCAAAATCCCAAAGTTGAATCACTACCATTCTGTTTTCATTTTGCATATCTCGTAGGTACTGCATGGTTGTGTGGCTAATGTGTCACTTTACAGCCACGTGGTTTCACGTTCAGTCCGACTACGTGACCCCTTGAGTAATGTGCCTTCCCTTATATCCTCAAGTTGACTAATGGTTGGGGAATAAACTTCCGCTTGCGAAAGTGTACTCACAAACTGCGAAAGACCGTCGTATGTATAATTATATATGTGTATATATATATAAATAAATAAATATATATATGTGTGTGTGTGTGTATACGTTTAAGTTTACCGTTTGTTTATGTTCCATGACCTAGCGGTTTAACAAATAGAGATCGATAAAATCAGTATCAGGTTTGTAAAGAGTAAGTATTGGGGTCGATATGATCGACTAAATCCTTGTAAGGTGGTGTACTTCAGCACATTCGCCGACAAAGGACTGAAACTAGTTAATAAATTTTAAAAATATGTTTTCAAAATTTTCTAATAACATTTTATTAATGCGTTTGTATATCATGATTTTACTTGCCAGCTACATAATGATTGTTTAGATACATTGCTGTCATAAATATTCTTGTATGACGTTTCTAACTAATATTTATGTCAAGATTTCTACATTATTTCTACATTATGATTTAACAAAGAATATATATTTGGACATTTATGTAGTCATAGTCTTCTTGTTTCATATACCTGATTTACTAAACCGGAGTTTTACAACAGTGTATGATCGCCATAACTTAGAAGGACAGTTGTTATTAAAGACTGCAATATAACTTAATTTTATTAAGTCATACACAATTGGAAATCATAATAAATTACTTCCTGTATACATTATTATGGAGAATATATTACACTTTCTCCCTAGGATTATCATTATTTTATGTAAAGGTTGTGAAGGCAAGAGTCATTTTATTTTACACAATTGTTTATACACAAACAAATCGCGCTATTCAAGGGAACAAAAAAAGGAAATGAAAAGAAGAAAAAAGAAAAAAAGAATCCAGTAAAGAAAGAAAGGAAGAGGGCGGGGGGCGACACAACATTCCGGTCTGAACTGTATTTCAGCTGCGCCACGTGGATAAAATGGCAGAGGCATTAACGCGAAGAATGACCAGAGACACACCTCAACAGAAACCACCACCACCACCACCACTACACACCCATGGGTCTCCCTGCTCAAGTGGGCCATAGTCTTTCCGATTTTACGAAGGAAATCAGAAATTGTTTATGCTTTGATACATTTTACTGATTCAAACCAGTAAACGTTCTATTATTGAAGAGCCTGGTTCCTTGCCCCTAAATTTCTTAAGGTCCAATCAAAGAAGACTAAACCACCAGCCCCACCATGCTTGCTGAGTGAGAAGAGAATGAAAATCATAACCCGTTAAAGGGCAGGAGAATAGAGGAAAGTCAACGGCCGTTCAATATATGTAAAAAAATATATGTGGATAGAGCACGTTAGACTTGATTGACAGTATGTCTAGGAGAAGGATCCATCTGGTTCCAAAAGTGAGATAGATAGGAGCTTTGCCACCTTTATGACAAACCTTCACTTAGCAATTCACAAGGTTTCATCCTTGTGATAAAGATAGAATACTGTGGCTCGGAAACAAGCTTCCGAGAAATGGTCGAACGTCGATTCGGGACCACAGAAGTTACATTTCCCCGATAAGTATCATGGTTATACAGCACCATATAGTTGAGCATGAGTGCAATTTTTCACGATCCTCGACTCTCAGCAATGACGATGGGAGAAGAGGAGAACATGTATATATATATATATATATATATATATTTAATGGAATAGAATGAAACGAAATTTCATTTCTCACTTACTTAAATGTAAGCATGTATGTATACATACATGCATATATGTATACAGACGTACAGTAGTATGCATATATATATACATACATGAACACATATATATATGCACGTATCGGTTCACCGAACATTTATTATAATGCTCGGTTTGTTTGTTTGTAAACAAACAAACAGCCCGAATTACGCCGTACAGTGTTTAGGCAACCACGTCACCTTTTTGTTCAACACTGACACAGGAACGATGTACTAGTTATTAGCTATCGTCAGCATCGTATACCTTCCTGCCAGATGGTTGAACGTCTGAAAGTATATATTTTCCTTCTGCTGCTGGTGGTGTTGGTGGTTGAGTCACTGGGGTGAGTAAGAGAGGTGGCCTCAACCTTTTAGCCTGAGGGTAGAAAGCCCTTAGGTGGGTTCCTTCACCACAAACGACACACCTAGGCCTTCTGCCCTCGACGATTACGGTGAGGTGACTGCCGTCAGTGAGGTCTATTACCTCTGGAATCTCCTCTGCTTTTGGTCCGCTTGGATCAGGAGCTCCATCCCAGATCCGGACCAGTTCTCCTGGTTTTCTTTCGCTATTTCTATTATCTTGGTGTTGGCCTCGATGCCGGCGAGGACGGTAGCCATTAGCCAGCGAATTTCGATGGCCGGTGGAATGTGGGTCACCCTGATCTTCACGAGTCTCTGGCCACAATAGCTTGGGACGAGTGTGAAGTCGTCACTTCTTAATTGGGCCATAGAATGTTCTCTGGCCTCCTGTGGTGTTCCAAAGAACACGTCCACGGTTCCATATTTCTGCCCACGTCTGATGTGGTTTTTTTTTGCCCACACATGTCCCAAAACTTTTTGGATTTGGGACTCGGATGCTGGTTCGACTCGGCGCGATTTTATGTTAATCGTCCGATAAGACACGGTGCATAGGCGCCTATGCTCCATTTTATTGGGGGGGGGGGCTGACTCTGTACCCATCTTTCTTTACCATTCTCTTGGCTTCATCTAATTCCTCCTGAGTTACTGGATTGCTTCACACTTTTTTGCTACTCTGGCAAAAGACAGGGTGGTTTTCTTATTCTCATTGTTGTTGTTGCTGTTGTTATCGTTATTTTTGTTACTGTTATCTTTAGTTCTGTTGTGGTGGTGGTGGCGTCAGTGGTGTTCGGTGTGGAAGCGTCCATTCTGGGTGAATCCATTTCGGTGTCACGAGAACATTTTTTTTTGTTTCTGTTGTCGCTGTGGTGGTGGGGGTGGCGGCTTCAACACGTGCAGTCATTGGTAATGACGGGAAATGAATGTCTGCATGGGACACATTTAAATTATTGCTACTGCTTATATTTTTAGTGTTGGCAAGAGTAGTAATATTTACAATGGTGGTGTCGGTGTGAGGTGTTAGTTCGTGAGGAAGGTGTGGCTGTGAGTCATCCATGATTTTTCAAAGAAATTTTTTTGTTTGATAATTATAAAAGTTTAAATTTTGGAGTCAGAGCCCCAATCTTTTTGAGTGTCCTATTCCGAAAGAAAATTTTGTGACCTTATAAATAGTTAACAACAAACATTTTCCATAAATGGCAATTTTAAACAAACGAAAATAACAAACCTTTGCGGAGCTCACGATGATACGATTTCCTACGTAGGTCGCCAATAATAATAATAATAATAATATTTGGTTTCTGCTTTGGGCACAAGGCCAGCAATTATCCCAGTACATTACTGGTACTTTATTTTATCGACCCCGTAAGGATGAAAGGCAAAGTTAACCTCGGCGGGATTTGAACTCAGAATGACAAGGGCCGTAACTCTATGCGTCAAAACATAGCGTCCGACCCTCTACCGATACTGCCAATCCACCATAATGATTTCTTTATTGGCCACAAGTGCTGACATCAAGAAAAATATTACAGACGGCACATGACGCTACGATGTGGGTTTTGTGCGTGGAAATATTTTTATTATTTATATAAGAAACGAAAAAGAAAAAAGACATAGAAACATATATATATATAAACAATAACATTGAAAATTCAAACAATGAAAAATTCCCCAAGGGTTACTCGTGGCGAAAACCGATACTGCCAATCTACCATAATAATTATTTCTAATTTTGGCACAAGGCTGACAATTATCCCAGTGCATTACTGGTACTTTATTTTATCGACCTCGTAAGGATGAAAGACAAAGTTAACCATAATAATTGTTTATACATTTGGCACAAGGCCAGCAATTACCCAGTACATTACTGGTACTTCATTTTATCGACCCCGAAAGGATGTCCACCATAATAATTGTTTCTACTTTTGGCACAAGGCCAGCAATTAACCAGTACATTACTGGTACTTTATTTTATCGACCCCATAAGGATGAAAGGCAAAATTAACCTCGGCGGGATTTGAACTCAGATCATAAAGGGACGTAACTCTATGCTTCAAAGCATGGCATCCGACTCTCTACCGATATTGCCAATCCACCGCCTTTTTATTATTTATATAAGAAACGAAAAAGAAAAAAGACATAGAAACATATATATATATAAACAATAACATTGAAAATGTCCACCATAATAATTGTTTCTACTTTAGGCACAAGGCCAGCAATTACCCAGTGCATTACTGGTACTTTATTTTATCGACCCCGTAAGGATGAAAGGCAAAAAGCAAGAAGTCGAAAAATTACAGAACCGAACACAGACAAAATCAAACGCAACAGCAAAAAAAAAAACAAATTTCAAAAGTTTTGAACGCAACACCCCCTACTTCATTCGTTGCTATGACTACGAGCTTAGCATAGCTAAGATAAAAAAAACAGCAGCAGCAGCAACAACAACACTAGTAACCGATGTTACTGGCCTTGAAATGCAAAAAGGAAAAATAAAAAAAAACTAAGTCAGACATTCAAACATTAAAATGAAACTTATGTTTATTTTTTTATTTGTTTTTTTATTTATGTTCGTCTACAGCGTGATGAAATCACCGGTGGTTATGTAACCATACATTCACCAATCCTCGATATGAGTGTTTAAATGTCGCACCTAAACAGTTCGAATAACGGTGAAAATGAAACTGGAACGTCAGGTGAAAGACTCTTACCCAGCAAGTGCTCCTTGGCCCAGCAGCAGGGACCTAGCTGTCATCCAAATACTGCTGGTGTTGGGGGAAGAAGAAGGAAAGGGACAAGAACCAACTGGACGAAAGAATTGAATAGAACTGTCATGAAATGTTACCTGAAGAGTAACCCCATGGAAAAAGGCAATAGAAACGGATGCATAACATCTGGAACGAGATTGGTCTATTTAAATTAGATGAACAAAAATTGGCCTGTGGGGAGAGAAAGGAGACTGTGGCTCACATTGTATCCGAGTGTAAACACCTAGCCCATACTCACTATAAAGGCTGGAGGCATGATGTGATAGGCAGGGTGATCCACTGGCATCTATGCAAAGTAAACAATTTACCATATTCTGAGAAGTGGTATGAGCATAAGCCAGAGTCAGAGATAGAAAACGATCAGGTGAAGGTGCTATGGGATTTTAGGATACAGACGGACAAGAAGTTAGAACACAATAGGCCTGACCTTGTGGTTTTGGAGAAGGAAAAAGGTTCGTGCCTGATTGTAGATGTAGCCTGCCTATTTGACACGAGAGTGCAAGAAATGGAGAGGGAGAAAATTAACCGATACCAGGACTTAAAGTGGGAGTTAAAAAGGATTTGGAATTGCCATGAAATCAAGGTCGTCCCGATTGTCATAGGCGCACTAGGTACTATCTCAAAGAGTTTCCAGGGATGGTTAAAGAAGATTAGTCCAGCCCCGCTTTTTGGAACACTTCAAAAGGCATGCTTGCTGGGAACAGGAAAAGCCCGCCAATACGTCCTGAATATCTGAGGTTGCTGGTAGCGGCTTGATATTCATTTCAACAAACTTTCCAGTTAAATAACTTCAATGACTTAGACTCAAAGTACAATAATAATAATAATGATTTCATTTATTGGCCACAAGGGCCGACATATAGGGGGCAATACAAAAAACTGCGAAAGTGGGCTTTTACAGAAATATCGAGTAAACAATATGAATAACAATAAGAAAGAAACAAGAAAAATACAACAAGAAAAATTCCCCAATAGGGGGGATCACCACACAGGGTTCGCTCAGGTATCCCACCAATCCTGAACGACCCGACGCTTCGAGAGCACCCTGGAATGGCACCCCCTCTCCTCCTCAAATTTACCCACCTACAGGCGCATGACCAAAGTAGGCCCACTCACACGGGCCATTCTCGCCACATTCACCCACCTTTCAGCGAATGTACTGGGGAGCAGCAATTCTCTCTCCAACCTCACCTTCCTCTCCAAGTAAAACTTGAAAAAGTTGATGAGGGATTGGCCGAAGAGAAAGTGTCTTTCTTCAGTCCTTTCAACCTCGTCCACCATACAACCTCTTTCGCTACTGCCACCAGACAGGAAATTTTCCTGCCCTTCCTGGCCAAAAGAAGGCGGCGGGTCAATCTTCACTATGGACTCGGCCGATAGCCAGATCCGTTCTACACGCGACAACAGCTGTTCGACATAACTCCACAAGTCAGTAATGCACGGACACTGGACGAGTGAGTGCATGCAGAACGATTTCGTCGCTCTGCGCGCATCTCGAGCAGGTCCGTCAGACAGCATTTCCGTCCCTGTAGAGTTTATCTCTAACCGACAGTGCTCCCCGGTAGCACTGCCAAGCGTGGCATTTTTGGAAATTATCCATCGTCCCCGGCTCGAAAGTCCTCCGGAACAGACTGGTTAGTTCGACTTCGTCGACTCCCAGAGCCTCTCCGAATGCGTTGTCGCACTTGCCCACCACTAATCCTCTATAGAACTCGAGAGTGGAAGTTCCACTGACTGCATTGCCCTCCTGGTAAAGGGCAGCGAGTGCCTGGCAACATTACAGATGCCAGTCACTCAGTTCGGTCTCTTGTTGACCCAGGATTGCAGCTCAGACAAAGAGACAAGCTCCGGAAAGGCCCGTATGAAAAACGGCGACCACACCTGTTCACCGTTTAGGCAGAATATCTGGAGATGCCGCAGCCTCGGCGCGTGTCTGCACATCATTAGTCACGGCATGCCCAGCCCTCCACGTAGAGGGTTCTGGCAGCATATGGACCGCCTCACCAACGGAACCTGACGCCCTCCACAATAATTTGAAGAGGAGCCGCTCCAAGATGGCGGGGCGCGAACGGGGGCAAAGGACGTCGGTCAGACGGTAGTAAATGACGGACGCGATGTACGCGTTCACTACTCCCGCCCAACCTTTCAGTGATAGCTCTCTCGCAGCCCATTTCTGCGTGAGACTGGCTACCCTGCCTGTCACCTCGTCCCAATTCTTATCCACCTTGAGGTCTGGCACGAACCAAACCGCGAGCAACTTTACCGGTCCGTCCGTCCAGCGCCTAGCGACGCTGTTGGACGGCATGGACTTGCCTATCCAGGTGCCGAGTTGCAAGCCCACCGTCTTTTCGGGGTTAACTTTTACTCCCGTGAACCTTTCATATTCCTCCACTAAGTTGCCGACCACCTCGATATCTGAGGTGTCCGACACCAACACGGTGATGTCGTCCGCATAAGCCGATGCAGGATGCCCTGCAACAACTCCAGCTTCCGCAGTACAGGCTCAAGAGTCAAAACGTATAGAAGGGAGGATAGAGGGCACCCCTGACGGACCGATTGGGAAACCTGAAACGGTTCCGAGAGGTGGCCATTAATTTTGACCACCGAGTAGGTACCGCTGTGCATTGCAGCGATCCAGCTTCTGAAGACGGGGCCGAAGCCAGCCGCCTTGAGGACAGCCTCCAGGTACCGATGGTCGAGCCTATCGAATGCTTTCGATTGATCTAAATTGTTCAGAGCCCCACCGAAGCCAGGTTTACACCCCACCCTCTCTATGATGTATCGCATCAGGTGGAGGTTGTCGTGTATTGACCTGGTTGGCATTGCGCAAATTTGCGCCTCCCCAACCAAATCGCCGACGACAAGCGCCAACCTCTTCGCTAACACCCTGACCTAAATCTTAAACTCTGTGTTGAGGAGAGTTATGGGCCTGACATTGTTTAATATGTCCTCTTGTTCTCGTCTTTCCTTATCAGCGTCACTACACCCCGGCTCACAGAACTGGGAATGCTCCCGTTCTGCTGCCAGTTGCAGTAGAGCGCTTCGAAGAGTTTGGAGAACAATTGTGGCATATTTACGCAAAGCTCGTAGGGCAGACCATCCAAGAACAATAATAATAATTCTTTCTACTTTTGGCACAAGGCCAACAATTACCCAAGTACCAATAATGTACTGGGTAATTGCTGGCCTTGTGCCAAAAGTAGAAACAATTATTATTATTATTATTATTGAAAGCCATGGTTGACTGAGGCTCGGCTCTGTAAGGTATAGTAATTTTTAACCGTTATAACAATTGTAAATTGTTTAAAACTTGTACCAAATTGTAGATAAAGACACCCTCCTCCTCGTGAGAGGGGTCGTTCTGCCCGTTATTTGGCCCTTCCGGGTTAAATAACCAGTTATTGGGGTTTTGTGCCCAATATTTATTTTAAACCGTAAAAAAAACATGGCCTCAAAAAAGAATTTTCACAAGTCACTCCCACTCCTTCCGTCTTCTTCTTCCCCAATCGTCATTACGTCAGAGAAAAGATTATCTCTCTCCCTCCGTTCTCTAAATGTGGTGTCGCCCCTTTCGCAAGCGATGCCATTAAAGAAAAAGAAAAATGTAGTTTCTCGTAGCGTTCTTCACCAAGAGAATGCGCGTACCACGACGACGTCAACGACGAAAGATGTGTGCGGTAAATACGGAAAGCCATTTCATTCGTCTGACGTCATGAAGAATAGCATCAGCAGCAGCCGTAATAACAGCAGCAGCAGCAGCAGTGGCGAGGAAAATACTAGTAGCAGCCGCAACAACATCAGCAGCAGCATAAACAACAACAGCAACAGAAGCAGCAGCGACATCAACAACAACAACAACAGCAACAGCGGCGGCGGCGGTCGTAGTACCAGCAGCAACAACAAAAGTAACAGCAGCTCTGACGACAACAACAACAACAAGAAAGAAAAACCAATCTCGTTTGCAGGTATCGCAAAGAACCTAGAAACCATCCTTATAACAAATGAGGAATTACAGGAAGTAAGGAAGATGGTGACGAAAACCGGACACGGCCGAGCAATCTGCAAGGCAGCCGAAGAATTTTTCGAAACCCAACAGCACTGTACGGTCAGTAAGCACCAAATCACATAGGGTTGAAAGGGCCACAGAGACTCAAATACAAAAAGCCTTAGGGTCTGTGTGGCAGCGGAAAACGCATATCACCCGAGGCAAGAAATATGCCACCGTGGACGTGCTTTTTGCCACACCCTAGGAGGCAAAGGCTCAATCCTTAGTGAACCTAAGGAGCGAGGAGAGGTGTTCGTGCCCTCCTACTGCGGGCAATTATTGTGAGGGTCAAACAGTCCCAAGCCCCCCACAGGATGGCCCCTTCTTGGCTGGCTGCGTCTGTCCTCGTCAGAATAGAGGACAAAACAACCGTGCTGCAAGTATAGAAAAAAAGTACGAGAAGATTGGGTCGGTGCCTCCATTGAGATGTTAATTCAAACCAACCAGGAGTGCATCGAAGCTATCCCGGATGTCATAGACTTCGATAACGGCACTCAACTTCCCATAAGTGTTGAGGGCAAACGCCCGAAATGCTTTCGCTCTGAGTCGAAGACTCACCTCAGGGCCTTCTGCAATGAGAAGAGCCTGAGTAAGGAGAAAACCCCTTTCCTTCCGAAACCGGCTCCACTGCTACCAACAACAGGACAGGCAGCAAGCAAGAAGGATAGGTCCGTGACACCCATACCAACGCCACGGAAATCAAGAACAGCAGCAGCAGTGGAAGTATTAACAACAACAAAAGTAATACCAACAAGAACAAGTGAAAGAGTGGAGCTGGTATCCCTCCCCGACCTCACAGAATCGGACATGGAGTGTGAGGTGGGGGAGGGATGGCAAAAGGTCGCAAGAAGGCACAAACGCATCGTCGCCTTCGAAAAGGGAGGGAAGAAATGAAAAAGGTTAAAGGCTACTGCAAAGAGACTTACAGCAGCAACATCACCAACACAACCACTACCCACACTAGCACTACCATCACTACCGGCGGCAACCCCACCGCCAACAACAACAACACCTTCAACAACACCACCACAAGCACCAACATCGCAAACACAGCAACAAAACACACACACCCAGCAACAACGACAAGAAAATAGCTGAACCAAAAAATAAATGCACAGCAATAAATACACACAAGAAACTAATGACTTACATAATTGAGCACGCAGACATTTCACAGCACGACTACATGATACCAACACAAATCTGAGTGGCTGTGTTGTTTCAGAAAGGCTTGGGTTTCGCCATATGGGCCATCTTCCTGGATCCAGAAGGTAAGACGGTGGTGCCAGACGTAAGTGGCACCGAAGGCAACGCTTTCAGGCTAGTAGCCGTCTATGCTCCGATAGCGACAAGACGGCCAGATTTCTTCAGACGTCTAGAGACCTTTCTTGGAGTCTCCCGCTCTTTAGTGTTAGTGGGCGACTGGAACGGTATCTTGGATGCACGCTGGGCTTGTGTGGGGCTAGTGGATAGGGGAGGAGGGTGCAAGAGCCTCACCAACTGCTCAGACGTTTTGAACTGTTAACAGGTATCGACTGGATCCGCCGAATGTGCCAATATGGACATGGGCAAACCGTATCGAGTCATCCAGATCGTATTTAGATAGGGTATTCTGTAGGGAAACAGATAAGGCTAGTATAAGTTGTCCACAATTTAAAATAGTCGACTACACAGACCACAAATTTGTGATCTGTGAGATCGACATAGACAGACTTCATAGACAAGGACCCGGTTACTGGAAGCTGAATGCGTTTTTCCCGGCGCGCAAAGCCTACAGAGAACGGAATAGCGTATTAGTTAAGCGGGCGTTGATGGGCGCGGCGCTCAACAACAGTGGGGGTTCGCCTTGAATAGCGCAATTAAAGTAGAGTCGATTAGGTTTAGCAAAGTACTAGTCATAGAGGAAAATAGAGTAGAGGGAGAGCTAGTCAGAAATCTAGAAGAGGCGTTTAGGACAGGCATCGCAACCGACGTGCTTGCGGCGAGATTGGCACTCGACCAATTCTTCAACGCAAAACACGAAGGCTGCGTTGTCAGAGCTAGAGCGCGTGCTCTGAAACACGAGGGGACTAAAGCCGTCCAATAGGCCTGGGTGGCAGAGGCGCGACATGGCAACAAAGTCACAATTCGGTCTTTATCTGATCAAAACGGGCGCGTGTTGCTCGAACCCGAGCAGATGTGTGAAGCTTTTCAGCAGCACTTTGATGAAATGTTCGGGAGCGGCGGCGGGCCGGATCCGGGTATGGACTTCTGTGCATACCTAGACGGACTGCTTCGGCTCTAGACGACGGCAGCACAGTGTTGCGAAAAGCCAATAACAGCCGGTGAAATACGGGAAGCGATGGCTAACTGCACGAGGGGTAAATCGTCAGGATTGGATGGTCTGTTCTACTAGCTTTATGCATTTATGCCATACTTGTTCGGTGACCTCTTGGCAGACGTTTACTGCAAATGGCAGCAGAACAATAGCATTCCCAGTTTTGTGAGCCAGGGAGCGGTGGCGCTGCTGAGAAAAGATCCGAACAAGGAGGATGTTATCGATAACTTCAGGCCCATAACGCTGCTAAACGCAGAGTTCAAGATTTTGGACAATGTTTTAGCAACGAGGTTGGCGCTCCTCGTCAAGGGTCTGGTGGCAGAGGCGCAGACATGCTCCATTCCGGACAGATCCATACACGACAACCTCTACCTCATGCGATACATCATAGAGAGGGTGGTTAAGGAACCTGGCACGGGTGGGGCCCTGATCAACTTGGATCAATCCAAAGCATTCGATAGGTTCGACCATCCGTACCCGGTGGCGGTCCTCGAGGCAGCCGTTTTCGGGCCCGTTTTCAGGGGTTGGATCGCAGCAATGTACAGCGACATCTGCTCAGTTGTGAGGGTGAACGGTCACCTGTCGTAGCCATTCAGAATCATGCGCTCGGTCCGCCAGGGTCCACCCCTCTTCCGCTTTTTGTGGAAGGGACGCGCTCCTATGGTCAGACGATCCATCTGCTGTCAACATCCGTTGCGTGGAGAGCTGGGCATGCCATGGCTGATGATGCGCAAACATGTGCTGAAGCTGAAACATCCTTGACGGTGAACAGATGTGCTTGTCGTTTGCCAGGCACGTTTTCCCACAGCTCGTCTCCTCGGCATTCTATAGAGGGCCTATGGATAACTTCCCAAAATCCCTGGTCTGGCAGTGCTACCGGGGTGCGTTGCCTGTTCGAGATAAGCTCTACAGGCACGGAAGTGCCGACAGCCGAGCCTGTCCGAGATGCGCGCATAGCGACGAAACCGTTGTGCACGCACTCGTTCAGTGCACGAGCATTGCTGACTTGTGGAGCTATGTCGAACAGTTGCTGTCACGTGTGGGACTGATCCGGTTGTCGACTGAGTCCATTGTGCAGATGGTCTCGCCGTCTTCCTTTGAGGAGGAAGGGCAGGCGGTTTTCATCTGCCTGGTGGCCATGGCGAAAGAGATTGTGTGGTGGACAAGGTTAAAAGGATTAAAGACAAACACTTTCCTCTTCGGCGAATCCCTGATTAACTTTTTCAAGTTTCACTTGAAGAGGAAAATCAGAGTGGAGAGGCAAGTGCTGCTTTCTAGCAAGTTTGTTGAAAGGTGGGTGAATGTAGCGAGAATGGTCCGAGTTAAAGGGACCACTCTGAATATACGTCTGTAGTTTGAGAGATGGAAACATTGAGAGAGGCCGCTTGCCCTGGTAGTCAGGGTGGCCGTGGTCTTTTGTGTGGTTTTCGCCACGAGTAACCCTCGGAGGTTCCCCCCTATTGGGGAATTTGTTATTGTTTCAATTTTCATTTTATTGTTTATATATATATATGTTTCTATGTCTTTTCCTTTTCTTTTCTTCTATAAATAATAAAAATATTTACACGCACAAAACCCACATCGTACCGTCCTGTTCCGTCTGTGATGTTTTTCTTGATGTCAGCCCTTGTGGCCAATAAAGAAATCATTATTATTATTATTATAGGGCGGTGGATTGGCAGTATCGGTAGAGGGTCGGACGCCATGCTTTCCAGCATAGTTACGTCCCTTTATGATCTGAGTTCAAATCCCGCCGAGGTAGACTTGGCCTTTCATCCTTACGGGGTCGATAAAATAAAGTACCAGTAATGCACAGGGTAATTGCTGGCCTTGTGCCTAAAGTAGAAACAATTATTATTATTATTATTATTATTATTATTATTATTATTATTAATATTATTATACGGGTGATAATGAGGATGAGGAGAAATTAATGATAATAGAAAAGAAAAGTTTGTAAGGATTCTGTACATGTGGTAATGCACCAAAATTAAAATCATGCAAGAAATATTTCTGCTATATATATGTAACATATATTAGAAAATGTGTGAATATGCTGTAGGAATTTAGCATACAAACAGACCACCATAGTAAGCTTGACATTCATATGAATGATGGAAAATGACAAAATGACAATAGATCTGTAATTACCAACATAGCAATACACACTGAATAGAATATTAGTTATAATTATAATTACAATGTTATGAAACTGGAGACAATGAAAGAGAAATGTAAACTAATGAGTTTAAAGAAGAAGTTTGTTAGATATAGAATAATAATTGTTTCTACTTTAGGCACAAGGCCAGCAATTACCCAGTGCATTACTGGTACTTTATTTTATCGACCCCGTAAGGATGAAAGGCAAAACACAAACGAGGGGACATATTGTTGAGTATCTTGTGAGTAAGCAACGTGGCAAATGGAGGTTCTGATAGGAAGGGTAAACATTTCCCTGTGTTATATGAAGGGTGGGAGATTGAGGAGGGAGAGGAAGAGAAATAAGGGCTACATTTTAAGAGATAAGGATGTTATTATGACCGATCGCGCCATTGGTCTATCACACTATAAAACAGGTATCCCCAGAAAACTTTGGATTATTCAATGTAGAATATGTGCTTGAGCACCAGTGAGTTCACATCGTTTCAAATATAGGAGTGCCATGCAAGCAGACTCATGTGATAGATGGTGGTTTCTAACTTGTATGTGGTTGGGCTATTTTATTTGATTTAGTTTTCTCTTAAACGTAGATTGTTCTTCAATTATATTTATGCTTTATATAAATAAATCTGAATTATTTTCGGAATTTCAAGCTATTTAACATGACTTAATCTATTGTTTCATATACATGACCCTAAAGCCGTAGGACATCCGCAATGATATACGGCGTGATTTGGGCATTTAAACCAGGTTTTGCCAAGTCATCTTCTGGGGTCTGAACCAAGCCGATTTCTTCCAGAGAATAACCATATATATATATATATATATATATATATATATATACTAATAATAATAAATTTGAAGACTAAAATCCAAAGAGGGCTCGATAAGGATAAATATATATCAGATATATAAGAACCGTAGAGCAAATATTTATTAAAATAACAGATTAAAGTTTATTTGCGTGTAACTGTTTTCACTGCACCAAATAATGGCGTATTATCTTTGTTTTCTTTCGTTCATTGCCAGGGAACGTTTCTACGAACCAAAGTATCGTCATCCTGTCTTCCTTCGGTTGCAACGTTTTTTGAAATATTTACTTCTGCATTCACAGGTTGACTTTTTTGTTTCTCGTTTTAGAAGATCCCTTTAAGGGTGAAAGCAGCGATTCTTTGCTTAAACTTTAATCTGTTATTTTAATATATTTATATATCTATATATATCTATATATATATATATATATATATATATATATATATATATATATATATATATATATATATATATATAGGTTTGAAATTAGAAAATAGAATAGCTTTCACCATATTTTTGACTAAAGGAAAATTAGCCTGATAAACATTCCTTTAGTCAAAAATACGGTGAAAGCTATTCTATTTTCTAATTTCAAACCTGCTCACTGTTTCAAAACATACTTACTTGATATATAGGTTTAATATAGAAGAGCTTCTACAGGACTAGAACTGTTTCATTCGTGAGAAATCATCAGGAAGCTGGCTGTCCAAATAAGTGGTAGTATTTATATATTTCCTTATTTGGTGGTAGGAGAGGATGGGGGTTGGGATGGGTGTAGGTCATTGGTTGAAGGATTTAAAGAAAAGGAGTTCATTAAAAGCTAATCCTTTAAAGCTATAATATTAACAAAGGCAGAAAAAATACGGTAAACAAATCAAAATTGGAATACCAATCCTTGTTTATTACTTAGACTAACAATGCCTGTAAGACAGGTGTCTACAGGATGGGTGGGGTTCAATGGTTTAAAGAAAAGGGAAATTCTTTAGAAGCTAATTCTTTAAGGCTGAATTAAAGGTGACGAAGGCAGAAAGGGTTCCTTCAACAGATTCAAGTGTTGGGGTGATCCCCCTTATTGTGAAGTTTCACTTAATATATACAGTGCATCTTCGCTTATCCGGACGGTCAAAACCAAACAGTTAGAAAAAGATCCGGTTAAGTGAAATATCCGGATAAGTGAATTCTAAAATCCCATTATTACATAATGCTCATGGTTTCTAATGTTTTAGCTTCTTTTAGTCAAAATAAAAGACAAATGCTAAGTAAAGAAAGTTTATTAGAATAACAAAAGAACAGCTAAAATTTATAAGAAAATTAATTAAACAAACATAAGAATAACTAAAAACTTGATAAAACTGAATTGAGTCAAACAATAAAAAGTTAGTACTTTTTAAAAAATGAATAAATAGATAAATTGTTTTCGCGACGACGCTCGTCGCTCCGCTACCATTTCCAGCCAACGTAAACATGTCGCAGTCCTAACCGGATCCGCCAGTCCCTCATACCTCAAATATGTAAAAAATGAGTCTATATGCTGATATGCTTCCGCATGCGTCACGGGGCGTTTCTCAACAACTTTTTTCGACTAGAACTTCCTCCTGTTCTTCGTCATCCCCCTTTCGACTTACGTGTTCAACAATTCCGACGTCATCGAAATGTTCATACCCTAACCCGTCATTCTCAAACCATTCGATCAAATCTTCCGCCGAACTCTCACCAGCAATTTCTGTCAAACCCGTTAAAAGCGCTTCGCCCGTAATTGGAATTTCGTAATTGTCCTCGTTTCCTTCCGCATTGTCCTTGTTCTCATCCGACATCAATTTTTTCCACGATCGACGCAAAGTTTCCTCAGTTATCGAGTCCCACGCAACAGCTGAACGGTCAACCACCTCCCTCATGTTTATCGCACGTAAAACTGGAATCAATCCCGTGTCCCCTTTTTCCGTCAAATCCCGCAGCAATTGTTTTCAGTAAAACCGCTTTAGTGTCTCCAAAACTCCCTGGTCACTTGGCTGAATAAGTGACGTAACGTCCGCCGGAAGAAATGCTGCCCGAATCTGTCCGTCTGCCGAAATCAAGTCCACTTCATCCGGATGCACTGCACAATTGTCCAAAACAAGAATCGCTTTTGTCTTCACCCCCATCTTAGCCAAAGCAGAACGGACAAACGGAACAAAAACTTTGTGAAACCACTCGCCGAAAATTTCTAGAGTTACCCAAGCATTCTTCGAGTTCCGATAGGTGACCAACAAGTTCTCCATGTTGATTCCCGCAAAACATCTTGGCCGCTTCGCTTTTCCAATGAAGAGAAAGGGAAGTTTGATTGTCCCGGAAGCATTCACGCAGGCGGAAATGGTTACCCGGTCTTTCGGTTTCTTCATTCCCTCGGGGTCTTTTTCGAGGGAAGCAGCTAGTGCACGCGAGGGGAGAAGTTGGAAGCAAAGGCCTGTCTCGTCGGCGTTGAAAATTTGATCCGGAGTGTAGCCGGCAATTATTGTTGGAAAACGTTGGACGTAATCTTTAGCTGCTTCTTTATTTGCGAGATTCCGTATTCCATAACGGCGGCAAAACTTTGTTTGGTAGCCCGTGCTTGCAAGAAAGTCTTTTTCCGCGACAGGATAAAGCCGCCGGTAGAAGTCCGATGCCTATAAAAGAATGTATGAAAACTGGTTTATTTTCCAGATCTCATGAATATTTAAAGAGATTTAAACAAAACAGGGGAAAGACAACATTGGACAGGCAGCTCATGCACTTTTCAAGTGCAGGGAAACGCAGCTCATTAATATAAAATATTTAAACAAGATGAGTAAATTACACTGTGCACACCTTTTCCATTAAAATAGGTCCGGAAACAGGAACGTTTTTTTCTCGAAGCTGCTGGAACCAAATGTACAAGGCCTGGTACAATTGCTCGTAGTCTGACGTTTTCAGGCATTTCGCTTTCTTTTCCACTCCTTCAAACCAATTTGCAATTTTTACGATACGAATCCGCGTAGCTTGGCTTCCGACCGTTTGATATCCGATATTGTAGATGTCCCGAAATTGTATCTTTTCGCGAGTTTATTTGGCGTAGCTGTTTTCCTTTTCAATGCATCACATTTAATACTAGCTAGTATTAAAACTACCCTAAAGGGCCACATATTCAAATTCAACGAGAAGATCTACACCCAAAATGAGGGAGCAGCCATTGGCGTCAGCATAGCTGGTGACGTTGCCAACCTTTTTATGGTATGGTAGGAAAGGAGGCTCAAAGAGCTCCTTGATGAGAACTCTATAGACCTCATCATGTACTCTCGTTATGAAGACGACATTAATATAGTAATAAGGACATCTCCACAAGAGAGCACTAACAATATGATTTAGAATGTAGCACAATGGAAAGCATCCAGCAGATAGCTAATTCTATACACCAGAGTGTAACTGTAACTATCGACTACCCTTCCAAACACCCTAACAATAGACTACCTGTATTAGACACGGAACTCTGGATTAACACTATAGACGAGAGAGCCCAAATTCTCCACTCACACTATGCTAAACCCATGGCCTCCAAATATCTGATACTCAAAAACTGAGCAATGTCCAGTAGTGCTAAGTTTAATATTCTGATCGCAGATTTGGTACGACTGATGAGAACGTGTCCCGCATGTGCGACCCAACAGAAATGGAAAGACACATCCAACACTTCATCAAGCGCATGCAGTTCTCTGACTACAACCAAAGAGACAGAATCAGAGTATACAAAGGAGCCACGGAGAAGTATAAGACCCTCATAGAACTGGACATGAAAGGAATTTGCCCATTATACAGGAACAAATCATGGAATAGCTTAGATAGGGCTAGACATAAGATAGGGAAAGCCACCTCATGGTACGACAACGAAAGAACTTTGTTAGACTATATATATGTGTTTGTGTCTATATTACATCTGTATTTTTGACCGTTGGTCAGTCAATGTTAAACATTTAGGACCGAATAAATTAACTGATATAAAAGATACAGAAGCGAAAACAAAGCAAGCAGTGAGTATGTTCTGTTATTCTGGCAATATTATTACAACAATATGACCCTCCCCAAGTATAACAATATTTGTTTCGACACACGATTTCATATAAAAACATCGCAAAACCAATTGTATATATATATATATACATATATATACACATACAAATACATACATATTCATATATATATATATATATATATATATATATATATATATATATATATATACACGCATACATACATATATATGTTTAATGCTTGCTTGTTCCGCTCATCTCATTTATATATATATATATATATATATATATATATATATACACGCATACATACATATATATGTTTAATGCTTGCTTGTTCCGCTCATCTCATTTATATATATATATATATATATATATATATAATATATATATACTGACGAAACATAAGTCAATTGCATGAACTCATAATCCTTTATTTACTGCTATATATATTTCGATGAAAGCCATTGAATGGCTATGACCTCATCAGGCAGTTAGTCAGTTGTTAGATATGCCAGCTGTGTTTCTGGTGTTGATGGTTTCAGAGCCTTGGAACATGACCTTGTTAGGGATAATTTAATGTAGTCAGCAGGAATAATCTTAATTCTCATTGGTCAGTTTGAAGATGCTAGTAGGGTTTGTATTTGACCTCAAAGAGGCAGGTGGTGTTGTAAAGTTCAAACCGTCAGGCAAGATGACAATAGTTCCATATGACTGATTTTCACAAAAAGCATTCCTGGTCAGATATATATTCAGTTGAGGTTTATAGTATGAAATTCGATACTACAGGTCATTCTTAAATTGAGGAATTTATGTGGGGTGATACTACTGAAAATTATGGTTAGAGTCAAATACTAGAAAGTTTACATATAAAAAGACTTATGTTGGTTGACTTACACATACATCCCCCCCCCACACACACACACATCCACACATACAAATTGAGGAATTTATGTAGGGTGGCAATACTGAAAATTATGGTTAGAGTCAAATGCTTAGAAAGTTTACAAATAAAAAGATTTATGTTGGTTGACTTGTACCTACACTCACAGCTACCCCACAGACACACACGCACATCTACACACACAATCCATACATGTGTGTATATATATGTATGTACGCACAAGTTCACATATATATATACAACAGAGGCTTCAAATCCAAGTATATGGCAGACATAAAACGAGGTGGGTGTTATTTTTAAAGAAAAGTAAAGTGGGTGTTTGGAAAAGTTATTGTTTAGACTAGATAAAAGTAGAGTGTGATATATATCTTCACAGCAATAGCTTAGGGGTTTTGGAGCTTAGGCGATCCCTTAGTACAGACATATATAGGCACAAGCACCCACCCACACTTGTATACCTCTGGATGCGTATGTATGTCTATATACACATGTGCACTCATACAAAAGAGCATATACAAATATACTCTTAAGCATACACTCGAACATTTTTCGAATGCAACCTGGGGTATTATTATTTCGTTGCGTTCACATAAGTATGTACATTCACGTAATCCCAGCATACACACACAACGCACGGATGCGGGCACGCATTCATGCGTATAGGTTTAGTACCTCAGGATAATTGTTCTTCCTGTGTGGGCCACTCCCGGTGGGGGGCGTTCCTCAGGTTCAATAAACGTGGTTTTGCTGACTCCTAACTAGTAGAGGATCCGGTGGACAATCCAGCGTAGGGACCACAAACTATGGGTGGGTGTTGTTGCCCATTGTTCATTGGTACGGGGTGTGGGGGACCTACAGGAGGGGGGGGGGGGGTCGTTGTGGGAGGCCATAACCGGAGTTTATCCATATAGCTTGAGGAAAGTTCCCGTCCTTAGGTGTCTGTAGGTGCCGAATAAGTCAGCCCTTCTGTTTAATAGCTTGGTTCCGCCAAGAAGTGTTTCGAGTGTCTCACTAAGACAGCGGTTGCAAATACCAGACCCACCTCTGTCTGGGGGAACCTTTCTAACCACGGACCAGACCAGAGAGTGCGAGGTCTTTTCAAGTTTGAGTTTCCAGATCAATTCAGAAAGGGCCGTACATTTCGTCTTTTCTATTCTGTTAAAGGAATGGCAATGGTTATACCACCTATCTTTGAAGCTCGTCGCCGTGGATCCTATGTAGTAGTGCACCGAGTTAGAGTTTGTGACCTTGCACCTGTAGACTACGTTTTTCGTCATGCATTCATTACTAAGGGGGCATAGTGATGGGTCTCTGCAATTGCATGACTTCTTAAGCCCCAGGACATGTATCGCTTGGTTACCATCACGCGGGGTTGCCTGGGTAGCCGCCGCAATCAGCACAGGGTCGTTGGGTTCCGCTGTGCTAGTTGGGCCTATCCGGGGCCTGGTGCGTTCCGCGTGCTGGTTCCGTTGGGTGGCTCCGGGGTTTACGGTGGTGTTAGAGGCAATGAGCCTATTCCTATTTATAATATATATATATATATATATGATTATTCTCTGGAAGGATTCGGCTTGGTTCAGACCCCAGAAGATGACTTGGCAAAACCTGGTTTAAATGCCCAACTCACGCCGTATATCATTGCAGATGTCCTACGGCTTTAGGGTCAGGTATATGAAACAATAGATTAAGTCATGTTAAATAGCTTGAAATTCCGAAAATAATTCAGATTTATTTATATAAAGCATAAATATAATTGAAGAACAATCTACGTTTCAGAGAAAACTAAATCAATTAAAATAGCCCACCCACATACAAGTTAGAAACCACCATCTAAGACGGTGTAAGGCATCACATGAGTCTGCTTGCATGGCACTCCTATATTTGAAACCATGTGAACTCACTGGTGCTCAAGCACATTTTCTGCATTGAATTGAATAATCCAAAGTTTTCTGGGGATACCTGTTTTATGGTGTGATAGACCAATGGCGCGATCGGTCATAATAACATACTTATCTCTTAAAATGTAGCCCTTATTTCTCTTCCTCTCCCTCCTCAATCTCCCACTCTTCATATAACACAGGGAAATGTTTACCCTTCCTATCAGAACCTCCATTTGCCACGTTGCTTACTCACAAGATACTCAACAATATGTCCCCTCGTTTGTATTCATCATTATTCTATATCTAACAAATTTCTTCTTTAAACTCATTAGTTTATATTTCTCTTTCATTGTCTCCAGTTTCATAACATTGTAATTATAATTATAACTAATATTCTATTCAGTGTGTATTGCTATGTTGGTAATTACAGATCTATTGTCATTTTGTCATTTTCCATCATTCATATGAATGTCAAGCTTACTATGGTGGTCTGTTTGTATGCTAAATTCCTACAGCATATTCACACATTTTATAATATATGTAACATCCTCCTACCACCAGATAAGGAAAGATATAAATACTACTACTTATTTGGACAGCCAGCTTCCTGATGATTTCTCACGAATTAAACAGTTCTAGTCCTGTAGAACCTCTTCTATATTAAAACTTTTATACTCTACTATGTATTGAGTACCTTACTTACTTTGGTTATCTCCGATTCAACCTGGAATAACCTATATATATATATATATATATATATATATATATATAAATATATATATATATATATATATATATATATAGAGAGAGAGAGAGAGAGAGAAAGATGACAAAGTATTTGAAAACAGGAAAGAGTGATAGAAGAATGATCGACTCTAGTTCTAGATTAGTACTTTATATATCAAATTTGAAAGGATGGACCTAAAGTTAGCAACGGTGATATTTAAACACACCTCACATAGGGTCAGAGTGAATACGGGGCAGCATTCTAACACACGTTGTTGCCATATATGTATTATCGACTTAATTTTAAAATACATGATCGTCTTTATCCTCACGTTAAACGTAATATTACATACAGCCAACGCTATAGTGACAGGTATTGAAAGAAAGTCGGTACCATATTTTATTTGCTCATATGGGAATGACAACACTTAGGCAAACAAGATGGCAAATGAATACACAGAAAATATAGAATGTCAGTCCTTAATTAAAGGAATATTACGATGATAAGTAAAAACAAATCGGAGAGATATAAATAACAGATATCTGGCAGAAGATAAGTGCCAGAAATCAAAGGAAAAACTTGAAACGTGATATCGTCATCGAGATACAATCAATCAGTAGTGTAAAAAGGGGCAGCGATTCTCTACTCGAACAAAAATCCATATTATCAGTAACTAGATAAAAATGAAATAAATGAAAATTCATCACTAACAAGGTAAGTTGCACAATTTCGAGAAGTAGTGGGCGGCGACGAAATCATCAGGGACGAAATTATTCGAAACAAATGAAATAACGCTGCACAAACAACACAGTTGATTACGTTATTTAGCAGTGACACATAATGTTGAAGCAAATGGATTTCATAAGATACTGACGGGACCAGAGGGAAGGAACCTGACAGGTTCACTGAAAAGAAAGCCAACTTAATTATCTAAAACTAAGAAACAACAAAGCCTAATAGTCTGAATTACTATATCCCGAATGCCTTAATTTCTAAAATATCAAAGAAAATAAACATGTCGATAAACAAACAAGTATTTCTAGAATTATGTTAGAAAGGAGTATGGGAATTTTAATTACTGATGAGTCTAATTACTGTAAATAAGAAACGATTCTGTAAATACAAAAAGATGAGCAAATTATATAAAAAAAAGACAAAATCCTAACTGCTTTATAAGATAGTCTTGCAATGATCCTCACCCTCTTCATATTTTCTACTTAGCAATAATACTTTTAACGAATATGTTAAGAGGAACTGAACTCTGATACACCTGCTATGGGACGGCGATTGACAGAGTTGTTGGATATGGACGACGTTGCCGATAATAAACAACATAAAACACCGATGCAGAGAGAGGACAGATTTACTGGAAAAACTAAAATGAGATTTGGTGTCGGAAAATGCGCTGAGTTAACTTTGAAGACAATTACAATATACATCGACATCAGGAATCAATAACGTAGCAAGCGTACAAAATACATAAACAAATGCTAGACACAGGAAGAAATATTATCAACAATTAAAGTAATACTTATAACAGTTAAATGCAAAACTAATAGAGTAATAGTTAAACTATTCTCAAACTGCACCAATAATTTATAGCTATAGAATTCACAATTGAAATATAAACAAAATAGAAATACGAGATATTTTAGAATCTGAAACACACCTCTAACATAAAAAGTTTATATCTACTACAAATGCAGAGACGTGGGGGAATTTATGAAACTGAAATCTTTTATAATACACCTATTGTATAAGTGTAAAAGTGTATAGATAAAAATATGAAAATAATAAAATAGCTACAAAATACGTAGATGGAAAGTGCTTTGTCTTCACGGAAGCCAATAAATACAAACCGAAGGCGGAAATGACAGGCGTTTTTTAGAAGGAAGAAACAACATAAATAGTGAATAGTATGACATATATTTTAAAACAATATATCAAGTAAAAGAGAAAATGAAAATCTAATGCAAATGAGTAGAAAACGTGATCATATCAAACAAGTGTTTTCTGTCTTCAAGGAAGCCAACGAATACAAACGAGAGGCGGAAATGACATCTACGAGGAGAAACGAGAAACAACAGTAAAAAGAAGCGTTAAATCTATAAACAAAATTGAACATGTGACAGCAGAGTGGCATGCTAGATGTATGGTATGAACATATACTATACGAAAACAACCTGAAAAAAGTGAGCAGAAATAAAATTGGAAATGAATATACAAAAGCTCGTTCACAAGTGCAGAAATCTAATCTGAGATTGAAAATAGTGGGACAAGACCTAAACCAAAAACAAGAAACCAGCAAAAACCTGCTATGTAGTTAAATATATTAAGTGGTTGTAGATTATGGAAAAGAAACACAATGTCTCTGGCTGTACCGGTTTAGCCAATAAAGAATACATCAACAGGGTTAAGGCTTTCATGCACAGAGAAAAGGTGGAGTACAAATACACCCGAAAAAGTCTCATATTTTTTTCAAAGTGGCTGTCCGCTAGAATGTATCAATCAACAAAGACAGAATAAACAAGAAGTAATTGCCCACATCTTGTTATCAATACCACTTAATGGAAGTATTAATACCATGCACTTATTTAGATAAAGAAACCCTTAAGACGACATTCAGGACCACAATAGGATAAAGCTGAAAACAATCCCAAAACTCCAAACAATGGAAGATCCCCCCAAAGACCAAAGAATGCACCTTTCAAAGATTAAAACTAATAATAAAATAGCAACAATTATAAAAAGAAAGTTAATCTAGTCACCATTGGGTTAATAAAAACTAATAAAAATAGTAGTAACCCAAGGCTAAACAACATAGTAAATGTAGCACAGGCTGTTGTTATGTTACGAAAGAAAGTGGTTGCCTCCTAAGATCTACGCAACAAGAACAACAAATCCACAAAAACATGGCAATGAAAGATACAAAATGAATGAAAATAAAGGAAAATGCCTCTCAATCTTAAATGAAATAGGAAAGTAAACAACAAAACTGTGAATAGGAAAGAAAAGAAATATAATATAATATAATAGAAACCGCCGGAGACTAAGGGATGTGTAAAACAACAAATAATTGCAAAGTCACAAAGAATCGGCAGATAGGAATACCGCCAAAGATCTTTGAACAAAATCAATCATATCACTCCAAATCAAAACAACTCTACCAGGAAATTAATAAGTAGAAGAGTTTAGGAGAAGATTATGGACAGACGGAGACGAGAAATTACCACGCGCAGAACTAGCAAGAAATATGAATACAAAAGCTAAACAACAGTGGATATTACAACAGATGATGTGGGTAACACACTCAAAAACGGAAACAACTAGAAGGCACCGGGACATGACAAGATCCCCAACGTTTGGCTGAAATATTTAACAGGGAAACGAGGTATATTTGCAAAACAGGTTTAATGAAATACTGACAGGGTCAGAAAAACACACCTGACTGGCTCACTAAGGGGCAGACCCCCCCCCCCCCCCCTAAACCCCAAGTAAACAGTAAATTTCCAAAACTAGAGGTACACACCATGCCTGTCGATTATATACAAAACTTTAAATGTAATTGTATCGCAGAAACTAACCAAACTCCTGGAAAGAAAAAAACCTGCTTCCAGAAACCGTCTCCACAGACGATCATATATCTACCAAGTAAATGGAGTAACTATCCAAATATAAAGATCTATGTGTATAAATTACCCGAATGCGGTTGATGCGAACAGAGATAGTACCTGGGAATGAGAAAAAAGAAAAGAATAAACATAACCAAAACCCCAGGAGTTAAAAATATATACAGCATACCAAAATCATCACTACTAGTCATTGCACACATATTATGAAGATCGCTCCCAATACAATAGAAACAGCATATCGAAAAACCACACTGCACATGCGCAAGGTGGATAGAGCTGTGCTTGGTAATGCAGTGACGACGCGCAATAAAAATAAGACTACTACTACTACTACTACTACTACTACTACTACTACTACTACTACTACTACTACTACTACTACTGCTACTACTACTACTACTACTACCAATAATAATAATAATAATAATAATAATAATAATAATAATGATTTCTTTATTGGCCACAAGGGCTGACACCAAGAACAATATTACAGACGACACAGGACGGTACAGGATGGTACGATGCGGGTTTTGTACGTGTAAAGATTTTTATTATTTATATAAGAAAAGAAAAAAAAGGACATAGAAACATATATATATATATAAACAATACAAATGAAAATCGAAACAATTAAAAATTCCCTAATAGGGGGGAAACCTCCGAGGGTTACTCGTGGCGAAAACCACACAAAAGACCACGGTCACCCTGACCACCAGGGCAAGCGCCCTCTCTCAATTTTTCCATTTCTCAGACTACAGACGTATATTCAGAGAGGTCCCGTTCACTTGGACCATTCTCGCTACATTCACACACCTTTCAACAAACTTGCTAGAAGGCAGCACTGATTATCCGGAGATTCGAGGTAGAGGAAAGTGTCTCTCCTTAACCCTTTCAACCTTGTCCACCGCACAATATATTTCGCCACGGCCACCAGGCAGATGAAAACCTCCTGCTCTTCCTCCTCGAAGGAAGACGGCGAGACCATCTGCACAATGGACTCAGTCGATAATCGGATCAGTCCTGCACGCGACAGCAACTGTTCGACATAGCTCCACAAGTCAGCAATGCTGAGGCACTGAACGAGTGCGTGCACGACGGTTTCGTCGCTCTGCGCGCATCTCGGACAGGCTCGGCAGACGTCACTTCTGTGCCTGTAGAGCTTATCTCGAACCGGCAACGCTCCCCGGTAGCACTGCCAGGCCAGGGATTTTTGGAAGTTATCCTGGCTGAAAGTTCTCCGGAAGAGAATAAACAGCTGATCTTCTTCGACGCCCAGGATCGCTCCGAGAACGTTGTCGCTCTTCCCCTCCACTAATCCTCTATAGAACGCCGACGTGGATGTTCCGCCGATACTGGTGCCCAGCTAGCAGAGGGCGGTGAGTGCCTGGAGACATTTCAGTTTCCAAGCGCTATCCCTCGGTCTTTTCCTGACCCAGGACTGCAGCTCCGTCAAGGAGACGAGCTGTGGGAAAACGTGCCTGGCGAACGGCGACCACACTTGTTCACGGTCAAGGAAGCACCAGAGATGTCGCAACCTCAGCGCATGTTTGCGCATCTTCAGCCATGGCATGCACAGTCCTCCACGCAACGGGTGTTGACAGCAGATGGATTGTCTGACCATGGGAGCGCGTCCCTTCCACAAAAAGCGGAAGAGGAGGCACTCCATTTTGGTGAGAGTTGGGCTGGAGCAAGGGACGACGGTGAGGGGGTAGCAGATGACGGATGCGATGTACGCATTCACCACTTCCGCCCGGCCTTTCAGGGACAGCTTGCTCTCAGCCCATTTCTGGGTGAGGGAGGCCACCCTGCTCGTCACCTCGTTCCAGTTTTTCTCCATCTGGAGTTCCGGTCCGAACCAGACCCCGAGCAATTTAATCGGTCCGTCCGTCCAACGCCCCACGACGCTGTCGGACGGCATGGACTTGCCTCTCCAGGTGCCGAGCTGCAAGCCCACAGATCGACTTTTCCTGGTTTATCTTTGCTCCTGTCATCGCTTCGTGTTCCTTGAGAGCGGTGCCGAGCATCTGGACGTTTATGGTGCTCGACACCACCACGGTGACGTCGTCAGCGTAAGCTGACTCGGATTTCCTGTATCCTAGTTCGCGTGGGACGCCCCTCATCGCCCCCAGTTTGTGCAGTAACGGCTCGAGAGCCAATACGTACAAAAGGGACGAGAGGGGACAACCCTGGCGGACTGAGCGCATGATGCTGAACGGCTGCGACAGGTGACCGTTCACTCTCACAACTGAGCAGATGTCGCTGTACATTGCTAAGATCCAATCCCTGAAAACGGGCCCGAAACCAGCTGCCTCGAGGACCGCCGCCAGGTACCGATGGTTGACCCTATCGAATGCTTTGGATTGATCCAAGTTGATCAGGGCCCAACCCTTGCCAGGTTCCTTAACCACCCTCTCTATGATGTATCAAATGAGGTAGAGGTTGTCGTGTATGGATCTGTCCGGGATGGCGCATGTCTGCGCCTCTCCCACCAGACCCTTGACGACAAGAGCCAACCTCGTTGCTAACACCTTGGACAAAATCGTGAACTCTGCGTTTAGCAGAGTTATGGGCCAGAAATTATCAATAACATCCCCCTTGTTCGGGTTTTTGCTCAGCAGCGCCACTGCTCCCCGGTTCACAAAACTGGGAATGCTCCCGTTCTGCTGCCAGTTGCAGTAGACGTCTGCCAAGAGGTCACGGAACAAGTCTGGCATAAATGCATAAAGCTCGTAGGGCAGACCATCTAAACCTGGCGATTTACCTCTTGTGCAGTTAGCCATCGCTTCCCGTATTTCATCGGCTGTTATTGGCTTTTCGCAACACTGTGCTGCGGTCGACGAGAGCCGAGGCAGTCCGTCGAGGTATGCACCGAAGTCCATGTCCCGATCCGGGCCGCCGCCGCTCCCGAACAGTTCAGCAAAGTGCTGCTGAAAAGCTTCCCACATCCGCTCGGGTTCGAGCATCACGCACCCGTTTTGGTCAGACAAAGACCGAATTGTTGCTTTATTGCCACGTCGCGCCTCTGCCACCCAGGCCCATTGGACGTCTTTTGTCCCCTCGTGTTTCAGAGCACGCGCTCTAGCTCTGACAACGCAGCGTTCGTGTTTTGCGTTGAAGAATTGGTCGAGTGTCAATCTCGCCGCAAACACGTCGGTTGCGATGCCTGTCCTAAACGCCTCTTCTAACTTTCTGACTAGCTCTCCCTCTACTCTATTTTCCTCTATCACTAGTCCTTTGCTAAACCTAATCGACTCTACTTTAATTGCCCTTTTCAGGGCGAAACACCACCTGTTGACGACCGCTCCCGTTAACGCCCGCTTAACTAATACGCTAATCCGGTCTCTGTAGGCTTTGCGCACCGGAAAAGACGCGTTCAGCTTCCAGTAACCAGACCCTTGTCTATGAAGTCTGTCTATGTCGATCTCACAGATCACAAATTTGTGGTCTGTGTAGTCGACTATTTTAAATTATGGACAACTTATACTAGCCTTATCTAGTTCTCTGCAGAAAACCCTATCGAGATACGATCTGGATGACCCGATGCGGTTTGTCCATGTCCACATTGGCACATTCGGGTGATCCAGTCGATACCTGTCAGACAGTTCAAAACGTCTGAGCAGGTTGGTGAGGCTCATGCACCCTCCTCCCCTATCCACTAGCCTCACACGATTCCAGGGTGCATCCAAGATACCGTTCCAGTCGCCCACTAACACTAAAGAGCAGGACGTTCCAAGAAAGGTCTCTAGACGTCTGAAGAAACCTGGCCGTCCTGCCCCTGTTGGGGCGTAGACGGCTACTAGCCTGAAAGCATTGCCTTCGCTGCCGGTCACGTCCAGCTCCACCGACTTACCTTCTGTGTCCAGGAAGATGGCCCGTATCGCGAGATCCAAGCCTCTCCGAAAAAGGACGGCAACCCCTCCCCCCGATTCTGGACGGCTGGGAGATGCGTATACATCGTAGCCGCCGAAGATCGGTGCGAAGGCCCGTGCGTAGGAGATTCTGGTTTCACTGATAGCCACCACATCTATGTTTAGTGACCTGAGGTCATTGAGCCAGTGACCCTGCTTCCAAGATGACCCCAGGCCACGGGCATTTATACTGCCTATTCTGAGTACAGCCATGTTGGATGAGAAACGGGGCAAGTGAGAAAGGGTCACTTACCTTGTTCGTGTGGTGAAGGGACACTAGAACCGTCCCTTTCGCTGGTCATGGGTGTTTCCAAGAGGATGTCAGTGTATATCCTCTTGGTAACTGTCCCTCTGAAGTCTCCAACTGCGTTGGGGAATTTTTGTTTTAAAGGTTTGTACTGTTCTATTGAGATTTCGATGATGCTTATGTTTGTCGGGAGAGTTCTTGGTGTTGGTGGGGTGTAGTAATTTTTTCCGTGATGTCTGTGTGCTGCTTTATATATTTTATGAGTTCTTTATTTGCCATGTTTATGGCTCTGTACTTTTTGGGGGAAAGGGTGATTTTGTTGCTGTTTTCTTCTTGTTGCTGTTTGGGGTGCGTGTCTTGTGTTTGCGTTGTTGGTGTTTGTAGTGGTGATGGTGGTGGTGTTGCTGAAAGTTTCCTTGCTGCCTTTACCCCTCTTTTGGAGGGTGAATCTAAGGGTTTTTTTTGTTTTTTGTGGCAGACTGTTTGCCACTTCACTCCCGCCTCAAACTCCATGTCGGATTCTGTGGCGTCTGGGAGGTGTTTGTGCTCCACGGCTGTTGCTGGTGGTAGTGGAGCCCCCTTCGGCAATTTTGTTGCTGGTGTAGCTACTTCAAATGTAGCTATTGGTGTTGCCGCTACTGATGATGCTGCTTTAGTTATCCGTGGCCTTGGTACGGGTGCTACGGACGTTGCACTCCTACTCACCGTGGAAGGGGCTTCTTCGTTTGTTGCCTGTCCTGCTCTTGGTAGCAGCGGACCAGGTATTGAAAGGAGAGGGGCCCTCTTCGCTGTCTTCTGCGGGTAAAAGCCCCTGGGGTGACCATCCGACCCACAAATATAACATTTCTACACTTATAGGGAGTTGGAGTCCTTCCTCGATGTCTATGATATCGGGGATAGCCTCGATACATTCCTGGTCAGTTTGTACATGCATTTGCATGCCTATACCTGACCAGTTCTCTCTCCCTATTTTTTCTACTTGCAGCATGGTCGCCCTGTTCTCAATTCCAGCAAGGACAGACACGGCCAGCCAAGGTATAGGCACGTCGGGTGGGACCTGGGTCACTTTGACCCTCACAATTTTCTGCCCGCAGTAGGAGGGCACCAAGACTATCTCCTCACTCTTTAGCGTTTCCAAAGAGTGAGACTTTGCTTCCTGGGGGTGGCGAAAAGTACGTCTACTGTGGCGTACTTTCTGGCTCGGGTGATGTGGGTTTTGCGTGCCCAGACGCACCCCAATGCCTTTTGGATTTGAGCCTCCGTGGCTCTCTCCACTTGATGTGAGATTTTGCTTACGGTGCGGTAAGTCACCGTCCGTAGCTGCTGGTCCTTGAAAAATTCGGGTGGAGGTTTCAGGGAAACTCTATTTGCGCTTCTTGTCACCATGGCCCTTGCGACTGCCATCTCCTCCTCTGTGACTAACGCTGTCTCGATATTTCGGGCGACACCTGCAAAAGAAGTGGTCCCTTTTTCAGCAGCACCACTATTGCTGCCGCTACTGGTCTTACTGGTGGTGCTGAAGTCGCTATTACAGGTATCGGTGTCATTGTTGTTGTTTTAGCTCGTACAGTTGTTGGTGTTGTTGTTGTTTTCGTTGATACTGTTGCTGTTGTTACTGTTATTGTGGCTGTTGTTATTATTGTTGTTTTTGTTGATACTGTTCCTACTATTATTGTTGTTGAGGTTGTTGTTATTGTCATTGTTATTGTCGTTCTCGACCTTACCGCTGTTATTTTTGTTATTGTCGTTCTCGACCTTACCGCTGTTATTTTTGTTATTGTCGTTCTCGACTTTACCGCTGTTATTTTTGGTGTTCTTGTTGGTGTTGTTGTTGGTGCTATTTGTGTTAGAAATATTTGTTAATTTTAAATCTGTAACAATCTTTTTTTCCTTTGTAATATTTTCGTTTATATTTACCTCCGCTGGAACGCTGTCTTGTTGACATGCTGATAAAGTCTCCCTCTCTCTGTGTTGTCTGACAGCGCACTCTCTCTTTCTTGTGTTATCCATGTTGAAATTTTTCTAAAAAAAAGATTTTTACACAAATACGAATACGACACCCCGTAAAGGGGTGCCGTATTATTTATTTTATTTACTAGTGAACCCCTGTATCAGGTGGGTCAGTTCTTCTAAACTTTTATCAAATTTAAAACTTGAATAAAAGGTTTAGAACAGTTGAAAAAGAGGTTAAACGTTGAAAAAAACTCGAAGTCTCCCCCAGTTGCAGTAGACGTCCGCCAAGAGGCCTCCGTCCAATTATGGCATCTGTACGTAAAGTTCATAGAGCACACCATCCAAACCAGGCGATTTACCCCTTGTGCAGCCAGTCATTGCCTCCCGTACTTCAGCGGCTCTTATCGGCTTTTCGCAACACTCCGCCTCAGTGGCCGAGAGCCTCGGCAGTCCGTTGAGGTAGACACTAAAGTCCATCCTTCGATCCGGCCCGCCGCTGCCCCCGAACAGCTGTGCGAAGTGTCGCTGAAAAGCTTCACACATTTGCCCGGGATCGAGTAGCATGCGCCCGTCGTGGTCCACCAAAGACAGGATCGTGGCTTTGTTGCCACGACGCGCCTCCGCCACTCTGGCCCATTGAACGGCTTTCGTCCCCTCGTGTCTGAGAGCACGCACCCTAGCTCTGACAACGCAGCCTTCGTGCTTTGCATTGAAGAATTGGTCAAGGGCCAATTTCGCCGCAAGCACGTCGGTCGCGATGCCTTTGCTAAGTGCCTCGTTTAATTTTCTAACTAATTCTCCCTCTGCTCTATTTTTCTCTATTGCTAATGCCTTACTAAACCTAATGGACTCTATTCTATTTGCTCTTTTCAGAGCAAACCACCACTTGTTGTTGACGATGTCCCCCGTCAACGCTCGCTTAACTAGTTCGCTAATCCGGTCTCTGTAGGCCTTGCGCGCTGATAAGGACGCGTTTAGCTTCCAGTAGCCGGGTCTTCGTCTATGAAGCCTATCTAAGTCAAGCACACTTATCACGAATTTGTGGTCCGTGTAGCTGACTATCTTGAATTGTGGACAGCCTATGCTAGACCTATCTATTTCCCTACAAAATACTCTATCTAGATATGATCTGGATGACCCTACGCCATTTGTCCAAGTCCACATTGGCACATTCGGGAAATCCAATCGGTACCTGTCAGACAGTTCAAAACGCCTGAGCAGGTTGGTGAGACTCTTGAACCCACCTCCCCTATCCACTAATCCCACACAGTCCCAGCGTGCATCTAAGTTCCCGTTCCAGTCGCCCACTAACACTAAAGAGCGGGACGTTCCAAGAAAGGTCTCCAGACGCCGGAAGAAATCAGGCCGCCCTGCTCCTGTCGGGGCATAGACGGCCACTAACCTGAAAGCTTGCCCATCTCCGCTGGTCACGTCCAGCACCACCAACTTACCTTCTGTCTCCAGGAAGAATGCCCGTATGGCAAGATCCAAACCTCTCCGAAAAAGCACAACAACTCCACCCTCCGATCCCGGACGCCTTGGAGATGCGTACACATTGTAGCCGCCGAAGATCGGTGCGAAGGCCCGTGCTTCGGAGATTCTGGTCTCGATGATGGCCACTACATCTATGTTTAGTGACCTGAGGTCGTTAAGCAGGTGGCCCCGCTTCCATGACGACCCCAAGCCACGCGCATTTATGCTGCCTATTCTGAGTGAGGTCATGTTGAAATGGAGTGGAAAAGATGGGAAAGACCACTTACCTTACTTCTCGTAGAGGAAGGACGGTTTCTTCATCCTTTTCACTGCTTGTGGCCTCCTCAGGAAGGATGTCCTTATAAATCCTCATGGAGAGTGCTTGTCGGAAGTCTCCGATGTCTTTGGGGAATTTTTGTTTTAGTGTCATGTACGTTTTCTGTGTGATGCGAGTGATTTGTATGTGTGGAGGTGGTATGAACTTTTGGGTTGTTGTGTAGTCTTGTTCTGTGATGCTGGTGTTGTGTTGGATGTAGTGTAATAATTGGTTGTTCAAATTTAATGCTGTGTAGTGTGTATCGTTTTGGTTGTTTTGTTTTCGTTGCGTTTGTTGTGGGTTTGTTTCTGTTTCGCATTTTGGTGACTTTTGTGGTGTAGGTGATGGTGGTGTTGGGGATAATGATGGTGATGGTGTTGGTGTTTGGGTTGATGGGGTTGGTGATGCTGGTGTGGATGGTGGCATGTCTGTCCTAACTTTTTTATTTGATAGTTTATTTGTTTCTCTCTGTATTTTGTTTTTGGAGTGGGAAGGAAGAGATTTTTTTCATTTTTGGTTTCTTTTTTTCTTTTTTCCTGATACCGTTTCCCGCTCCTCGTCGTCACAATCTGTCTCCAGTTGTGATAGGCCAGGGAGTGGAAAATCCTCCACAGGCGTTAGTTTTGGTTGTGGCGTGGTCGATGGTGTAGGCGCTGGTCCTAGTTCTGGCGCGTTGGGTGGTGGTGGTGTTGGTTTTGCTACTGTTGCTGGGGTTGTTGCTGTTACAGTTGCTTCTGTTGTTGCTGCTACAGTTGTTGCTGCCATCTCTGCTGCTGGTGGTGTTGATGGTTGAGTCACTGGGGTGGGTATGAGATGTGGCCTCATCCTTTTTGCCTGAGGGCAGAAATCCCTTAGGTGGGTTCCTTCACCACAAACGACACACCTAGGCCTTTTGCCCTCGACAATTACGGTGAGGTGGCTGCCGGCAGTGAGGTCTATTACCTCTGGGATCTCCTCAATGCTTTTGTGGTCCGCTTGGATCAGGAGCTCCATCTCAGATCCGGACCAGTTCTCCTGCTTTTCTTTCGCTATTTCTATTATCTTGGTGTTGGCTTCGATGCCGGCGAGGACGGCAGCTATTAGCCAAGGAATTTTGATGGCCGGTGGAACGTGGGTGACCCTGATCTTTACGAGTCTCTGGCCACAATAGCTTGGGACGAGTGTGAAGTCGTCACTTCTTAATGGGGCCATAGAGTGTTCTCTAGCCTCCTGTGGTGTTTCAAAGAACACGTCTACGGTTCCATACTTCTGCCCACGTCTGATGTGGGTTTTCTTTTTGGCCCACACATGTCCCAAAGCTTTTTGGATTTGGGACTCGGATGCCCGTTCCACTCGGCGCGATTTTATATTAATTGTTCGATAAGACACGGTGCATAGGCGCCGATGCTCCATTTTATTAGGTGGGGTTTGAGGCTGACCCTGTACCCATCTTTCTTTACCATTTTTTGGCTTTTTCTAATTCCTCCTGACTTACCTGAAATGCTTCACACTGTTTTGCTACTCTGGCAAAACTCAGGGTGGTTTTCTTAATGTCATTGTTGCTGTTGTTGTTATCGTTATTTTTGTTATTATCAATTTTAGTTTCAGTTGTGGTGGTGGTGGCGTCAGTGGTGTTCGGTGTGGAAGAGTTCATTTTGGTTGAATTCATTTCGATATCACGAGTTAATTTATTTTTTTCTTTTGTTTCTGTTGTCGCGGTGGTGGTGGTGGTGGTGGTGGCGGCTTTAACACCTGCATTCATTGGTAATGGCGGGAAATGAATGTCTGCCTGAGACAAATTTATAATATTGCTACTGCTTATATTTTTAGTGTTGGCAAACGTAGTAATATTTACAATGGTGGTGTCGGTGTGAGGTGTTATTTTGTGAGGAAGGTTCTCAGCTACTGAGTCGGCCATGATTTTTCAAAGAAAATCTTTTTTTGTTTGATAATTATAAAAAGTTTGAATTTTGGGCTCAAGGCCCCAATCTTTTTGGGTGTCCTTTTCAGATAACAATGTATGTGCACTTATATACAGTTAACAATAAAATTTCCCATGAATGGTAATTTTGAACAACTGAAAATAACAAACCTTTGCGGAGCTCCCGATGATACAATTTACTACGTAGGTCGCACATAATAATAATAATAATAATAATAATAATAATAATAATAATAATAATAATAGGAAGGATACAAGTATTTGGGCGTTCTGGAGGCTGATGACATCAAGAACAAAAAAATGAAGGAATTGATAAGAACTTAATACCTTCGGAGAGTAAGGAGCGTATTAAAGTCACACCTGAACAGTAGGAATGCCATAAGTGCAGTAAATTCCCGAGCTGTGTCTATTATTAGGTACAGTGCGGGAATTCTGAGATGGAATGTTGCTGAACAAAAAGAAATGGATAGGAAGACTAGGAAGCTATTGACTATCTACAATATGTTCCACAAGAGGAGTGATGTCGATAGACTCTACTTAAGGAGATCTGAAGGTGGAAGACGTCTTATCAGCATAGAGGACTGTGTTCAGATGGAGAAAAACAACCTACACAAATACGTGACTGATAGTAAGGAGCCAATGCTTAGAACTGTACTGAAGGAGGGGACAATAGGCCAGGGGATGTCCAAGGAGGAAAAAACATCAAGGAGAAAGAGCAGCCTTCAAGAAAAAATCCCTTCATAGTACCTTCTTTGAGAAAACTGAATTTAGAGATCCACAGACATGGAACTGGTTGAAAAGAGGAGACCTTAAAAAGGCTACACTGTGCAGGATCTGTGGAGAGAGAGAGGAGACTGTGGCTCACATTGTATCCGAGTGTAAACACCTAGCCCAGGCTCACTATAAGGGCTGGAGACATGATGTGATGGGCAGGGTGATCCACTGGCACCTATGCAAAGAAAACAATTTACCACATTCTGAGAAGTGGTATGAGCATAAGCCAGATGCGGTGATAGAAAACGATCAGGTGAAGGTGCTGTGGGATTTTAGGATACAGACGGACAAGAAACTGGAACACAATAGACCTGACCTGGTGGTTTTGGACAAAGAAAAAAGATCGTGCCTGATTGTGGATGTGGCCTGCCCATTCGACACGAGAGTGCAAGAGAAGGAGAGGGAGAAAATTAACCGAACCAGGACTTAAAGTGGGAGGTAAAAAGGATTTGGAACTGCCATGAAGTCAAAGTGATCCCGATTGTCATAGGCGCACTAGGGACTATCTCAAAAAGTTTCCAGGGATGGTTAAAGAAAATTGGCCCCTCCACGCTTTTTGGAACGCTTCAAAAGGCATGCTTGCTGGGAACAGCAAGAACCCTCCGATACGTCCTGAATATCTGAGGCTGCAGGTAGTGGCTTGATATTCATTTCAACAAACTTTCCAGTTAACTAACATCAATGACTGAGACTCAAAGAGTAATAACAATTATAATAATAATAATAATAAACTTAGTGGTAGATGAATTGAACAATGATAGTGGGAAACCTATGTACCTAAGATTTGTAGACAGGAAAAAGTTAAAAGAAACAACAGCTAAGGTAAACAAAGTCATCCCATACCTTGAGGCGAGGAGCCTTCACCAGTGCAACAATATCCTCAAAGCAACAGCAAATGTGGTGAGGAAATTACTTGGCATAAAAGCGAGAGGAAACAACAAACAACAAAGATCAGAACGTTGGGGGAAGAAACGACTGAATGGTCAAATCAGGGAAATGAGAAATGACATTGGAAAGCTTGAGTCCCTACTGAATGGGACACTAAATAGCATAGACACTAAAAATAGACTGGAAATAAAGTACAAAACTAGGAGGAAAAATCTAAATATTATCATAGAGGATCTGATCTGAAGCAACGCATTGTAGCAAAGAGTGCAAAAATTAGGCGATACGAGAGCAGAGTCAGTAAGTATAGACAGAACCGCATGTTTGACAACAACCAGAAGATGCTGTTTGGACAGCTTGAAGGGAAAGAAAGAGGCAACGGCTTGATCCCTGAGGCGGAGCAAACTAAGACACTCTGGAGAGGAATATGGGAGCAGGATGTTAAACATAATGACCAGGCAGTGTGGATTGAGACAGTACAAAAGGAGATTATTGAACAGGCACACCAACAGACTGATTTGAGTATCACAGTTGAAACTCTTAAGGGGCAGGCCAAAAAACTAACCAACTGGAAATCACCAGGCCCAGATGGTGTGCAGGGCTATTGGATTAAACATATAACATCCCTCCACCCGAAACTGACAACCATGTTTAATGCCTGCTTGATGTCAGGTGAGGTACCAGAGTGGTTGTCAAAAGGTTCCACAGTTCTGGTAATGAAAGACCGAATCAAGGGTAATGATGTTACCAACTATAGACCTATCACATGTCTGTCCGTAATGTGGAAACTGTTGACAAGCATTATGTCTGAGGAAATCTACCATCACCTCCACACAAACAACTTGTTAAGGACGAACAGAAAGGATGCCGAAAGAAGTCCCGTGGTACAAAGGACCAGTTACTTATTGATAAGATAGTAATGAGGAATTGCAAGAGGAGACACACTGGTCTTGCCATGGATAGACTACAACAAGGCATTTGACATGTGCCTCATTCTTGGATCACCAAAAGCCTAGAGATCTTCAAGGTGGCAGATAACATCAGACAGTTGTTGGGCAAAGTATGAAGTCCTGGAAAACAGAGTTAACATCAGCTGGAGAATCCTTGGGAGGCGTGACGATCAAGAGAGGTATCTTCCAGGGAGATAGTCTGTCCCCTCTGTTGTTTGTCCTTGCCCTGATGCCCCTGACCATTATACTGCGAAAAGTGAGAGCAGGATACAAGTTGGGAAAGGGAGAGCTTACCATTAATCACCTTCTCTTCATGGACGATCTTAAGCTCTTCGGGAAGAGTGAGAGGAGTTGGATGTGCTTGTTGACACTGTCCGTATTTTCAGCAATGATATATGTATGCAATTTGGTATTAGTAAGTGTGGAGTCCTTGTGATGAAGAGGAGTAAATTGAGCAGAAGCAACGGAATCCAGGTACCAACATGTGAGATGATAAAGGAAATTGACACTGAAGAAGGATGCAAGTATTTGGGTGTTCTGGAGGCTGATGACATCAAGAACAAAAAAAAAATGAAGGAATTGATAAGATCTGAATAAATTCGGAGAGTAAGGAGCGTATTAAAGTCACATCTGAACAGTACGAATGCCATAAGTGCAGTAAATTCCCGAGCTGTGTCTATTATTAGGTACAGTGCGGGAATTCTGAGATGGAATGTTGCTGAACAAAAAGAAATGGATAGGAAGACTAGGAAGCTATTGACTATCTACAACATGTTCCACAAGAGGAGTGATGTCGATAGACTCTACTTAAGGAGATCTGAAGGTGGAAGAGGTCTTATCAGTACAGAGGACTGTGTTCAGATGGAGGAAAACAACCTACACAAATACGTGACTGATAGTAAGGAGCCAATGCTCAGAATTGTACTGATGGAGAGGACAATAGACCAGGGGATGTCCAAGGAGGAAATAACAATGAGGAGAAAGATAAGGCTTCATGAAAAATCCCTTCATAGTACCTTCTTTGAGAAAACTGAATTCAGAGATCCACAGACATGGAACTGGTTGAAAAGAGGAGACCTTAAAAAGGCTACAGAAGGAATGCTAATGGCTGCGCAAGAGCAGGCCCTCAAAACGAAGTGGTTGTAAAAACCATATTTACAAGGAGGAGGCTAGCACACTGTGCAGGATCTGTGGAGATAGAGAGGAGACTGTGGCTCACATTGTATCCGAGTGTAAGCACCTTGCCCGGGCTCACTATAAGGGCTGGAGACATGATGTGATGGGCAGGGTGATCCACTGGCACCTATGCAAAGTAAACAATTTACCACATTCTGAGAAATGGTATGAGCATAAGCCAGAGTTGGTGATAGAAAACGATCAGGTGAAGGTGCTGTGGGATTTTAGGATACAGACGGACAAGAAACTGGAATACAATAGACCTGACCTGGTGGTTTTGGACAAGGAAAAAAGATCGTGAATGTGGCCTGCCCATTCGACACGAGAGTGCAAGAGAAGGAGAGGGAGAAAATTAACCGGTAACAGGACTTAACGTGGGAGGTAAAAAGGATTTGGAACTGCCATGAAGTCAAAGTGGTCCCGATTGTCATAGGCGCACTAGGTACTATCTCAAAATGTTTCCAGGGATGGTTAAAGAAAATTGGCTCCGGTACGCTTTTTGGAACGCTTCAAACGGCATGCTTGCTGGGAACAGCAAGAACCCTCCGATACGTCCAGAATATCCGAGGTTGCAGGTAGTGGCTTGATATTCATTTCAACAAACTTTCCAGTTAACTAACATCAATGACTGAGACTCAAAGAACAATAATAATAATAATAATAATAATAATAATAATAATAATAATGTTTTCTTTATTAACCACAAGGGTTCACATAAAGTAGACATTAAGGACAGTACAGGGCAATACAGGACGGTACAAATGGGCATTTCTGCGTGTAAAAAAACAGAGGTTGAATTAAAATAACAAAGAAAAATTCCCCAATAGGGGGGAGACTTCCGAGGGACATTTGTGGAGAAAGCCCATTAAAAGACCACAGTGGCCCTGACCACCAGGGCAAGTGCCCTCTCCCAGTTTTCCACCTTTAATTTACAGACACATACTCAGAGAAGGCCCATTCATTCGGGCCATACTTGCTTCTCTCACCCATCTTTCAACAAAATGCTGGGAAGAGAGCACTTCCCTCTCTACCCTGATTTTCCTTTTCAAATGAAATTTGAAAAAGTTAATCAGGGTATCACCGAAGAGGTAAGTGCTCGTCTTCAGCCCTTTCAAACGTGTCCACCATACTATCTCTTTCGCCATGGCCACCAGACAGATAAAAACTGCCTGCCCTTCCAGGCTAAAGGAAGGGGGCGGGGCAATCCTCACGATGGACTCAGCTGATAGCTGGATAGGTCCTACACGTGACAGCAGGTGTTCGACATAAACCCACAAGTCAGCAATGCTCGGACACTGGACGAGTGCGTGCAGTACGGTTTCGTCGCCCTGCGCGCATCTCCGATATCCCGGCTGACGGCACCTCCATGCCTGTAGAGTTTATCCCGAACTGGCAAAGCTCCTCGGTAGCACTGCCAGGCCAGGGATTTCTGGAAGTTGTCCATATGCCCCGGCCCGAAAGTCCTTCCGAAGAGATTGGCTAGTTGATTTTCGTCGACGCCTAGAGTTTCTCCAAGTACGTCGTCGCTCTTCCCCTCCACTAATCCCCTATAGAAAGCCAAGGTGGAGTTTCCACCGATCACATTGCCCGATTGGTCGAGGGCTGTGAGCGGCTGAAGACATTCCAGTTTCCAAGCGCTCCCTCTCGGTCTTCGCTTGACCCAGGACTGCAGCTCCGTCAAGGAGACGAGCTGGGGAAAAACGTGTCTTGCAAACGGCGACCACACCTGATCACCGTCGAGGAAGAGGTGGAGATGTCGTAGCCTGAGCGCGTGTCTGCGCATCATCAGCCACGGCATGCCCAGCCCTCCACGTAGCGGGTGTTGACAGCAGATGGACCGCCTGACCATCGGAGCGCGTCCCTTCCACAAGAAGCGAAAGAGCAAACGCTCCAGCGCAGTCAGGCGGGGCTTAGGACAAGGTACGACGGTCAGGCGGTAGTAGATGACGGATGCGATGTACGCATTCGCCACCTCCGCTCGACCTTTCAGGGATAGCTTCCTCTCGGCCCATTTCTGGGTGAGAGAAGCCACCCTGCTCGTCACCTCGTCCCAGTCTTTGTCCGTCTGGAGGTCTGGACCGAACCAGACCCCTAGCAATTTAACCGGTCCGTCCGTCCAGCGCCCGACGACGCTGTTGGACGGCATGGACCTGCCTCTCCAGGTGCCGAGCTGCAGGCCCACTGACTTTTCCTGGTTGATCATTGCTCCTGTCACCGCTTCGTATTCTCTTAGTGTAGTGCCGATCGCCTCGATGTGTTTGGCGTTCGACACCACTACGGTGACATCGTCGGCATATGCTGACACGGATCTTCCGCATCCTAGTTCGCGCGGGACCCCCCTCAACGTCTCCAGTTTGTGCAGTAATGGCTCGAGAGTCAATACGTACAATAGGGACGAGAGGGGACATCCTTGGCGGACCGAGCGCATGATGTTGAACGGTTCCGAAAGGTGACCGTTCACTCTCACTACAGAGCAGATGTCGCTGTGCATGGCAGCGATCCAGCCTCTGAAGACGGGCCCAAAGCCAGCCGCCCTCAGGACTGCCGTTAGGTAACGATGGTCGACCCTATCGAAGGCTTTCGACTGATCTAAATTGATCAAAGACCCACCCGTGCCAGGTTCCCTAGCTCCCCTTTCTACGATGTATCGCATGAGGTGGAGGTTGTCGTGGAGGGATCTGTCGGGAATGGCGCATGTCTGTGCCTCTCCCACCAGACCATCAACGACAAGCGCCAACCTCTTTGCTAGCACTTTGGCCAAAATCTTGAACTCTGTGTTTAGCAGAGTTATGGGCCTAACATTATCTATGTTATCCCCCTTGTTCGGATCCTTTCTCAGCAGCGCCACCGCTCCTCGGCTCACAGAGCTGGGAATTCTCCCGTTCTGTTGCCAGTTGCAGTAGACGTCCGCCAAGAGGCCTCCGAACAAGTTTGGCATTTGTACGTAAAGTTCATAGGGCAGACCATCCAAACCAGGCGATTTACCCCTTGTGCAACTAGTCATTGCATCCCGTACTTCAGCGGTTGTTATTGGCTTTTCGCAACACTCCGCCCCAGTGGCCGAAAGCCGCGGCAGTCCGTCGAGGTAGACACTAAAGTCCATCCCTCGATCCGGCCCGCCACTGCCCCCGAACAGTTGAGCGAAGTGTCGCTGGAAAGCTTCACACATTTGCCCGGGATCGAGTAGCATGCGCCCGTCGTGGTCCACCAAAGACAGGATCGTGGCTTTGTTGCCACGACGCGCCTCCGCCACTCGGGCCCATTGAACGGCTTTCGTCCCCTCGTGTCTGAGAGCACGCACCCTAGCTCTGACAACGCAGCCTTCGTGCTTTGCATTGAAGAATTGTTCAAGGGCCAATTTCGCCGCAAGTACGTCGGTCGCGATGCCTTTGCTAAGCGCCTCATCTAATTTTCTAACTAATTCTCCCTCTGCTCTATTTTTCTCTATTGCTAAAGTCTTACTAAACCTAATGGACTCTATTCTAATTGCTCTTTTCAGAGCAAACCACCACTTGTTGTTGACGATGGCCCCCGTCAACGCCCGCTTAACTAGTTCGCTAATCCGGTCTCTGTAGGCCTTGCGCGCTGATAAGGACGCGTTTAGCTTCCAGTAGCCGGGTCTTCGTCTATGAAGCCTATCTAAGTCAAGCACACTTATCACGAATTTGTGGTCCGTGTAGCTGACTATCTTGAATTGTGGACAGCCTATGCTAGACCTATCTATTTCCCTACAAAATACTCTATCTAGATATGATCTGGATGACCCTATGCGATTTGTCCAAGTCCACATTGGTACATTCGGGAAATCCATTCGGTACCTGTCAGACAGTTCAAAACGTCTGAGCAGGTTGGTGAGACTCTTGCACCCTCCTTCCCTATCCACTAATCCCACACAATCCCAGCGTGCATCTAAGATCCCGTTCCAGTCGCCCACTAACACTAAAGAGCGGGACGTTCCAAGAAAGGTCTCCAGACGCCGGAAGAAATCAGGCCGCCCTGCTCCTGTCGGGGCATAGACGGCCACTAACCTGAAAGCTTGCCCGTCTCCGCTGGTCACGTCCAGCACCACCAACTTACCTTCTGGGTCCAGGAAGATGGCCCGTATGGCAAGATCCAAACCTCTCCGAAAAAGCACAGCAACTCCTCCCCCCGATCCCGGACGGCTGGGAGATGCGTACACATCGTAGCCGCCGAAGATCGGTGCGAAAGCCTGTGCTTCGGAGATTCTGGTCTCGCTGATGGCCACTACATCTATGTTTAGTGACCTGAGGTCGTTGAGCAGGTGGCCCTGCTTCCATGACGACCCCAAGCCACGCGCATTTATGCTGCCTATTCTGAGTGAGGTCATGTTGAAAAGGAGTGGAAAAGATGGGAAAGACCACTTACCTTACTTCTCGTAGGGGAAGGACGGTTTTTCCATCCTTTTCACTGCTTGTGGCCTCCTCAGGAAGGATGTCCTTATAAATCCTCCTGGAGAGTGCTTGTCGGAAGTCTCCGATGTCTTTGGGGAATTTTTGTTTTAGTGTCATGTACGTTTTCTGTGTGATGCGAGTGATTTGTATGTGTGGAGGTGGTGTGAATTTTGGGGTTGTTGTGTAGTCTTTTTCTGTGATGCTGGTGTTGTGTTGGATGTAGTGCAATAATTGCTTGTTGTTCAAATTTAATGCTGTGTAGTGTGTATCGTTTTGGTTGTTTTGTTTTGTTTGCGTTTGTTGTGGGTTTGTTTCTGTTTCGCATTTTGGTGACTTTTGTGGTGTAGGTGATGGTGGTGTTGGAGTTAATGATGGTGATGGTGTTGGTGTTTGGGTTGATGGGGTTGGTGATGCTGGTGTGGATGGTGGCATATCTGTCCTAACTTTTTTGTTTCTTAGTTTATTTGTTTCCCTCTGTATTTTGTTTTTGGAGGGGGAAGGAAGCGAATTTTTTCTTTTTTGGTTTCTTTTTTTTTTCCGGATATCGTTTCCCACTCCTCGTCGTCACAATCTGTCTCCAGTTGTGATAGGCCGGGGAGTGGAAAATCCTCCACAGCCGTTAGTTTTGGTTGTGGTGTGGTGGATGGTGTAGGCGCTGGTGCTAGTTCTGAAGCGTTGGGTGGTGGTGGTGTTGGTTTTGCTGGTGGTGGTAGTGGTGTTGGTTTTGCTACTGTTGCTGGGGTTGTTGCTGTTATAGTTGCTTCTGTTGTTGCTGCTACAGTTGTTGCTGGCATCTCTGCTACTGGTGGTGTTGATGGTTGTGTCACTGGGGTGGGTAGGAGAGGTGGCCTCAACCTTTTAGCCTGAGGGCAGAAAGCCCTTAGGTGGGTTCCTTCACCACAAACGACACACCTAGGTCTTCTGCCCTCGACAATTACCGTGAGGTGGCTGCCGTCAGTGAGGTCTATTACCTCTGGGATCTCCTCAATGCTTTTTTGGTCCGCTTGGATCAGGAGCTCCATCCCAGATCCGGACCAGTTTTCCTGCTTTTCTTTTGCTATTGTTATTATTTTCGTGTTGGCCTCGATGCCGGCGATGACAGCCGCTATTAGCCAGGGAATTTCGATGGCCGGTGGAACATGGGTCACCCTGAGCTTTACGAGTCCCTGGCCACAATAGCTTGGGACGAGTGTGAAGTCGTCACTTTTTAATGGGGCCATGGAGTGTTCTCTAGCCTCCTCTGGTGTTTCAAAGAACACATCCACGGTTCCATACTTTTGCCCACGTCTGATGTGGGTTTTTCTTGCCCACACATGTCCCAAAGCTTTTTGGATTTGGGACTCGGATGCCCGTTCCACTCGGCGCGATTTTACATTTATTGTTCTATACGACACGGTGCACAGGCGCCGATGCTCCATTTTATTATGTGTGGCGAGGGGGGGGGGGGGGGTGAGGCTGACCCTGTACCCATCTTTCTTTACCATTTGTTTGGCATTTTCTAAATCTTCTTGAGTTACCGTGAACGCTTCGAATTGTTTTGCTACGATGGCGAAACTGAGGGTCGGTTTTATAATGTCATTGTTGTTGTTGTTGCTATCGTTAATATTAATTTTATTTTCAGTTGTGGTGGTGGTGGCGTCAGTCGTCTTTGGTGGGGAAGAGTCCATTTTGCTTGATTTCATTTCGACATCACGAGTTAATTTAACTTTTTCTTCTTTTGTTTCTGTTGTCGCGGTGGTGGTGGTGGTGGAGGCTTTAACACCTGCAGTCATTGGTAATGGCGGGAAATGAATGTCTGCCTGAGACAAATTTAAAATATTGCTACTGCTTATATTTTTTTTTGTGTTGGCAAACGTAGTAACATTTACAATGGTGGTGTCGGTGTGAGGTGTTATTTTGTGAGGAAGGCTTTCAGCTGCTTCGTGCAGAGGGGAATTAGCCATTTTTTTTCAAATAAATTTTTGGATAATAATAAAAGTTAAAATTTTGGGCACAAGGCCCCAATCTTTTTGGGTGTCCTTTTCGGAAAACAATGTATGTGTGCTTATAAACAGTTTACAATAACATTTTCCATAAATGGCAATTTTTAAACAAACGGAAATAACAAACCTTTGCGGAGCTCATGATAATACGATTTCCTACGTAGGTCGCCAATAATAATAATAATAATAATAATAATAATAATAATAATAATAATAATAAAGAAAGAATAATAATAATAATAATAATAATAAAGAAAGAACTGCTACAGAAACTGGCTAAGAAATGGCAAGAAAAGCCTCTGTATGGAAAATACCCAGAGCGAGCTAACAATCCTGATGTTGACAAAACTTTAACCCATCAGTGGTTGGCATCCTCTGGACTGAAATCGGAGACTGAAGGACTGATTATATCCGCACAAGATCAGTGTCTGCCAACAAAAAATTACCAAGCCAACATAATAAAAAATGGGTGCAGCCCATTATGCCGTGTATGCAAAAAACAACCAGAGACCATTGACCATATAATTTCAATGTGCAGTCCTATAGCTCCAACCGAATACCTAAACAGGCATGACAGAGCTGCACAATACATACATTGGATAATGTGTAAGCATTTTGACCTGCCCCATCAAAAGAATTGGTGGGAGCATCAACCACCTCCCATACTTGAAAAAGATCACATCTCAATCTTGTGGAACTTTAGCATCCAAACAGACCGAAAAATAGATGCAAATAGACCTGATATAATATTGAAGGACTTTCAAAGGAGGGTATGCCTGCTAATTGATATGTCTGTTCCAATAGACAAGAATGTATCTATAAAAACATTTGAAAAATTGAGCAAGTATAAGGACCTGGAGATAGAAATTGGAAAAATGTGGAAATTGAGAACTAAAACAATACCAGTGGTTGTAGGCGCTCTGGGAATGATACCTAAGGGGTCTAACGACTACTTATCGCAAATCCCAGGAAACCCGCGTATAGGAGAAATACAAAAGATAGTACTAATGGGAACTGCCCATATACTAAGGAAGATCCTGTCAATATAAGTACATCACAAGTCTAAACACTAAGGATGCATGTGTGAATATGTGTGTTCTTTCTTGAACATGGCGGACCTTGTTGTCTCTTGAGGTCACTGGTTGTGACTTGGTGATAACTCGTATAAACATAAAGCAAGATAAATGCAACTGTAATAATAATAATAATAATAATAATAATAATAATAATAATAATAATAATAATAATAATAATAATAATAATATGTGGAAGTTGAGAACTAACACAATACCAGTGGTTGTAGGCGCTCTGGGAATGATACCTAAGGGGTCTAATGATTACTTATCGCAAATCCCAGGAAACCCGCGTATAGGAGAAATACAAAAGATAGTACTAATGGGAACTGCCCATATACTAAGGAAGATTCTGTCAATATAAGTACATCACAAGTCTAAACACTAAAGATGCATTCGTGAGTATGTATGTTCTTTCTTGAACATGGCGGACCTTGATGTCTCTTGAGGTCACTGGTTGTGACTTGGTGATAACTCGTATAAACATAAAGCAAGATAAATGCAAATAATAATAATAATAATACTAATAATAATAATAATAAATTCGAAAATTCTTAACCATGCACAGAATGCATCACCCTAAGGCAGATATAGATAGAATATATCTCCCTAGGAAAGAAGGAGGACGTGGGTTAATCCAGTTAGACATTGCGTTGAAAACTGCAACAATTGGATTATCTACATATCTAAGGGAATCACATGATTGGATGATCAAACTCGTTTTGAAACACGAAAGCATCAAAAGATCATATTCCATTACAAAAGATGCACAAAGATACAGTAATGGACTACAAATTTCAGAAGTCCCATTTACTGCTGAAATGGAAAACACAGAAAAAGCAAAGCAGGTAAAAGTAACTGCAAAGAAAGAACTGCTACAGAAACTGGCTAAGAAATGGCAAGAAAAGCCTCTGTATGGAAAATACCCAGAGCGAGCTAACAATCCTGATGTTGACAAACCTTTAACCCATCAGTGGTTGGCATCCTCTGGACTAAAATCGGAGACTGAAGGACTGATTATATCGGCACAAGATCAGTGTCTGCCAACAAAAAGTTACCAAGCCAACATAATAAAAAATGGGTGCAGCCCATTATGCCGTGTATGCAAAAAACAACCAGAGACCATTGATCATATAATTTCAATGTGCAGTCCTATAGCTCCAACCGAATACCTAAACAGACATGACAGAGCTGCACAATACATACATTGGATAATGTGTAAGCATTTTGACCTGCCCCATCAAAAGAATTGGTGGGAGCATCAACCACCTCCCATACTTGAAAAAGATTACATCTCAATCTTGTGGAAGTTTAGCATCCAAACAGACCGAAAAATAGATGCAAATAGACCTGATATAATATTGAAGGACTTTCAAAAGAGGGTATGCTTGCTAATTGATATGTCTGTTCCAATAGACAAGAATGTATCTATAAAAACATTTGAAAAATTGAGCAAGTATAAGGACCTGGAGATAGAAATTGGAAAAATGTGGAAATTGAGAACTAAAACAATACCAGTGGTTGTAGGCGCTCTGGGAATGATTCCTAAGGGGTCTAATGATTACTTATCGCAAATCCCAGGAAACCCGCGTATAGGAGAAATAGAAAAGATAGTACTAATGGGAACTGCCCATATACTAAGGAAGATTCTGTCAATATAAGTACATCACAAGTCTAAACACTAAAGATGCATGTGTGAATATTATGTTCTTTCTTGAACATGGCGGACCTTGTTGTCTCTTGAGGTCACTGGTTGTGACTTGGTGATAACTCGTATGAACATAAAGCAAGATAAATGCAACTGTAATAATAATAATAATAATAATAATAATAATAATAATAATAATAATAATAAGAAGAAGAAGAAGTAGACGCACGTGGTGGATATAGTGTTATGGAATCGCTCCCGTAAGTTTTTGATTTTTAACATATTTAAAACAATTGTGATATAACAATTCTTAGTACAAATGTGACATAAAACACCAGGTATAATCCTCAGGAAATGATGACCTATAATATCCTGTTATATCGCTTAAATATTCAATTTTGTATTATAAATATCATATTAAAAAAAGAAAATGGTTATAATTGGAAGAAAACCCCCTCTGTCTACACTATATACAACTGCCAAATAACAGCAATTTCACCACCACCACAACCTAGATACGCTACCTATCCCACCACCCCTCCGTGTACATTAAATACAACAGCCAGATAACGGTAATTTAACCACCACCACCACCAATCCCAGCATAATAATAATAATTACTATTATTGTATCTCATGTTTTCTCAAAATGTTTAATTCAAATATTAAGCAAATATGTCAAAATATATATTAAACATAGGCGACAAACCGCATATATATACAGATCAATGTCACGCATACTAGCTACAGTCTATTCAAAAGAAGTAAGTAGCAACAACGCCATACCTACAGTCACCGCCGCCACCACTCCATCATTGCTACCACTATCCCATCACCACCGCCACCATTACTACCCCACTACCTTCTATTAACTTAAGAAAGGGGAAGGTGGCGGTATCACTAGACAAGGGAGAGGCTAGCAAAAGATATAAATAGACTGACTTAGTGACCCGGTCAAACGTTAACGACTATGGCACTGCTTGCTTCCCCCTTGCTTCCACCAACAATAGAAAAAGCCCCAGCACCACCACCGACATAGCCAACAACAACAACAGGCAACTTCAACAAAAAGTATATTATATTATTAATAATAATTTCAATCTTAAGCCACGCAATGCTCACATTAAGGAACCACTCATGATAATAAGAATTTAAAAAACAAAAAAAAACAAAAGAATCCGTGACCAAGAAATACCGGTATGGCGGCCGGCAGGAAATAGCCATGTCTCTAGGGGAGGACGACCAATCTAGTCTTGGTTGACACTCGTCCTAGGAGTGGTAACACGAAATGATTACCCCTTGGCGGTTAAGGATAACACGCAACAAGATAAAGTCAATGTCAAATGATAAAATCTCATACCGGATCGGCCGTCACCCGGCTCAAAAAGGGCCGCGTCCCTCAGAGAGGAACCAGACTGGCGTCGAAAAATCAGTTAATGGTTCAAACCTTCCCATCAATTCGGAGCTGGAGACCTCCCATAACCGGAATACTCCTACTGTTGGCCCTCCATGCTCACCACCAAGAAATCCAAAGAAAAAGAGAGAAAAATGGTCAAGGGAAGACAATAAAAAGTCCTTGAGGCTTTCTACATTGCCATGTACTACCCATCAAATAGATCGAATACAGAACAGACATATATCAACTGGAAAAAGAAACATCCCGAAAACAGAGGCTACGTTGACATTAACAAACTAGCCAATATAGGAAGAAATATTGTTAAAAAAAAGTTACTAACTGATATAGAAATTGATCAGATCAAGCAATTAGCACAAAGTCAGCAAAGGGAAAATGAAACATGTGTCAGTGAAACCAAGGTAAATTGTAACACTTCGAATCCCAGGGTTGTGGCGGAATCACTGACAGTAGAACAAATTAAAGAAAGGATCACAAACGTGGAGGGAGTACATGCTCAAGATGAAATTCAAAATGAAAACAACGAGATCGTAAATGATAAAGAAATAAATGAGAATGAACCTGTCAACTTGAAAAATGAAATTATGATCGAATGGATGAAAATGAAAGAATCTGACATGGGGGAACCAGGCACTCTCCCTAGGATCTAGAACTCCAAACAGAACCAAAAGATAATACACAAGACTAACATCATTCTCAAAAACATTATCATCACAAACAAACTAAACATTACTGATCTAAATCATCTCTATTATGCATCGGCTAAAGTCACCACTCACTTATGTGGAGTGAAAATGAAAAAAACAAAGGAATTCCCACAAGAAACCTACTTGGCAAAGAACATCAATCGCCAGATAAACCTTCTCCGATCTGACATAGACATGTTAACAAACTTCAAAGTAGGTGAACATGTTAAACAAACTAAACTTAGAAAATTGAAAAAAAAATACAGTATAAAATCAACAAGTGACATAGACATGCTGATAGAAATAATCAAGCAAAAAGTGTCGGCCAAAGCTGCTCGTATAATATTCTTTGAAAAACGAACTAGATTCTATAAGGACAATAATATGTTCAAAAACAACCAAAGAAACTTCTACAGAAAAATTGATAAGTCAACAATAACTGCTAAATCAATACCAACCAAGGAAGAAGTGCAAGAATTCTGGGAAAAGATCTGGGCCGAAGTAAAAGTTCATAATATACATACCCCATGGATAGACAGACAAATGAATGATACAGCTCAGTTAGAGGAACAAACATGGGAAAATATAACAGTTGAAAAGTTGCGGTTGGCTCTTAGAAAAACCAGCAAATGGAAATCCCCAGGAAAAGACAAAATAATACAGAGTCTCGTGAGCTGTTAGCCCAACTTTACAATGAAATAGTTAAGGAGCCAGAAAAGATACCATCATGGCTATTTAACGGCATTACATTCCTACTTCCGAAGAATGATCAGACAAACAATCCCAAAAATTACAGACCGATAACTTGCTTGACCACAATGTATAAAATTTTAACATCAATCCTAACTGAATATACATATGATAACAAATGATCTATTTCCCAATGAGCAGAAAGAGTGTAAACCTGGCTCATATGGCTGTAAAGATCAGCTTTTGGTTAACAAAATGATACTGGAAGATTGTCATAATAGACACAAAAATCTATCAATTGCTTGGATAGATTTATAACAATCCATTCGATAGTTTGCCACTCAGTTGGATTGAAAAATGTTTAGAGATTTTCAAAATATCTCTCGTTGTCAGGAGGTTCCTGTCATTCAGTATGAAGACATGGAAAACGAGACTCCTTTTGAGTTGTGAAAAGAAATCACTGGAAGCTGGGGAAGTTAATATTAATTGTGGAATTTTTCAGGGTGTCTCTTTATCACCGCTTTTATTCTGCATCGCACTTATACCATTAAGTAAAATGCTCAATGAAACAAAACATGGATATAAAGTCTATGACAAAACCATTAATCACATGTTCTACATGGATGACCTGAAACTATTTGCCAAAAATGATGAACAATTGCAGGGGCTATTATCCACTGTGGAGCAGTTCAGTGATGACATTAAAATGGAGTTTGGACTAGATAAATGCGCCAAAGTAACGTTAACCAGAGGAAAGCTGCTGAAAAGTTCAGACATTAATCTTGATCGGGGGAATGTGATAAGAGAACTTGATCAAGAGGAAACTTACAAATCTCTAGGTGTTTGTGAAGGAGACGGAATCAAGAACTCGACAATGAGGGAAAGGATAAGGAAGGAATGTTACCGCAGAGTAAGAGCAATCTTAAGAACGGAATTGAATGTAAGGAATAGGATCGATACCATAAACACGCTTGCCATACCAGTAGTAACCTACAGTTACAATGTCATCAACTGGTCAAACACAGAGATCCGTAGGCTCGATAAAAAAATTAGAAAATTCTTAACCATGCACAGAGTGCATCACCCTAAGGCAGATACAGATAGAATAGATCTCCCTGGGAAAGAAAGAGGTCGTGGGTTAATCCAGTTAGATATTGCGTTAAAAACTACAACAATTGGATTATCTACATATCTAAGGGAATCACATAATTGGATGATCAAACTCGTTTTGAAACACGAAAGCATCAAAAGATCATACTCCATTACAAAAGATGCACAAAGATACAGTAATGGACTACAAATTTCAGAAGTTCCATTTACTGCTGAAATGAAAAACACAGAAAAAGCAAGGCAGGTAAAAGTAACTGCAAAGATAGAACTGCTACAGAAACTGGCTAAGAAATGGCAAGAAAAGCCTCTGTATGGAAAATACCCAGAAAGAGCTAACAATCCTGATGTTGACAAACCTTTAACCCATCAGTGGTTGGCATGCTCTGGACTAAAATCGGAGACTGAAGAACTAATTATATCAGCACAAGATCAATGTCTGCCAACAAAAAGTTACCAAGCCAACATAATAAAAAATGGATACAACCCATTATGCCGTGTATGCAAAAAACGACCAGAGACCATTGATCATATAATTTCAATGTGCAGTCCTATAGCTCCAACCGAATACCTAAACATGCATGACAGAGCTGCACAATACATACATTGGATAATGTGTAAGCATTTTGACCTGCCCCATCAAAAGAATTGGTGGGAGCATCAACCACCTCCCGTACTTGTAAAAGATCACATCTCAATCTTGTGGAAGTTTAGCATCCAAACAGACCGAAAAATAGATGCAAATAGAGATGATATAATATTGAAGGACTTTCAAAAGAGGGTATGCCTGCTAATTGATATGTCCGTTCCAATAGACAAGAATGTATCTATAAAAACATTTGAAAAATTGAGCAAGTATAAGGACCTGGAGATAGAAATTGAGAACTAAGACAATACCAGTGGTTGTAAGCGATCTAGGAATGATACCTAGGGGGCTAATGATTACTTATCGCAAATCCCAGGAAACCCGCGTATAGGAGAAATACAAAAGATAGTACTAATGGGAACTGCCCATATATTAAGGAAGATTCTGTCAATATAAGTACATCACAAGTCTAAACACCTAAAGATGCATGTGTGTGTAGGTATGTTCTTTCTTGAACATGGCGGACCTTGTTGTCTCTTCAGGTCATTGGTTGTGACTTGGTGATAACTCGTATGTACATAAAGCAAGATAAATGCAACTGTAATAATAATAATAATTCTTATAATGATAAAATATTGTTTATTAATTGAATACTTATGCAACAGTTTGGCTCGCGTTCACCTCCTCATTCGGTTTGAATTGAACACATATGGTTCCTCAATCCATGGAAGAGATGCTATCCTACATATCAGTCAAACCTGTCCGTAATTTTTCTCTCGAGGGCATAAAAATGACCGTATATTGTTCGAGATGACAGTATCTTCTTCGAGATAAGTTATTTTCTTTCACTGAACATGAAAGATCTGAATTATAGATGTCTTTTGCCACGCAGTTATACCGCATTCCCGTGATCTTCCTTTTAGATACAACATATCTAAGATCCGTTATTTTGGAGACATCTTCAGTGAAAATTAAAGTCTAACGCCTTAGATAATCATCAGGCCGGTGATTAACCCAATTTCTGTGGCCTGAAGCGACCGAGAGCACAGGACTCTCCCCAGGACAGGACAGGATGCCAGTCCATTGCGAGTCTAAACCCTCAGCTATTGCTCATCCTCATTTTCAACTGTCTATAATGTTTCAACGTGAAATGTAGTGTGTTTGCTCAAGAACAAAACGCACAACGCAGTCCAGGAATTGAACGCACGACATTATGATCGTACGATCAACACCCTCAACACTAGATCACATGCGAGGCTGAAAAACATTTCCTTGCTTCTAAATTTGAGCTTTCTGTGCATTGACATTCCTTAGTGAAAAATATGCAAATAGTTCATTCCCTCTATTATTGTTGATGATATTATCAGTATTAAATTTCGCTTAAATTGTTCAAAATTATATTATTTTCTGCAAGATAAACATTACCTGCTTCTTGTTATTAAATAAATGTTTTTTTATGGTCTTTGCTATCTGTAGAAACCTACTTTATTACTCGAATTACTCCAGGAAATTTTAAATGAAGTAATCATATTGTTTGTATGCGTGTGGTAAAAACAAACACTGTCAAAATGAAATACTTAGTGCAAACAATTAATTTTTCATCGTTCTTATTAGAAGTTTCACATTGAATATGTTCTTCCACGTAATTGTATTTGATAAAACCCCATGGCACGGAGGAGCGAGCGGAAGACACGTCAGGTCATATCAAAATACAAAATTATACAACAACAGTTACAATGATAAAAGTATTTTCTTTACTAACCATAAGAATCTACTATGCATTCAAATAAAACGCTATACGTGGGCGAAAGAGGCTATTAAATTATGCGTGTGGTCAAAAGAAATTATACGAAACGAGAGTAGGGTCAAGGACGTTATTCCATAAATATCATAATTTGATATAAATTATAAAACACAGTCAACGAGTTTACAAATCATACAATAATTGTTTCTACTTTTGGCACAAGGCCAACAATTACCCAGTGTATTACTGGTACTTTATTTTATCGACCCCGTAAGGATGAAAGGCAAAGTTATATGAAATCAAGATATAATATTAATTTCTAATTTAGGGACAATGTCAGCAATTTGTGTTAAGGGGAAAAGAGATTATATTGACTAAATGAAAGGCAAAATTGACATCATTGATATCGTTTACCATGAACATAGTTGGAACCAAATTCTTAGACCCAAATGATATACGATTAATCTATATATTGTTGTGCGAGATACATTAACGAAGTTAATCTCTTTAAAGCAACATACATAGAGCGGCCATATCGCCTCGCTGGTCCAGTTTTGATCTCATGCCACGTTTCGGTGGAAATTGGTTGCAATTGCGATTTGGAAGGAACAAAAATGTCTCTGTCTGTCTTGCAGTTCCCATGCTAATTACGTTTCTTCTCTCTCACTTTTGTCTGACAGCTTTATGTAGAAAATCATTTGTTTATCTAACATAATAAGGATTTATGATTTAAGCACAAGGCGAACAATTTGAGGGAAAAGTAATATAATCGACTCCACTATGTTACTGGTGTTTTATTTCATCGACCCCCCATAAGTATGAAGTCAAAGCTAACCTCGGCGGGATTTGAACTCAGAACGTAAAGGTTCGTAACTATATGCTTTAAAGCATGGCGTCTGACTCTCTACCGATACTGCCAAAACACCGCCCTATATGTAACATAATAATTGTTTCTACTATTGGCACAAGGCCAGAAATTACCCCAGTGCATTACTGGTGCTTTATTTTATCGACCCAGTGAGGATGAAAGGCAAAGTTAACCTGGCGGGATTTGAACTCAGAACGTAAAAGGGCTATATCTCTATGCTGCAAACCATGGTGTCTGAGGTACAGGGCTACTCTCGTTTGGCAGACACGCACCCATGTGTGTGTGTGTGTGTGTGTGTGTGTGTGTGTGTGTGTGTGTGTGTGTGTTTCTTTTTGTCTATGTGTGTATGTGAGTAGTGTATTTGTCGTTTTTTGCAATTGCAGTATGTGTATCACTGGGACTGTTCGTAATATTAATATTCGGCCCAGTCGCACCAAATTCTTTTTGCATGCATAAAAATCTTTCCATATGATTGTTTTGTTAGGCGTTTGTTGTCACCCCATTAAACATGTACGTAAATATGATAGGAAAAATACACTGCTAAATAATGATGGAAGCCAAGTATATCCTTTTGTAATTCGCAGTTGTACTATACATATCATGATAAAACAATTTCAAATCATTCAATGTTTTCTAAATAATATATTCTAAAAATTAGTGTAATATTTTTGTTAATGTATTATTATTTTTGATAAATGACTGATAAGCCGGTACAATCCAGTATAAATATATAAAGGGCAAATGATAACAAATAAAACAAAAGAATGTAATCTTTTACCCAATATATTTCAACATGATGTTTCAGGTTTAGCTCAAACGACACAATACAATGGCGAAATATATTGTCATTTTTATGCTTGATATATATATATATTGAAAAGAAAAGTAAAGTTCTATACAAAACAAGGGTTATAGAGAGAAGTTGAAATTGCAAATAGCACTGAAAATATATTTAAGGGTCCATTTTTCTTTTTTTTCCTTTCTTTGTCAAAGTGGCATTATTGGAAAAATGAGAGGGACAATTCTTTTAAAAAGAGTTTTATAATGTATATAAATTATATAAAGTATTACCTGTTTCTATGTATTAGTAAAATGTATCTTATCATACGTTGAGTATTACAATTAAAAAGAATTAATAAGGATTAAAAACTAGAAATTAAAGATTTTTAAAAGAATTGTCCCTGTTATTTTTTCAATAATGCCAAAGAAAGGAAAAAAAGAAAAATGGACCCTTCAATATATTTGCAGTGCTATTTCTAATTTCACCTTCTCTCTCACTCTCTCTCTCTCTCCCCACACTCTCTCCCTCTCTCTCTATATCTATATCTCTCTCTCTATATATATAATACAATATGTAGAAAAGACAACACACCAGAGAGAGAGATAGTGCGTTATCAGTCAAACAGGGAAAAACCACCAGTGTATGGAATCTATAGCCCATAGAAGGCAAATATTCTTTTAGTGTTGTCTGAGGAACCATAGGCTAATCATTTCTGTCAACAAATTAGTTGGTGAAACAGATCCTTTCGGATTTGTACGTGTGTGTTAGATGGTTATCAAGGTACGTATTTGCACTGTGATTTATACTTTTAATTATTGTGGGTCTACTTTGCATTCCATGGGCTATAGATTCCATACACTGGTGGTTTTTCCCTGTTTGACTGATAACGCACTATCTCTCTCTCTCTCTCTAGTGTGTTGTCTTTTCTACATATTGTATTATAAAGGGCTAGGGATTCCTTCTCCTTTGAGCACATTAATGTCAGGGAATAGCGAGAGTCTATGGCTCCGTTAATTTATCGTATATATATATAAATATATATATATATATATATATATATATATATATATATATATATATGTGTGTGTGTGTGTGTGTGTGTGTGTGTGTGCACATATGTATGTATGACAAAATTCAATAAAAAAAATACTTAATGACTGGTTGTATTCCATACTGAGAATAATTTACATTGTCAACAGTGTCATCTATAATCTTCTATAGTAAAGACAAATGGCACTAAATCAATTTTTCAAAATAGTCTCAACTGTTATATGGACCAATAAATGTATACGTTGAAAAACTGTTATTTTGACGATAATAGAAAAGAACAATGTTTTCTCCCGACGTCATACACTATCAGATTTCTGAATTATTGATCTCAGTATTTTGTTAAGACCAACGTGTTATATTATGAAATTCGATGTTTAACGTCTTTAAATGATTTGTTGTTGTTAAGGGTAGTAGTGGTGGTATTTGCTTTGGTTTTTAAGTTATTGATGTTGTTGTTGTTGTTGCTTGCATATCATATTATAGTTACTAGCAGTTGTGGTGTTGGTCAAGGTTGTACTGCTGTTGAGCGAACACAGCATGACTGAAGGGATTAAGAAGTTCGTTTCTCAAACATTATGTCTTTAGACTGATCCGACTGGGTGGCAAGTGTCTTTACTATAGCATGGATCAAAAGAAAAACTACATGGAAGCCGTGGGCATGTGTCTTTATTATAGCATGGGTCAAAAGAAAAATTACATGGAAGCCCATTGGATGGATTGTAATTGTTATACAAAAGTCCTATTTTGTGACAAATTTTCCCACGCTGATTCGGCTTGAGAATTACATCAACGGCACACATACCTACGAAATACTCCACCCTTCTAAAGTTAATTCATTAGTTGGAAATTCAGTTGATCGAAAACCTGAATGTCCATCGTAGAAACTGATGGAGAAATCACCATCCTCATTGTTAGTGTTGATGTTGGTACTAAAAACATTTGTGAAAAATGTTGGAATTAAATCACATTTACTTCCAATCATGCAACATCTATCAACGAATCGCTAGCACCTCCTATATCACTTTTCTTTCTCTAAAATTGAACACTTTTGACATTTTTTCACAGTATGTATGTCTGCTTGAAAGCAGAGACTATTGAAAAAATGTTGCGTCTTCTCTATTTAAGGAACAAGATATTGAAGTTATATAAACTATATCCTTTTTTAGTAAGTTCCAAATAAACTGACCCAAACAAAAGTAATCCAAATTTGGTTGAGGAAATTGATTAAAAGCGCAGCTACATTGTACCTAATTGGTACGACTCAGATAAGAGAAAATAATTATTTATATTTGAGGTAGCTGAAAGTCGATTAAATCGAACCCAGTACTTGACGGCTACTATGTTTTATGGATACTGGAGAGGATGAAAATCAAAATTGGTCTTAACGAGATTTGAACTCGGAACGCAAAGAGCTGCAACTATACACTGTGATGCATTTTCACCGACGTTCAAATTATTCTGCCAATTCACTGCCCTAAAATACTATGTGGTAATATGTATTAGTAAATTTATGGTACATAATTTTATCGACACCTGAATAGATGAAAGTTAAAGTTGACCTGGGTATGATTAGAACCCAGAACACAAGAGGTGAACTAAATATTCTCTAACGATTCAGTCCATCCAGTACTTTGCATTATAAAAAATGTTATATCGTATAGAATGATAATGTAGAAATGCAAAGGATTTCTAGTTCACTAACAAATCACCAATTAGTGTGTGATAAGTCTGGTAACATTCCCTTTGAGAAGAGTGTAGATAGCATGAATAATTATTGCCTTAGTAATACCAAATTAGTATAATATATTGCAAAAGCGAACTGAAAGGCTAATTAATTACACAGAGCTGGCTATTGAAATGCAAATATGCTACTCCGGGAAACTTTCTCTCTATCATCAAAAAGTACTAGCAAGATGGGGTGAGAAACGATTGGGAAAGGACACAGAGAGCCTAAGAAAATATAGATTTATAGATACCCACATACACAGCCATATTTAACCATAATGCAGATAATTAGGGTGTTTATTCGTGAAGGTTACGTTGTAAGACCTCAAATATAATCCTGTTTAAGCAATTAAAAACCACTCCACGTCAGTCGTATACCTTCAGTATTATGGTGATGGAGTTTCCATTTAGGAAATAATGTTAATGCAGATGTAATTATTTTATTGCATTATACGCATTATATATATGTATATATATGTATCAGCAATTAGAATATATGAAAACGTAATCACCACAATGCAGATAACTATAAATAATTGTTAAATAAATCGTCTGACCACCTTTTCAGTGTCTATGAGTACTTTACCCGATTTATTCAACTATTTTGATCTGTCAATTACTCGCGTTACTCTGGGGAATTATTTCCACAGATTGTCTCCTTTGTTATGGTTGTTGCTATGATTACTAGAGAGTTCCTATAAAAGGGAAGGGAATGTAGTTTTCAGTTAGAGAGGGAGGGCAACACTTAATTAGACTTTTGTAAAGATAATAAGACATTGATCGTGTTTAGGATTGGTGAATTTATTATGTTGGCTGGAGAGATAAAAAGGAGTATTTACCTAAAATGTTTCCTGGGTGCTAGATAGATATTCTAGAGGTTAGAGCTTCGTAGAAATGCAGCTAATTTTGACTTTGTTTGTGTGTGTGTGTTAGAAAGATATTATTGAAGAGGAAGATATATAATGACGCGTAGAGGTAAGCTCAGAGTACAATATTGTGGAATGTGGCTGTTCAAATGTTGTCCAGGTTTCGTACAATTATGTAGGATAAATTTTATTACCTGTGAACATCGGTAGCAAAAGTCGGTCCTCGTAATTAAGCATGTTTTCATAGTTGCGAATTCCTGTCGAGTGAGGAGCAGCTCTTTGAAGGGTGATCCATGTGATCTCGTTGGAATTATTTGTTGGGAGATATATAGAAACACATACACTCATAAGAAGAGACTTAATTACAAATATCTGACTAAGATGGATTTCTTTATTAGTTTCAACATCTCATAACAGACATGCATATGACGGTAATTATTTCATCGCATTCACTCTCCATCCTAACACACACAACGAGTTTCCTTAATTTATTTTGAAAAAACAGTTAGCTTTCGAAATATATTAACATACAAATACATATATAAATTTAGCCCCTCTCAGATATACAGATACATGTACAAACAACTCCCACCCACATATATACACGCACATACATCATATCTCCGCAGAATTCATATATTTTGCCCTACACACCAACAATTTCTTGTCTTCGTTAATTTCTGTGAAAACCTATGGCATCGGAAAAACCTTTTCATCGTGTTTCATGTGAAACACTTGTACAAAAATATTCGTTTATGAACACTCTGGATTAGAACGTTTCTGCAGTGTGTCAATGGGTCTCTCACTGAAACATATCTTCTAACTTAAGCGAACACAAGATATTATTACCCTAGCCTTCAAATCCCGCCGAGGTTAACTTTGCCTTTCATCCTTACGGGGTCGATAAAATAAAGTACCAGTAATACACTGGGATAATTGCTGGCATTGTGCCAAAAGTAGAAACAATTATTACCGTAGCCTAGGGCGGTGGATTGGCAGTATCGGTAGAAGGTCGGACGCCATGCTTTGCAGCAAAGAGTTATGACCCTTTATGATTTGAGTTCAAATCCTGCCGAGGTTAATTTTGCCTTTCATCCTTACGGGGTCGATAAAATAAAGTACCAGTCACGCACTGGGATCGATTTAATCGACTTTCCTCTCCCCCAAAATTGCTGGCCTTGTGCCTATATAAGAAACAATTATTACCCTAGCCTCATCCTTCTCCTATTAACAACCTATTCACTGTCACTTCAAACCACACATGTTTTTATGCACATGCTATCCATTCTTTCTTGGTTAACTCCTCACACGCAATCATATATTTATGGATATTCAAAATAATTATTATATTTTAAAATTCCACTGCTTCTATGAATCTACAAATCGAAATATTCTGCATACTTCTTTTACAGCTGTTCCTAAATATAAGCACTACGTTTATCAAGAAAACACTCTTACAAAATACATTCTTCCTGCTTGCTAAAAACCGTGTTAAACCATAATATTTGTTATCAAGTATAAGGTACACGATATCTAGTTAATTGAAATGGCAGTCATATAACTATAACATGACGAAAGCTGCTATAGTTTCTGTACTTCAGTTCTGAGTTACTTCTAAATCTATATAAAGTACAATGTTCATCCCACATTGAATTATTGGTAACATATGTATGAGAGGGAGAGAGAGAGAGCGAGAAAATGAGAGGGGGAGATAGAGAGAGGCGGAGAAAGGGAGAGAGAGAGAGAGAGAGAGAGAGAGAGAGAGAGCAGATCATGCCTAAATGAAAACATCCTACATATTTGCTAACAATCTCACGTAACAACACTTCTCTTTACTGAACATCAATTACTATTTAACTGGTACTTTATTTTATCGACTCACGAACGATAAAAGTTAAAGTTAACATTGGCAGAATTTGAACTCAGAATGTAAAGAGCCAGAACAAATGCCACAATCCACCACCTTCTTATCTTAATCTGCACCTTCCAAAAATATTCAATTAAAACATGTGCCTTTAAGAAAGTTCTCGCGTAACAAATTCGGTGTAGAAGTACACTAAACTGCAGTTATGTCATGAGTGAATTATTTATGTTATTAATTATTTGAAACTTATTGCAATATCATTTTCTTTTTGTTATCATACTGGTAACTATTTCTCTGTGTCAGCATTCTGGAATAACTATTCTTATACAGTAGGCACTAAATTCTTTCTACAATCTTGAAGATCAACATCGGCTTCATGGAAACGACTTACTTCTGTTCCGTTGTCATCTTTATCGGCTTAAAATACATAAGCAATAAAACCATTCTGACTCAACCTAACATTTAACTCTTAACATCCTGTAATCATGTAGCAGAAAATATCTAAAACTATGTCCTACTACTGGGCAGATTATGAGAAAAACATGCATTATTAGGGGAAAGGCTATCATCTTTAATTTAATGTCATAGTGGAGCGACGTGGCCTAGTAGTAAGTATGTTGGACTTAGGACCGTAATGTCATGGGTTCGATTCCTGTACTGGGTTGTGTATACTTAGCTGAAAATGTGTATCAGCAATAGCTAGGGTTTAACCCTGCGATAGACTGGCGTCATGTCTAAGGGAGAGTCTTGTACTCTCATTCGCTTCACGCCACGGAAAAGGGAATAAGCACTGGCCTGATCAGTCTCCGGGCTCGGGACAGACTTTACTTTTTTTCATAGTGCTGTTGTGTACTTTTGAAACATATCTTGCTAATGCGGTGTTATATGGTACAGTGTGTTAAGATTTGTGTAGTTATATGAAGGTTAGTTCCGGAAGTATATATATTTTATGGCATATTAAATTTGCATTTACGCTGAATTTAGTCTACTGATATTTATACATTCGGGTGGCTTCCATGAAGCTAGATATTACACGATTTGTTTGAGCCCCCATTGTAACAATTGCCTCCAGAATTGCTTCACATTGAGTCAAACCAAAACGATACACGAGATACATATACATTTTCGAATACGTTCTGTTGAAATTGATAGATGGGGCTTCAAAATGAATTCTTATAATACCAAATTTGAATAATAGATTTGTCAAGAAAATTTAAGCCATCACTGGCAGCTGTACATAATCGGGCTAATAACAAAGAAGCTCATATTAATACCTCTTTAGGATAAATATGAGATGTAACTATATGATCATGCGTGTATGATAAATAGCAGCATATATATATATATATATATATATATATATATATATATATATATATATATATATATATATAGATGAGATTCTACAGGACTAGAACTGTTTCATTCATTTGAAATCATCAGGAATCAGTGATTCCTGATGATTTCAAATGAATGAAACAGTTCTAGTCCTGTAGAATCTCATCTATATTAAAACTGTTATACTCTGCTATGTATTGAGTACCTTACTTACTGTGGTTACCTCCGATTCAACCCGGAATAACGTATATATATATATATATATATATATATATATATATATATATATATGAAAAGTGTAATTTTCTACACAAAACGAAGGTTATAGAGAAAATTGAGGTTGGTAATGGCACATGGAATATATAAGAGACATATATATAATTATACTAGAATAAACAACCAAATTCTTGAAAAAATATTTATTTGTTTATAATTGTTTGAAAGGACAAAATCACAATTTGATCCATAAGATCGAGACTGGGCCACTACCAGTATCGCGAGGAGCACTTGGAAAGCTTTCTAATGATTTCTGGCCTCAAAACTCATTAGTCCTTTAATATTTAAACCGGCCATATCAGCCAGAATTCTCTCACCTGTTTCGGCTCAAACTGGCCGTAGCTGGTCACATATAGGAATCTTAATGGTATTTTCTTTATTCTCTCATACTTTCAATTGTGTCCGTGTCTTTCCCTGCACACCGTACAGGGAAAGACACGGACACAATTGAAAGTATGAGAGAATAAAGAAAATACCATTAAGATTCCTATATGTGACCAGCTACGGCCAGTTTGAGCCGAAACAGGTGAGAGAATTCTGGCTGATATGGCCGGTTTAAATATTAAAGGACTAATGAGTTTTGAGGCCAGAAATCATTAGAAAGCTTTCCAAGTGCTCCTCGCGATACTGGTAGTGGCCCAGTCTCGATCTTATGGATCAAATTGTGATTTTGTCCTTTCAAACAATTATAAACAAATAAATATTTTTTCAAGAATTTGGTTGTTTATTCTAGTATAATTATATATATGTCTCTTATATATTCCATGTGCCATTACCAACCTCAATTTTCTCTCTCTCTCTCTCTCTATATATATATATATATATATATATATAGTGGTAGAACACCGGAAGGTAATATCCGTACCGTAGTGGTAGAGCACTCAGTCCATGGGACGAGTTAGGTAGAAATGGTTACACAACAGTTAGTTCACCATACCGAGAAAAATTATTTCACATTAGCGGATCCTCACCTCGTAATGGATATGGTTATACGGAACAGGAAGGACAACCGTACGAACGCGCATGCCCAGAAACGATCACTTCACACAGACAATACTAAAATGCGTGCTAGAGGTGTAAGGGAGATAACTGCGAAGCTTGTCCCCTTCAACAGCAATGCAACACACTCGCTGTAGTTTATGAAGCGGTGGTCACTTCCAACCGACCAAATCAACCACAAGAGGTCAAATCCTATGTGGGTAAGGCGGAGGGCCGATTTAAGGAACGCTTCCTGAACCACCAGGTACCTTTAGGTACCCGGAAAGACGTTCATCCACGAAACTCGCGAGCCACGTATGGTCCCCCAGGGACTCAAGTATAGACTACTTCATTCAATGGAAAACCATCACTTAGCCCAAACCATACGCAACGGGAAATCCGTCGTGTGGAGTATGTATCGATGAACGAATAAATATTCTAAAGAGATTATAGAATAGCGATTGCCTAAACACGAGATTGGAATTCTACACACGTTATCCACACCTCTCGAAACACCTCTTACGTAACTACAAAGCTCCGGATTAAATTACAACAACATCCTAATTTTCTAATCAACTAGAAACTTTTCGGACTTTCGCAGTTATCTCCCTTACACCTCTCGCAGACATTTTAGTTTTGCCTGTGTGAAGTGATCGTTTCTGCGGATGCGCCTTCGTACGGTTGTCCTTGTTGTTCTGTATAACCATGTCCATTACGAGCTCAGGATCCGCTAAGGTGAACAAATTGTTCTCGGTATGGTGAACTAACTGTTGTGTAACCACTTCGCTCTCTCTCTCTCTCTCTCTCTCTCTCTCTCTCTATATATATATATATATATATATATATATATATATATATATATATATATATATATATATATCCTATATAACTCACCCACACACACACCCCAAAACATTTTTTTCTCCACACGCCACCTACACCCACAACACGCTTAAACCCCACACACACGTGCTTTCCACCACATATTTACACCCTCAGCCTCCTGATTCCTCTCCCCCAACCCCTCTATCCACACACGCACAGACACTCTGACCTACAACCCGCCACCCCACCCCAACCCACACACACACACCTCTTCCTGAACATGCAACCCCGTTCTTCCCCCAACCCTTACTTTCACATACACACACACACCACCTTCAGCCCTCTCCGCTCGAACACGCCGTCTCCCTCTCCCCACTCCACCCGCCACCACCCCTACACACCCCACACCCTTCCACCACCTGTTTTACCCCCCTTTTAATTTCAGTTTATTTTGATCATGCTTTTATATTTAATTTTATTTCATTCCATGTATTTTGATCATGCTTTATTTTTATTTTTATTTTTAATTTCATTCGCACCATTTCCTTTCGCTATATGTCTCTCCACCACTCCCCTACACACCATTTGAACTCTGTTCCCACACACTTCTCACCTGAGGAAGGGCTTATGCCCGAAACGTCGTTCCCCACCACCACCCCACTCTCCAGAGCGTGAAATTAATAAACATTCGTTGTACTTCCTCTCTGTTTTGTTCCTGTTCAAATTTTTCCATTATATATGTATATATATATATATATATAAAATAAAGTAAAATAAAAAGTCAAATGTTTAAAATTTAGCTTCGTTTATTACTGCTATATATATTTCGGTGACAGCCATCTTTGGCTGTGACCTCTTCAGGCAGTCCGAATTAGTGTGGTATAGACAAGTGCATATGTTGTTGAGGTGTATAATGTTGTCAATACTCTGATATGCCCAGTTCCTGGTTGGGTTGTTATTTCTCTGAGGAACTGGATGGCTGTCACCGAAATATATATAGCAGTAATAAACGAAGCTAAATTTTAAACATTTGACTTATTTATTTTACATTACTCCGGAGTAACCAAATCAACCTGCGCACTTCGTCGAGTGATCCAGCCTGCATACTGAGGTGTTGGTATACAACCAACTTATACTCAAAATCTCTCTCTCTCTCTCTCTCTCTCTCTCTCTCTCTCTCTCTCTCTCTCTCTCTCTCTCTATATATATATATATATATATATATATATATATATATATATGTGTGTGTATTTATTTATTTAGGTTTGTTGCTTCACCACTGGATAGAACTGGTCATTCCGTATGGTTAACCTCGATGTAATATTGTGGAGAGCACTCAACGTAATGCAACTCACCCGTCTTCGTTTGCGTAGTTGGTGGTGCGAGTACGGAGTTAATTATTATAAAATAACAGGAAGCTGGACTGGTGTAATTCCTTAAAAGCTCATTTCAATGACCGGGTTCAGTATGCATTTGGTGACATCATCAGGTATTCGAAATATAACAAAGGAATATAATAGACAAAATCCATGGGGCTGAAAATCAGAGACATGAGGGCGACTGAACATTTAGCAGCTTCTATCCCGGTCGGCCACTGCTAAATGTTCGGTCGCCCTCATGTCTCAGATTTTCAGCCCCATGGATTTTGTCTATTATATTCCTTTGTTATATTTCGAATAACTGATGATGTCACCGGATTCATACTGAACCGGGTCATTGAAATGATCATAATATAATAAACCTTTTAAGTAATTACACCAGTCCAGCCTCCTTTTATTTTATAATATATATATATATATATATATATATATATATATATATATATATATATATATATATACATATATATATATATATACACACACATATATATATATATATATATATATATATATATATATATATATATAAATATACACTACACACACACACATATATATATATATATATATATATATATATATATATATATATATATATATATATATATATATACATATACATATAAATATACACACACACATATATATATATATATATGTATATATATATATATATATATATATATATATACAATTTGGTTTGCAAGGTTTTTTTATATGAAAAATATTGCTACCAACTACAGGATCTCCTACTTCCTCTCTCTGGTTATACGCCCCATAATGAAGATGTGCCCAGATATATGTGACAGCACAGAGGATCTCTTCAGCAGAATCAATGAATGCAACAACAACAACCTAACTAACTGCATAATAGGCAATCACTGTACCCATCCATTACCATTGATTTTGCTGTGGAAAAATATGTGGAAATAATCAATGAGAGTGAAGTGGAGTTCTGCGACGTCGACACAGATGAACTGGGCCACCAACTTAGACTAACTTATGACACCGAATACCTAGATAATCATGACCTTAGCAGTTTCTTCCCCAGTAGACCTATAAGGGGTAGACCCCACCCCCCACCATAACCTCAATGTCTAAAAAGATTCCGATAGGAAGATGGAATGGATGGACCAAAGCCATACGGACACCCCAAAACAATTATCAGCTGAGAAAAATAGTCGCACACGGCTAGTAATAAAACTACTCCAAAGGGCCATAATTTTAAGTTTAATGAAAAGATCTACACCCAGAATGAGGGAGCAGCCATTGGCGTCAGCATAGCTGGTGGTGTTGCCAATCTATTTATGGTATTGTGGGATAGGTGACTCAGAGAACTCCTTGAAAAGAACTCTATACACCACGTCATGTACTCTCGTTACGTAGACGATATTAATATAGTAATAAGAACACCCCCACAAGAGAGTACTAATAAACATGAAACAGAAAATAGCACAATGGAAAGCATCCAGCAGATAGCTAACTCCATACACCAGAGTATAACTGTAACCGTTGACTACCCTTCCAAACACCCTAACAATTGACTACCAGTACTAGACACGGAACTCTGAATAAACACAATAGACGAGATGGCCGAAATTATCCACTCACCCTATGATAAACCCATGGCCTCCAAATACCTGATACTCAAAATCTCAGCAATGTCCAATACTGCTAACTTTGATATTCTGATCGCAGACTTGGTAAGATTGATGAATAATGTGTCACGCATGTGCGACCCAACTGAAATGGAAAGACACATCCAACACTTCATCAATCGCATGCAGTTCTCTGGCTACAACCAAAGAGACAGAATCAGAGTATACAAAGGAGCCACTGAGAAATATAAGACCCTCATGGACTTTGCCCTTTATACAGGAGCAAATCATGGAATAGCTTAGATAGGACTAAACATAAGATAGGGAAATCCACTTCATGCTACTACAACCAGAGATACCAGAGTGTCATGTTCGAGGATGCTACCCCTGGAGCGAAATTAGCTAAGCAATATAGAAAAACCCTAAGAAAGACCCATCTAAAGATTAAAGTGGTAGAAAAGCCAGGAACTACCATACAATCCCAGATCAGCAAGACATACCCCTTTAAGAAAACCCACTGTACGAATAAGAAACGTGTTATATGTAGAATGAAGCCCCAGATAAATTGTAAAACTAGAAATGTAGTCCATAGCATAAGATGTACAGAGGGTACTTGCAGAAACATGACAACGACATACATAGGTGAGACAGCTCGAAGCATAGGAGAAAGAATAGACCAACACTGGGGGGGAACTAAAAGGACACAAAAACGGTTCTGTACTATATGAAGACACCAGACAACGAGATGACAGTAATATAGACAACATAGAAATTAAAATAATATCCAAGTATAGAAATGACTCCTGACAAATCAGAGAAGCAACTGAGATAGAACTAAGAAGACCGAAGTTGAACAGAAAGAACGAATGGAATAACAACAACAACTTTACCCAAACAAACAATACCAAATTAAATAAATATATACAGAAGTACAATAACAGCAAACACATATAAACACACACTAGTGAACAAAGATAGAATACAAAAACAAAAACACATACACCCAAACGCGACCACACACAGACCAAGCATTAAACACACACGCAAACGCATGCGCAGAGACAGAGACAAGAAGAAATAAATAAATAAAATTAAAATGGCGTAAACTATACAATACAACGGGAGGAAACATAAAAGTTCAACTGATGATGTCGCAGATGTGTGACGAAAGAACTTTGATAGTCTATATATATATATGTATATATATATGTATATGTAGTATAAAAATAAAGGAACAAAGAATCAGCGTTGCATCATAACATATTTAATAACATATAACATATGTTTCACTGTCGATCAGCTCGAGGAACGATCTATTATTTATCGAACCTGAATCTGGAATCGAAAGATCCTCAGCTATGTCTCAGTATGTAAGCTCACCTCTGATTTTGTGCGAATATCTGCAGTATCTTGATATATCTAGCACATGCCAACAACGTTGTATTCTGTGGTCTCCTCTCATTGGTTCGTTATTCATCCTAAACTGATTTTAGGCTGAATAACGCAGAATACCACGTTGTTGGAATGTACTAAATATATAAAGATACTGGAGGTATTCACACAAAATCAGAGGTGAGATTATAATTTTAACCCTTACAAATTTATGCTGAATTGCAAAAAAAAAAAAATAATAATAATAGTTTCTACTTTTGGCACAAGGCCAGCAATCATCCCAGTGCATTACTGGTACTTTATTTTATCGACCCCGTAAGGATGAAAGGCAAAGTTACCCTTTGCGGAATTTGAACTCAGATCGTAAAGGCCTGTAACTCCAGGCTGCAAACCATGGCGTCCGACCCTCTAAGGATACTGCCAAAAAATAAATAATATTGCTTGTTTTAACATGATACTTTGCTGACTGCTAACGTTACTCTTTTCGTACTCCCCTACTCCTTTCCCTCCCACTGCACCTCTTTTTCCTTTCTAGGTGACACCCCAACCAACACTAGGAGACACCACCCCGACCATTACTCAGGAGTCATTGTATATCTCAACACTTTACGTTCTCATACCTGTAAGGGTGGTGTCAGACAGCTTTATTTTTAGCAACTTTATTATTATCGGTAGAGGGTCGGATACTATTTGATGCATAGAGTTGCGGTCCTTGCCATTCTATGTTCAAATCCCCCGAGATTAACTTTGCCTTCCATCCTTACGGGTTCGATAAAATAAAGTACCAGTAATGCACTGGGTTTTGCTGGCCTTGTGCCAAAAGTAGAAACAGTTATTATTAAAAACCAGTTTTGATTTTTATATATTATCATAACAATTTCAAAAATAACTATTGTGGAAATTTATTATAGTACAATGTGATATATATATATATATTTGTACGCCCAAAATTTCTATCTTTTGCAAGGATTTTTTTAGCATAGAAAAACTGTTTCCTACAGCAACTGATGTCGCTAGACATTATCTCAGATCCGATTATTCCGCTGGTAAAACTTTGGGGTTCATTACTTGAATAATCGAATTGATTTGGTGTTTATTGAATCTAAAATCAAAGTAAATCAACATTGGTCTTCGTTGAATTCTAATTCTTCGAAGATTTTTGTAAGGATCGTAGATGTTCGAGGCGTTCAAAATTTACGTTTCAACTGCAAATAGTTTCAAGAAATTTGGGTGAGGTTAGTCCTGATCTCAGGATTTTGCACCACATCTTTCGGTCTCTCCACCAAAGTGCCTTTCTCCTCAAAGTTCTGTACAACTTCTGTAACTTCTATAATTTTCTTGGCATAGTAATTGCAGGCAACTAACCAGCTACCCCACCTGGGCACAATTGGCTGAGGGGGTTATCTGATTGTTTTTAATTATTCTTGACGGTGTTTGGCCATTATACAATTGAATGTAGGCTAGAAATCCTTTACTCTTATAGCACAATTTTTCAGTTTGTGGTAGAAACAGGTTATACAGAAGACCGTAGGATTCATAACATGCAATATTTCTCCAGCAGCTACCATATACCGGGAAGCAATAGACAATAGCAGGAGAGAATGTTCTCTTGGAACCACCATACTACTAAACGAATCATCTATTATCTGAGAGATGACTGTGGCTGTTAGAGCTGATTCGAGTGGCAGGTTTTTTTTCTTGAGGATTTTTAGCTGAAACAATAAGTAAATTAGCCTTTTTTTCATCATGTATCTCATCAACGATTAAAACATATATTTGATCGGCCAGGCAGCTCTTGCCATTTTCAACCGTGTTTGAATGTCAAATATTTTCGGCACGTAGATTGAAAGGGCAGTGGTTTATGGATAGAATTGATAGAGACCTGTCAAACTTCGATTAGTGAACTTGGGCAGAGGAATGTCGGCCTCAAGAAACGCTTTGGTCATTATTGTACCCAACGATTTTCGTTTTCGGCAAAAACAAATGATTTGATAGATGGTGGTGCAATTTTAGTAGTCTTTTTAAGATAGTTTTGATTTTTTTTTCTTTTGCTCCTTCTATGCGGCTCAACAAAATGCCTTTTATCAAATTTGACATCAACTGACTGCTCTGAAACTTTTGAGTTAATACAAATTCTTTTGAGATTTATTCTGTAAATTCAAGGGCTTTTGACTTCTGACATGTTTTTAGCTTTGACAAATAAGTTAAAAAGAAGAAACTCATAAAGATCAGCATAAAAAATACATGAAGCAGGAAAAAAAGAGCTCAATAAGGCAAAGGCAAAAGAACTTCACAATCAATTTAAAAAATACCCAGCAACGCAACAGCGAAATGAAATGATTTGATACAATTAGTTACAAATACAAATTTCCACCATGGTTAATAACAAATTTAAACGATACCTGAAAAAAATATATATCAAAGTATTATTGCAAAATAGCTATCATACTGTGCATTTATGTATAGTGAAAAGAATAGCCAGGAAAAGTACTTCTATCGATGTTA
>OZ024743.1:310343690-310383690 GCA_964016885.1 Eledone cirrhosa | reverse complement strand
AATTTAATCGACTTTCCCTTACCCCAAAATTGTTGGCCTTGTGCCTATAGTAGAAATCATTTGAACAGTATTGGTAGAGGGTCGGACGCCATGCTTTGACGCATAGAGTTACGTCCCTTGCCATTCTGAGTTCAAATCCCTCCGAGGTTAACTTTGCCTTTCATCCTTACGAGGTCGATAAAATAAAGTACCAGTAATACACTGGGATAATTGCTGGCCTTGTGCCAAAAGTAGAAACAATTAATCTATATATATAAAACTGTGGTTGTCTGTCTGTCTATCGATTTTTGGCACACATCTCCTCTTAGAATCTCTCACGGAATTGCACCGAAATTACTAGACTTGTACATTGAGCCCTAGCGAAGACATCGGAAAAAAAAAATTTCAAATTGACCCATCCTATGTGACGAAATCGAATATAATGTATCGATTTTTGAGCGTAAGTTATCAGTTATTTCCCTTTGTTCTGTTTACATTGAGCGTCTTACGTAAAAAATTACGCTGGCTTTCTCAGCGTTTAAAATGACATTAACACAATACGTTCGAACACTAAGCTTCCGTTTTGCTTCATTTCCATTTAAAAGCCTTTTAAAACAATATTTTTACTTGAAAACAAGTCTATTTAAAGACTACGTAAAACAAGCAAATATTTCGTAAAAAAAAAGCAAAAATTATATAAGTTTATTTAAAATATATGTATCTGTAAATTTCGTTAGGCGTGCAGACAGACAGTCGTGCAGAGAGGTGATATAGGCGTGCAGACAGACATAACTGATAATTTGGTTACGCTAATGTTTTTCTCTGCGTTGCAGTGTTTACATTTTCGATCTTTGTTAATAAATAACCAGTGCAGTTTCTATCCCCAGCATCCTCTTTTGTTATAACATTCGGGTTATCGTTATGTTTTCTTAACTTCATAAGGCATATTGTTGGTTGAGGGAATATTAATCAAAAACACCACATGCAAGTCTGCACAGTAGACACTACAGTTTTTAAGCCAAGAAAGAAACTTAACATTGTAACTTTAACACAGCTACTGAGCGACCCCGAGCAACGCCGGGCTTTACTGCTAGTATATAATAATTGTTTCTACTTTAGACACAAGGCCAGCAAATACCCAGTGCATTACTGGTACTTTATTTTATCGACCCCGTAAGGATGAAAGGCAAGGATTTGAACTCAGATCGTAAAAGGACGTAATTATGCTGGAAAGCAGGGCGTCCGACCCTCTACCGATACTGCCTATCCACCGCCCTAATAATATATAATAATTGTTTCTACTTTAGGCACAAGGCCAGCAATCACCAGTTCATTACTGGTACTTTATTTTATCGACCCCGTAAGGATGAAAGGAAAAGTCAACCTCGGCGGGATTTGAACTCAGATCGTAAAGGGACGTAACTATGCTGGAAAGCATGGCGTCCGACCCTCTACCGATACTGCCAATATATAATAATGGTATTGTTATTATGGCCTGAATGTTTATATATGTTATTCAAACCTGTGTTTGTCGCTTTCACCTGATGGATTTAAAATCGATATATTCTCCAGACTTCATTGTTTCGAACACCTAATCTTTAGATATTTATCTTGCTGCTTGTTATTTCTAAATGTTCAACACCCCTAGTTGAAACTTTCTCCACTAGTTGCTTGGATAATCTCAGTGGATTGACGTTTTTCAATTACCTATTATACTACATATGTGATGCACTACCGTATTTGTATTTAGCATAGAGAATATTCCCTTTGGCTGGTTATTTTCTTTCGTCCCATTTGGTATTATCGATGCGTATTCCATTATCATATAGAAATAGTTTGTGAAATTAAGCTTATATAAATAGCAAGATACACATGATGGCATTAGCGTGCACGGTAGCTTCCTTATAATTGAATATGAAACAAAGAAATACTTGATAACCTCAATTCCATGTTCTCTATCGATTGGTCGAATAGACTGAGCGTCGAAGAAAATAAATGCCCAGCAGTATTTGTTCCGGCTCTTTAAGCACCACGTTCAAATCCAGCGGAGGTTAGATTTGATTTTCACCCACCCAACTTCAATAAATTACCACATAAGTACTTTTAAAGATTTTATCGCCTTTCTCTTACTCCAACAAAACGTTTCTGGCGTTGTGTCTAATTTCCATACCACTATTGTAATGAAAAAGACTTCCAATGTTTTAAATTACGTTAAAAACCATTACATGCAAGAATTGTCCCGTAACTCCTCTGTGAGTCGTAGGTGTGCCGTTTCTAGGGAATTTTCTGAACCTGATGGCGCCCATCTCCTCTCCAGGTCTGGATACAACGGATTTCTTCAAAAGAAGGATAGAGAATAAGATTTTGGAAGTGAGAAAGAGATATAAAGTCCAAAGACATTAGTATCTTTTTTTTTTCGTCAATTTAATTTTGTTACATATGAATTTTCTTTATAGTTTAAGAATACTAAATAGCCTTGTACTTCTTACTGAAGTGTTTACTTCATTATATTTTAAATAGACATTGTAGCTCAACATTCTCGAATAAAGGCATCTCTCTTGACTTACTTTTTTCCAAAAAATATATTTGAGTTACTAGTTTATTAATACAATAAAGCTTTGCCTCTGTGCACAGAGAGTTCTAACTTAAGCACCTTCCATAAACTTCGGACGGGAATGTATTCTATTATGTGGTAGATAGTATAAAGCTGGTACTTCTTTGTTACGTATAAGACAGCAATTACAGGACATATCCTAGGCTCTGCAATCACTCCATGTTGATGAGCCTGCCAAGCGGCGTGGACAGGTGTTCCTTGTGGACACCTTACCGCGTAAGGTTTCTACGTGCTGTCTGTAGATCAGTAAGTGAGCTGTTGGTCTGAATTCACTCCGAGAGAGGCCGGTATGGTGTTCTCTGAGAGAAATGTACCATCTCGATTGATGGTGAGCTGAGGTTTTGCCTCCTTGATATTGAAGAACGCCCCTGCAGTTGGCTTTACCATCCTAAGCGTCAATATCCAGGTCTTGAAATATGTTGTCAAGAAGGTCATATGTGCTTTTAGTATACTCTCTACATTAGATAAAATACTATCGAAGAGGAGAGGGACAGGAACATATGTGTAGCCATATTGTCGTGATGCTGTTTGGGGTGTGTCACTGATGTACATGTTGAAGAACATGAGTGATAATACCGAGAGCTTCATGGACACCATTAGGAAGGTGGTACATTCTGCTGGTCTGTCTGTCGCTGATCTTCAAAACAAAGCGTCAGCTGGATAGGATGTTGCAGACACACCGCACAATTTGGCAGTCGGGAATTGTTCTTAATAAATTTAAGGTAAGACCCTAGTGCTAATCAGTGTGGTAGGCAGTGGTGTGGTCGGCCAAGAAAGTGTCAACATTGTGGTCCTATTTGGAATAGTACAATATATGTTATCCAGGCACTCTATTGATTTTACAAATCTATCATACATTGAATGTCCTGTGTACGATTAAGAAAACATTACACTAAGAATATATACATAGAATAATGCTTAATTCTTATTGAGGAGAGTTTGATATAATATGCCAAATAGCGATCGGTGTCATTTCATATCTCTTTCTACGAATAATATCAATTAGGGTAAGCAAGATTGTTACAGAAATCAGGGCCCGGTCAAAATTAATGTAATATTACACATCAATAATAGATATTAAAATAATTATATCAGCCATATCACTTGTTGATCCATTAGCTACACAGGGGATATTTCTCATTATCTATATTGTTAAAGGTAATTTAGCTTAGTAGGGTATTTTTATTTTTATACCATTGCCTACGGCTCGAAATAAATTACTATGTGATATAAAAGACTGCCCTGGAGTTTCCCATACACTACCTTTAATATTGGGCAGTGAATTAGCAGAATCGTTGGAACGTCGGTTAGAATTCTCTGTTCTCTGAGTTAAAATCCCACTGAGGTCAACCTTTCCTTTCTCCCTGTCAAGGTCGATAAAAAAGGTAGCAATTCAGTACTGGGAGGTTTCCTGCTGTATATCTCTTTCTCACTTTCTCTCCCTCACTGTCAATATTTCCCTGGAAGAAATCTGCTGTATTCAGAGCTGGAGAAAAGATGGGCTCGACTAGGCTTAACAATTCCCCAAGAAAGGAATGTCAATACGGTGCCCTACGATTCCCTCTTTAGTTACGGGACCACACTACCCACTATCTTTAATATACTGGCTGAGACTATTAAAAGTAATCCAATTCAATAACGATGTTAAACATTCAATTAATCTTCGTCGGTTTCGACGATGTTTATAACAATTGTTCGGTCAACTACCTCGCCAATTTATTGAATTATGAAACACTTAGCTGAGGAATTTTATAATTATTTGCTCTCAGTATTATTCTGAACTACTAAGACTGAATGGATGTATAAAACCATAAAATGGATGTTTCCTTGTGGTTGTCTGTGTGATATACACGCCTCCTGATGAGGGTCCAAGTAGGCTCGAAAATCGATTAAAGTTATTTATAATTTTCACAATTTACAGGGAAATTCGTATTTTCTGGTATGTTTACATGGCTACATATTAAACATGTGTATATTTATATTATTTATATACACATTGGTGCAGTCTCGGTTACTCTCTATGTGTTCAGATATAACGTTACCGTACATTTCGACTGCTAGAACACTTCTTTACACACACACGCACACACACACACACATATATATATATATATATATATATATATATAAGTGCATAGCTAATTGTTTATATACATGTGGATGTGCCTGTGTGTGTACCTGTATGTGTGTCTGTGTGTGTCAGATGTCTTAAGGAGAACATATTTTTGTCATTAATACGACAGAGATATTTGTAGAGACTTGCATGTCCATATACACTATATGTTTATCAGCATTAACTTATATTTGTTAACATTTGCTAAAGTTCCATCAACTATATATGGTTTCAATTAAGCAGTTCGAAGTGTTTTGCTTTTGCTGAAAACATTATTAGATTCGTGTAAAGATACTGCCAGAAGTGACTATATAGCGACAGGTATATTTCAAAGAAAATACTATAACACACTCGATAAATATTGAATAGCTATGCTTGTAAAGTTGTGAGAAAATAATTTAAGTGCAGATAATAGGATCGTTATTTGAAAGTTGAGAACTAGTTATTTGATATGAAGCAGGTATAAGTGACACTCAAGACGAAATTATTCCTGACAAAAATGTAGCAACAGCAGCCTTCACAGAGGAGCATGAGGATGATGATGATGATGATGAAGAGGAGGAGGAGGGGGGAGAAGACGACGACGAAGAAGAAGAGGAAGAAGAAGAAGAAGAGATGAAGAAAACGAAAAAAGAAGAAGTTGTTCAATCAACTGATAACTGCTGTTGTTTGCAAGTAAGTATGTATTCATGTAATCTATTTGGTTTAACTTTTTAAGTGGACAAATATTCATTTACTATATTACTATGGTTACCGTTATTTTACTGATCGTGTAACCCTCAAGACTAGTAGGGAAGGGGAGCAGAGTTGAGCAGTATACCACTTTCATCTCCTCCCCCCTCTAGAGGTTGTTGTGGAGCTGAAGAGTAGAATAATGTATGGCCTTCCTCCTCTAGCATCAACCCTTCAGACTCGTGTGGGAAAGGAAAATGAAGCTGCGTACCACCTCACCCTCAATGACCATGTGACACTGCGGAATGGAGCAGTGTAACACCTTCTTTCTCCACCATCCCTTCTCAAGACTTGTGTGGCGCTGTAGTGTGGAACAGTGTACCAAATTCATCCTCCACCATCACCCCCTCAATACTCATGTGGGGCTGCAGAAGAGAGCAGTATACCACCTTCATCTCCCACCAACACCACTCAAGACTCATGTCGCGCTGTATAGTGGAGCAGTGTACCAGTTTCATCATCCACCATCTCCTTCAAGAATGCTTTGACGCAGCAGAAGAAGCTCTGTACCACCTTCACCCATTCACTTTCAAGGTACGCGAGGCACTATAAACTGGATCATTGTTCTACCTTTATCCTTCACTCCTCCTTAACTGTCGTGTGACACAGGAGCGTTGAACAGTGTACTGCTTTTATCCTCCAACATCCCATCAAGACTAATGTGGGGATACGGAATGGAGCATTGTATGACCTTCATCCATCCCCACCTTTATCTAGGACTCGGGTTCTGACGAAGTCATTAGACGTCCATTCCGTAATGTTATCACCCTTTTCTTCCTCTCATTTATTTTCCCTGGTAGATAGTCTTGGTCAATCCATCAGATCTTGCCACTTGACCATATCCTCTCAGTTATCTTTACTGTTCGGTGATTAGCAGGTCAATGTAGTTGACTGTATATTGCTTGAGTGTCGTGCAATTGCTTTAGTTGTTTTGTGTTCCGTGTAGGTAATGCCCATTATTTTTATGTAACATTTCCGACACAAGTGCAGCTAAAAATAACCGAGAGATATCTATTTAGAAACCACAGGGCCTTATTCACTTTGAAAAGGAAAAATGTTATAATCACTCGTGTTTGCCATGTCATTAGTTGTAAAAACAATAACAATTACATATCCATATATGAAAATCGGGCGGCAAATTGGCAGAATCGTTAGAATGTCGAATAGAATGCTTTGCGGTATTTGTTCTTGCACTCTTCTCTCTAAATTGTTATCCCGTTGTAGTCCACTTTGCATATCAACCATTCGAGGTCGATAAAAAAATGTATCAGTCTAGTACTGGGATTGGTTCTTCCTCTATACCTCTTTCTCACTTCCATTCTCTCACTTTCTATCCTTCTCTGGAAGAAATCTGCTGTATTCAGACCTGGTGATCTGATGGGCTCCACCGGGTTTGAAATGCCCTAGAAACACTGTATATCAATACGACGCTTCTAGGACTCATTCAGAAGTAACGTGACAATGAGAAGATTGGTTTGGTCTATCGTAAATTACCTAAATATTCTGAAATACTCGTATATGATATTTCGTAGCGTCCAATAGATTATATAAATTTTTAAAAGATTTTTCTCTTCAATCTGCATATAATTCAATACCTATAAATATTTTCCAATAGTGTTGGATCAATCTTCCTTCCTTTAACATCATAAACTCACAATCATTGTACATATCAAGAAAATACTTTTGCATACTGCTAATCATGAAGAGCTTTCAATTTAATCATTGAAAGTTACTAAAAATGATTGACCTCACAATCATTGATGATCCCGTTTTGATTTTTCACGTCCACAGTTTAGTAGAGTGCTTCCAATGGGTTGTGTTCTATATACGCATTGTAAAATACCGAAGAGTTTGGACAAGAACGCGTACAGATTACGTACACAATGTAAATAGATAATGAAAACAAGATGAAAACTATTTTGAGTTAGCATATTCTTGCGATAAATTTGCTTTATATCTTCCCAGATTCACTAACATTATGCTCTAAACCAAATATGGTGGCCTAATTCATCAAAAATAAAGTCTCTCTCCTCTGGATGGGATGCCAGTCTATAGAAAGTTTAAGTCAGTCTATGCCGGTACTCATTTTCTGCTGGGTATACTGGAGGAACGTGAACTGAAGTGTTTTTCTCAAGAACACAACATACAACCCAGTCCAGGAATCAAACTCACGACATTACCACCGTACGTCTAATAACCTTGCCACCAGGCCACGCGCCTTCGCATGCATTAAAGATAACAACACACTAAATATATAGAAATTGATAATATAGTCAATATTTCGCCCACTTTGCTACATCACATACATTTGTATTAAAGATAAAATTTTGGGCTAATACATTAAAATAATGACACTTTTGTTTTCATTTTAGTTTTCACCATCTTTACACGTTGTTTGCTATCTTACAGACACAACTGCTAATGGGTATTTGGAAACCTCGAAACTTAAAACGAATTAATCTTCAATTTCAAATTTACTGAAGTGTTTTTACAATCTGTTTAAGAGTCCAACTATATTACTCCCTGTATAAATAGAATGTAAGTGGCTTTAAAAATGTAATAAATAATTTATTTTAGAATTATTTTATTCTTTCAATGTATTAAAGTATGGATTCAATAAAGTAATGCTCCTAACGCGGAATCCAGATAATCACCTCTGATCTTCCACTAAAGCTAAAACATCCTGCAAGATATATGTAATTATTGATGTTGGAATGTAATAAATATCTGTGGTTTTCTTTTGAATTTTTATATTGTTTTGATGTATAAAATCACAAATGAAAATATGTGTATTTTTTCTTCCTTGCTCCCTGAGTACATATGTTAATACAGTGGTGTTTTATGCTGTCTATTAATCTATACCATTACTTTAACCTTTCTGCTAACCTATACCATTAATTTAACCTTTGTATCAATCTATACCATTAATTTTAATGTTAGATTGTTTTAATATTTTGTTGTTCTATAATAAGATTCCGATATGATTGGATTCCGATATGATTGGATTCCGTTTTTAGAAGCATATAAAAAGCAAGGTATCGGAGTTCATAGACGTAATATTAGAATCCAAAGAGCGGTGGATTAGAAGAATTAGTAGAGCAGCGGATAGTATACTTTGCAGTATTTTCCTCTATACTTTCTAAATTCAAAACCCTCCGAGGTCAACTTTACATCCCCTTCACGTGTGGCCGATAAAATAAAGTACCAATCAAGTCATGAGCTTGATTTAGCCACCATTGCCTCTTCTCCAAATTGAAAATCAATATTAGAGTCAACTTAAACAATACGATATTGTGGAAAGCAAATCCTCCATTTTGAGTGTTATCCCGTTTATTCTTAACGATCTACACTGTTTTAATGCATAAAGAAATATTCGAATAATATGTATCTTAAAATATATTTTGAACAACTTTGTAATTAATTTTAATATAATATCCACCGGAATACCATATGCTTTACAAATAAAAATATTGATATTGATACTGTCTAGAAAGAAATTCTCCTCTCTCTTTCTTCTCCGTATTTCTCTCTATATATTTTTCTGTCTCTCTCTGACTCCCTCTAACACTGTCTTTAGCACATCACCATGGAACTACTATCTCCGATCTGTTACACTGTTTGAAGTGGAACCCCAAACATATGTTTAACTGTCTCTTGGATGATGTGTCAACGCTCTTCTAATGTAGTCCCTGTGAGAAGGTTTTCTTTTGTATTAAATTATCAATGATCTTCACAACATTTTCGCCAAATGAACGCAACAAAAACTATAGACAAGTATTAGTTTTAAACAAATATTTAGTTATTTTGCCACAACAGCTGTCTCAAGTTTTGTCATGTCAAAATATACAATTGTATATATTGTGCAGTTTTATGACAGAGGGAAGTTATATAATCTAGATAACATATCTACAAATTTGATAATATTATTATATCAATGCATGAGGGCGGTGGATTGGCAGTATTGGTAGAGGGTCGGACGCCGTGCTTTGACGTATAGAGTTACGGCCCTTGCCATTCTGAGTTCAAATCCCACCAAGGTTAACTTTGCCTTTCACCCTTACGGGGTCGATAAGATAAAGTAACAGTAATGCACTGGGTAATTGCTGGCCTTGTGCCTAACATAGAAACAATTATTATATCAATGCATTCATCTGGAATGTCGCTTTGTTAATAACTACGAAAATAAATATTTATGAACATCTTCGTATGGTTTTCTCGGGAGATGATATTCTACCGCCCTGCATCTTAACAAATAACCGGTAGTCTAGTTAAATTTATGTTGTACAACTCATTAACAAAAGACAATTGTATGTCAATTTAATGGCCAGTTTCATTTTCAAAAGCAGCAGCTGTCTACATATTCAGCTTTTCAGCATAAATACTCTGAAGTGTTTAGTTACTGTGAGCTTCCTAGACTGATAATTCCACGAATATGTAGGTTTTATTAATATGTTTGATTAATATTTCATCGTGGGCAATCGCAGTAGACTAGCTGTATCACTCAAACATTCAGGAAAAATGTCCTTTAATGTTTAGTTGCGAGCATTTACAGTGGAAGTTCGAATCTTGTTTTCGTGACCGTTAGGGTTTATCCATCCAGGATCGATAACATTAGTACCGATCACATACTGGTGTAAAATTAATCAATTGGGAGCCTCCTCAAATTGCGTGGCTTTGTGTTTATATAAAAGTGTGTATATATAAATTGTATCTATATAAAGTTGTGACTATTTAAAATTATCTGTATAAAATTGTATTTATATAAAATTGTGTTTACGTAAAATTGTGTATATATAAAATTGTCTGTATAAAATTGTGTATATATATAAAATTGTGTTTGTATAGAATTGGTTCTATATACAATTGTGTCTATATAAAATTACGTCGATATAAGATTGTGTAAATATAAAATTGTGTCTATATAAAATTGTATATGTAGTATATAGTGTCTGTCTATGTAAAATTCCATTCAAATGCAGGCAAACATAACCAATATCGTCGTATAATAATTGTTTCCACTTTTGGCACAAGGCCAGCAATTACCCAGTGCATTACTGATACTTTATTTTATCGACCCCGTAAGGATGAAAGGCAAAGTCAACCTCGGCGGGATTTGAACTCAGATCGTTAAGGGACGTAACTATGCTGGAAAGCATGGCGTCCGACACACTACCGATACTGCCAATCCACCGCCTCGTCGTATAATAATAACTCCAAAACATCCTTACAATAATACGCCAACATTAAACTACTGCTTCCTCAAAAGCCTATACTGTGATTTCAAATTCAATCGATATCAACATAACCATTTCCTATCTTCGGAATCGTCGATAAAATAAGAACAAGAGTTGTACTCAAATTTTTACAATTGTATATAATTTCCTAAAAGGCGGTGAATTATCAGAATCGTTCGAACATGGAATAGAGTGCTTTGTGTTATTTGTTTCTGCTCTTCACTCTCTGAGTTCCAATCCCACCGAGGTCAACTTTGAGTTTCTCCCATTCGAGGTCGATAAAATGTACTAGCCTAGTACTGGTGTCGATTGTGCGTCTGCATAACTTTCTCACTTCAATTCTCTTACTCTCTATCCTTCTCTGGAAGAAATCTTGTGTTCAGACCACCGGGTTTTAAAATCACTAAAAATGCCGCCCCTATTATTCCTTGAGGCGTTACGGTTCCACACATACATATACTTCCCTACACCATAAGCTGTTATGTGCCTATTCAAAGCATAATTGAAATATATATATTGATAAAAGTGGAATAGATAAACGGGTATGTGGAAGGCTATACTGGATTTTTATCTCTATTTAGTTAAATACCAATGTCAATGTCAAGAGTGGTGATAATATTTGGTTGACATGACAGTCGCCTAAAACGTGAAAGTCAATGGGGAACCATAAAGGGTCATAGTTTTATATATATTTGTATTATATATATATATAAAATAGTTTTTTGAGATCATGAAATTAATTTGTAAACATCCTTCCTAAATAGCAGGGCTGTGGTATAGGGTTTTCTGGTGTTATCAACAGTAACATGATTTGATGTGGAAGGTTGTAGGTCATATAGTGGAAAATACAATGATAGTAATTTTCTTATTATGTCTAGAGCAAGCAGTGTTGAGAGGTTTTTCAGTTTGCCAAACTGTAAGTTGATAGAGCGTAAATGTTAAACGGGGGCGTGCATTGCAGGGCAAGGTTACGGCACTAAATACGCATATGCCAGCCCTGACCCCTGTTTAAAAGTTATCTCGAATTACATAACATTTTATCTCGTTAGAAACGATAAAATAAGTAACAGTAATACACTTGCTTAAATTCAATTGACAACATTGCCTTCTAGTTGACCTTGAAACTCTGAAAAAATCAATATCTAGCTGCAAAACATTTACTTCGATACTACACACGAATACCCGAATAAATTTGACATTAGTACGAGCATTAAATGGATTTTATATTGTCGATGCACAGTTACATTTTTTCTATAGACTTTAAACAAGAGAGATAAGAAAGAAGTTTTTATATGAAACCAACAGATGAAAGATGATATTATAATGCATTGAACAAGCATTCGACAACACCCTGTCGTCATACTGCAACATTAAAGTTTCGCTTTACTACTCTTTCCTTCCTTTTGTAATTCACCTTGTTTGGCAGACATTTTCTTTTATGTTTACAGTTCTTACGCATTTCGTATCTTTCATTATTTTAGTCTAACGCCAGAGAATTGCATTTACCGAGCTTATAAGTAGCTGTAGTGGTCTACACAACAATTTAGATAGGCTGAATTAGTTCGTATTTTGTCACATGTTGAACATTGTTCAATAGAAAATATACTATCCCCCTCAAGTTTCCTTACATTATAACAGAAGTGGAATACAAGAGATATAACGTCTAACGTATAAGTAACTAACTGAAAACTAGTGGATTGTTTGGTAGCCACTTCTTACCATGTATGATATCGAATGTTCTCGGAAACAGTCTAGATGAAAGTCTCGATCTGCTGAGATTCTTTTGATTTCAATTTTATATTTTTAACTCTTATGTTTAAATCTTATCTTTTCAAAAATGATTTAACCCTGTCTGTCTGTATGAATGTATGTATTTTTATTTGTTTTATTACAGAAATGCCTTCTGTAGGATTGTAACTATTTTATTCGTAAATAATTATCAGGAAGGTCTTTCCTGGTGATTTCATACGAATGAAACAGTTCTAGTCCCGTAGAAATAATTTCTCTACTAAATTAAAACTACCTATACTCTAGTAACGTATTGAGTATATATATATATATATATATATATATATATATATATATATAATATATATATATATATATATATATATATATATATATATACACAGTATATGTATATATATACATGTAATCTGAGTTTTTCGAATATTAATAATAATATCCGATCCGTTTGCAATTATGCAAACAGTTTCTTTTTTAAAGCCATCCCAGTAGATTTATACATATTTTATAAATTTATTGTATTCACCCATGTAGAGCGAAAATCTTTTATATATATATATATATACACACACACACACACATATATATATATATATATATATATATATATATATATATATATATATATATATATATATATATATATATATATATATGCGTGTGTGTGTGTGTGTCTAGATGTGTATGACTGTATATATATGTATATTTGTGTATACTCTTATGTGTGTAAAAGAAGCAAAATTTGATTTATTTGAAAGCAATAAAGATGGCCGACGCCGGGAGTATGTCCAATAGGCAATGATCCTAGAACATCACGGCATTGTTGATGTTGTGCAATAAGTGAAACTCTTCTTTGTTTAATGAACTGCAGTGCATTGCTTGACAGGTTAATTTTCTGATGAACATCTGAAATAGAATATTGTTATGTGTTCGCTTTCTTTCCCAGAATCAATGTTCTCATCACTAAACAACAGTTGCTATAATCGATAATAACCGATTAAATTGACTGCATCTAACAAAATTGGAATCTTCTTTTATTCGAATTGGAAATGTTGTCAGTTACAAAATCTAATTTATCATTTGGGTATCTTACCACTATTATATTGAATATTTTTGTTTCCGAGAAATTAAATATTTCATTATTTCTTCTTCTATTAGGCGGTGGATTGGCAGTATTGGTAGAGTGTCGGATGCCATGCTTTGGCGCATAGAGTTACGGCCCTTGCCATTCTGAGTTCAAATCCCGCCGAGGTTATCTTTGCCTATCATCCTTACGGGGTCGATAAAATAAAGTACCAGTAATACACTGGGTAATTGCTGGCCTTGTGCCTAACGTAGAAACAATTATTTCTTCTTCTATTGGACTAGTGGTAAGGGTGTTAGACTTACGATAACATCGTTGGTTCGATTCCTGAACTGGTGTGTTGTGTTATTTCGCCTTGCTCATATATTCAGCTGAAATTGAGTACCTGTAATAGCTGGGGGTTTAAACCAGCAATAGGCTGACGGTCTGTCCAGGAGAGAGTCTTGTTCTTTCAGTCGTTTCACGCCACGGTAACTGGGGTAAGCACCGGCCTATTGAACCTCTGGGCTCGAAACAGACTTTAACCCGACAATGGGCTGGAATCCTGTCAGTGGGAAGTGTTGTACTTTCAGTCACTAAACTCCATGGAAACTGGTGTAAGCACCGGTCTGATAAGCCTCTTGGGTCGAGATAGACTTTAGACTTAGACATATTATTTCAGAAGTGACGAAGTGGCAAAGTCGTTAAGGTATCGGATTATATGCCTACGTATTTGTTTCGGCTCATTGCGCATTAAGTTAAAAATGACCTGATGTCAACTTTGACACACAAGGTGGATACATAACTTAACAGAAATGGGTTGATTCTCTCAATTTTTAACTCTCTTGAAGAAATAAGCTATTCATATTTGAAAAGGGGTGGCCTCCCCTTGATTTAAAATGTCCAAATGGCGCTGGTAGTCACGACTGCGCCTCTACACTTCATCAGAAGTTGAGGGCTCTTTCATTTCTATTCCTTAATATTTCATGGAAACGGGGGGGCGGGATACTTAGAGGGTGATAAAATGGTTTGTGTTCCGGCGTTTTGAAATCTAGGTTCAAATTTCATCGGAGTCAATTTTACATAATACCCACCAGGGCTCGACAAGTTTATTTCCCGTCAAGGTTTTTAGTGTCATATGCTATGGTATCTGAGTTTTGTGGTAGAGGAGATGTCCCACAACAAGTGTTGTGAAACTATCACATCTTTTGTACGGAAAACAATTATCAGTAAACCTTGTACGACGTTCGATCCGTTTGGGATTTTTCCTCATATCTGATTAATCGGAGGATGGGTATGCAAAGAAATAGTTTTGCTGTGGAAAAGATGAGAGATTTACACGACGTACTTTGTTCCCAATATTGCTACTCTTGTGTTTCAGTGAGCAGCGATTTGTTAGCGATGTTAGTGCTTCGGATTACATGAGTAGGGTTCAAGTCCTGCCAGGTCAAATTTGACTTTCATAATGTTCGAGTCGATAAATAAAGTGTCAACACGGAGACTGAATTGAAAGAATTGTTAAAGAGTCGATATTTCACAGTGTCTGTACTGAATCTGAGGCTTCTGTGTGTAAATCCCGTCAATATCAACTTTAAGTATCACATATTCTGGGATCGATAAATAATGCATTGACGGAATGTTTAAAGAGGATTTAGGGGTTTATACGCTTTAAAGGTATTAGATATATACCACGGTATATATATATATATATATATATATATATATATATATATATATATATATATATATATATATATATATATATATATGGGCGCACCTGTTTATGTCTGTGTATTTGTGAATCTGGGGATGTCCGTTCCTATGACTAAGGTTTTGAGTGTATTATGTCCCGTAGCTTTCCGACCAAAATCATTTGATGAAATAAATCCCAGGTTGGAAAGAAATAACTGGGATCGATATGATCGACGAAATAATGGCAGAGCTCCAGTATGGCAGTAGTCTAATGACTGAAAGAAGTTAAAGTATTAAAAAAAGTTAAGATTAGTCCAGATGAAAATAAGAAATTCAGTCGACAACATTATATTAACGATAATTATCGATCCTGTAAAGTTGATATGAAACGAAGTATTGACAGATTGTTTAAAGGCCGGATAGAATGGTTAGTGCTATTCGTTGCAGGTTTCTAAATTCTCAGTGCGAACGCATTAAGTCAACTTTGACTTTCAACCTTCTCAAGGTCGATCACACACTCATAGTATCTCTATTTCTTTCGTTCTCTACTTATCTATCTCTTCATCTCCTCTTTCTCTGGAAGTAAGCGGCTCTTCTCAGACTTGAAAATGGATGGGATCCATCGGGTTTTAAATGGCCAAGGCACTCAAATACTTTAGTTTGAAGAGTTAACAAAATAGCTTCTGATAGTGGGATTTGAACGGGGGACGTAATGGCATGAAACAAAATACTACAATACGTTTGGTCAGATATACTCTTTCATTACTTTCAACGAACTTTAGCGCTAAAATATTTATTGATATAGGCGTCTTTGTATTTTAACAAGGATGTACATAAAATACTCCAAGCATGACTTTTTTAAAGATATCATCATTTCTTGGTGTCGATAGATTAAATTGGCATTAACCGGATGCAGATCGAATCTTCTATGATCAAACACGGATCAGGCAGTGGATTGTCACAACATGATCACAACATAGGATGATCAAAAGCAGATTGCAAGGAATATGACTATTGATCCATTTAATCGCTAACGGCAGAGCGAATATTAGATTCTTTAGAAGTTTTGAATATTTAGATTATATTTACTCTATGACAAAGGAAAAAGAAATATGCAAAATATAGTTATTGCTGCAGGGAAATTTATCAAGTATAATTCCGTTATATGGAAATATTCATGGTAAAATAATCTCAAATTAAATTTCTCCTGTTTATTCTCTTTTCAATTCCATTTCCTTCTATATGAATATGTTCACATGCTAGGGAGAAAATTTAGAACTAATTATAACCTCCATTGACTGTGGCCATCAATTTGAGGTGAGAGAGAAAGTTTGTATGCGTACGAGTGTACGAGGGTGGGCTGAAAGGTCTATAGGCTGACTATGAAGTAGTGAGGCTAGTGATGTGAAATCGTTCATGAATTGATTTCAGATCTTCTTATAAATAATTACATTGTGTCATTCCAGGAATAGAGGCACAGTCTGTTAAATGGATTCACCTACTTGCGTAGTATTTGTCCACCATCTTTCGTATGTAAAGAATACAAACATATTCCTAACTAGAGGCTACATGCTTATTTAGAATGCAAAAGAAACTAAATAAATACCACGTTTGTCTGTTACTGCTACTACATTGATAAAGCTCGAATTGGCAGCATCGTTAGGATAATGAAAGAAATATTTTGCGGTATCATTCCAGTTTTCCGCACTCTGATTTTGAATCACATCGAGGTGAACTTCACATTTCATCCTTGCGAAGCCTATAAAAAAAGTCCCTGCCAAATACAAGCATCGATCTTTCCTTCTTAATTATATTTTTATTCATCACCCCACCGCCCATATTTCTTTCCCTGCAAGAAAGGGACTATGAACTAACCTGGAGAAGGATGGGCTCCATCAGATTTATCATATCCAAGAAACACTGTATATCGCATCAGTACCCATACGAGTTCATCTGTAGATATAGTTTCATGGATGGATGAACTACGCCAAGTATACTTTCAACCTACGCCGTTTAAGAATTATAGCGATTACAATAGTCTTTGTCCATTGTTCTTGTTCAAAGACATTGCACAGACTTTTAAAATGATAGTAGAAAACCAGTCACAGTTTGTTGCCAACTGAGTCACATTCAAAATATATTCTATTGAATATAACCAGAACTGTATTATGACTTACGTGTTACACGTTAGTATAATTCCCGAAGGGAATTCCATAATTAATGAATGTGTCCTTTAGCATTTAAAACAGATTTGGGTGAGTTGTGACTGCTATTTCTAGAAGGCAACATCGGCTTACCCCCAAAACCCTTTTAACAACACCTTCATAAAACTAACCATTAACAAAGACAGAAATAGTAACTTTTTTTAATATTTTAATCGAAGGATTAGAGAAAATAGGACAAACGAACTGCGAAAATAGTGAAAACGGTAGAATTTTACCTTGGCAATTTTAATGATCCCAAATATTTCCGGATTTACCATCCATTATAAAATGGGGGTCAGAAAGCAATGTTAGAAGAGTTGTTGATGGCTGGTTGATTTAATTTAAGTTTTAATAGAATTTGATAACACAGACCGCAGTTATATATTTTATACAAAAAGAAAACATACTATTAAACAGAACAACAAATTAAATGAATACAAGAAAAAGAAAAAAAAAGAACTAAGTAAGGAAAGGAAGGGGGAGGGCAGGGACAGGCACATCCCAGTCAGATCACTTGACATTATATGAGACGAGGTTATATCATTCAATTACAAGTAAAATTCTTTCGAAAGGATTCCACACAGTTTCCTTCTACCATATGTTATACAATAGGTGTGGATCGACACAAATCTATGGTAACGCAACTTACCCAAGATATTTCGAAATGGGATCGACCCCAGAACTTTATGATTGCAAAACGAACTCTTAACCCCCTAGTCATACCACCATAACTCTGTCTCCAATGTATTAAATAAGCACGTTTATCATATATTCTTGTCAATATATTTTCATTGAAATTCATCAAATGATGATAAATCTATTCTCCTAATTTCTTGAAGTTCCTTTCAAATTATTTCCGTGTGAGAGCGATATGATAGTACTGATCATTATAAACATTAATACCAAACTCCACAGTCTAGTTCGAATTCTCTTACAGACGTGGAAATTGTATATAATTACGAACATTTAATAAAACTATGTTAATAGTAAATTCCAGTAATGTAATTAATATAAATACTAAGAAACTCTCTGCAGAAAGACTTCAGAGAAGAACTCCCGCCTTGAGCAAGTGTATCAGTGATACAGAAGGAAAGAACAAAAGAACAGGACATATTTCATTGATTGATTTATACTGTTACCGTTAGTTACTACATACATAGAAACAGACAGACATACCAGGTTTGGCTGAAAGGGTCATAGTCCGAACAAGATACTCTCAAGGAATCACCAGATGAGGTTCATTTTTCAACATAGTCCCTGGAAAGAAATAATGCAGTTATTAGTAAGAAGATTTGAAATTAATGCATGCAAGATTTTACAGCTACAGCATCTTTCCTGCATAATCAGACTATGAACTTTTCAACCCACCTTCATACATGCAGGCATTTATGTTATTATTGGATCTGTAATGGTTCTAACGACGAATGTTCCAGTTGTTTCATCGACAGAACAGACGCATGTACCCTTAACATAGTTCTCAGGGAGACTCAGCGTGACACAGTCTGTGTCATGTCTGAAACTTACAGGTACAACTTATTTTTGTCTGCTGAGTGGACCTGAAGGACACCACGCAACACAGGGATTGAACTTGTTACTTTCCAGTCGTGAGTCGAGCATCTTAACTACTAAGACTCGGGGCTTCGCTATACATAGATATATACACATACATACATGTACACACACACACACACACCCACACACACGCACACATGTATATATATATATATATATATACATGGTCCCGTAACTCCTGAGGGAGTCGTAGGGTCGCCATATTGATATGTGGTGTCACTTGTTAATTTTCAAAATTGACGAAGCCCACCTCATCGCCAGGTCTGAATACAGCGGATTTATTCTATAGAAGGATAGAGAGTGAGAGAATAGAAGTAAGAAGATATATAATTGAAGAATCGAATCCAGTAATTGACTGGTAATTTTTTTATCGAACACGAATGGATGAAAGGCAAAGCTGATATAGGAGATATTTGAACTCAGAGAGCAAAGAACTGAGTCGAATACTGCAAAAGATTCTCTCCAACGTTGTAATGACTCGGTTAATTCGCTGCCCACATATATAGATATAAAATGTGCTAAAAGAATTGCTATTTTGTCATCTCCTCATAATATAATCAAAAACTTATTAACATCGTCATACACATACAGACTATAAAAGGATTTTGGTGTAATGTAAAAACAAATTTAAAATTGATGTAATTAATTTCGATTTTCTCCAAACAATTAAGCAATTAAAATGAAATCTACACGATTTATTACACCTATAAATATATTTTCAATGGCGCCAGAGTGTTAGAAAATGTTAAATCATTATCTGTTAGTAAAGAAATTATTGGATTTTATTTCTACTAAATACATGATAAAATATGCAATAAATATGTTTTCAATTGCTTTGGGGACTTGCATAGATATTTGGGCTATACATTATTGTTATACAGCCACCGTTTCAAATGTAATTTAGCCAATAATATAATCAGATATTTAATAAAAGCTATATACTACAAGATATATTTACGATATAGTGTATAACTAAATAAGATTATTAGGGAAATGAAAGCAATTATATATAGCTTTACAAATGTGGTCATCATCATTTTTTATTTTCACACATAATAACTATAATAGTGTAGAGATAAATGGAATTAACATTCACAACTATCTCAGGAAATTAGCTGAGTGGGCTAAAAAGCTTAATCGGAAATTGAAATCATGTCACGACATTGATTTACCTGAAATAGTCCCATGCTTTGCTTTTCTCTTCAGAATTCATAAAAATCAGTCATAATTATTTTGAGAATCAGTAGAGTGCCTGACAAAAGAGTTTCATTTTTCAGTTCGTTCTTTTCCGTTTTGTGTTCAAATTCTGCCGAACAGCACGTTGCTTTCCGACGGGTTCTATAAACCAACTAACACTAAATAATCGTTGTTAATCGATTAAACGTATAAAAAAGATTACCTTACCCCAGATCCATTCCTTTTTGTATATGCTAGATATCGTAATTAAGAACTTTTATCTCATAGATAATGTACAATAATTTCTATAAATGATATTCAGACATATGAGGCAGCATCAACAGAACAACCAAGTCAATGCCAACTCGGAAAGTAAAACATAATCTATTCACATGTATAGAATGTTCGTTTAGTTAATGTTCAATTTATTTTGTAAACTGTAACCTACGTAAAATTATTTCGTTCCAAAGTTATATCTGTGTATATGCAAATGACGTGGCAATCATAAGTTCATACGTAGCTTTCAAAGTGGCAAACAAATAAAGTTACAAGATTTGCGAAATATATCACAATCTGTCAAACTCTATTAAGAATTAGCAAAGATTAAATGTTTTAAACAAATAATTTCTGCTTTCACTCTGAGTGAGATTATCTAGAAACATCATATAAAACAACTGTAAAATATAAAATAACAAAACTCCCTTCCTGTGAATGACTAAAACACTCTTCAGGTTGTTGTATGACGTTTCTTTATAAGATGTTTACAGATTCAATGGGATGTATTAAGTAGCAATGACAAGATTTATTAGGGAATGGAATAGTGTTATCGTTAAACGAGAAAACAAAGGATACAGAAACATTCTAACAGATAATATGAGTTTTGTAAGCCAAGGGCATTTTTTTTTTGGAGGTGGGGTTAGCTTAGTCGTGTCATGTGTAGTGGTGAACATTATAAGTTATCGTAAACGTGACAAAAATAGAGAATATCGGTTTATTTACTTAAACTAATTTCAAATTAAATGAAATTCCACATCTTTAACATTCGACACACACACAGTTACCTATATATATATATATATATATATATATATATATATATATATATATATATATATATATATATATATATATATAGCCATTCAATGGCTCTCATCGAAATATATATAGCAGTAAATAAAGGATTATGAGTTCATGCAATTGACTAATGTTTCGTCACTATATATATATATATATATATATATATATATATATATATATATATATATATATATAGAGAGAGAGAGAGAGAGAGAGACTTGAAGACCATAAACCTAAACTGTACTTATACAGTATTGCAAATAATCGACTAGAAACTAACCTTTTCTCACGAAATCTTGCTCACAACCTCCCTCACTAAAACACAAATCCTTCCCTTGCATTGCATTATTACCGGATCTGCACATTACTCACCAATACAATATTAAGGTGGGACCCTAGCGTTAGTGTGTATGTATATATGAGTGTGTGTGTATGTATATGAGTGTGTGTGTGTGGACGAGCATGGCCGAATGTTTAAGGAGTTTTCTTCACAACAGTTAGGTTCCGAGTTCGATCCTCCTGTATGCCACCCTGCACACGTGTCATTTACTATGACTTTAGGTCGACCCATGCCTTCAGAATGAAACTGGGCAGATTGAAACATTTGTAAGCCAGTCATATGAAGTATAACTATAATTCCAAAGGCCAGTCTCGTCACACAATGTGTCACGCTGAATCTCCATGAGAACTGCATTAAATGAATACGTGTTCATGGAATGATAATGTTATGAGCAGGTTCTCCCGTTGATCGAACAACTAGGATACTCATCATCGACACCGGTGGAGGTTCCTTTTATTATGTTTTGTATGTATAAGCTTTCCGAGCGCCTGTCTTTAAGCTGATTTAAACAGTGTTTGTGTTAATTTCTTTTTAATATTACTCAGTAAAATATATTTCACTACCACCGAATCATTCAACTGCACCTCTTTAATCCAGCTATAAATGTTTCCTTATCGGACTATTTGCCTATGGAATTAATGCTACATCACAGAGCCCACCAACACATTTTGTAGAAGCTGGCAATGCACATTCACGTTTTCTTTTTGTACGTATTCTAATTACTTTCTTCACTACTATCTATAGACAATTATCATTATCTCGCTGTGTTGCCATCCATTACGAATATTTTGAGAATAGCAATCAAATTTGTTTGTTTAATTATACCATATGTAACTATTGGATATCTGCAGCAGAGTTCCAGTTTAATATAAAGATGAATGTCACTGATCTTTAAAGGATTCATTCATTTGTAGCTATTATGTTATAGCTACAAAACTGAAATGTCATTATGATATTTAAGTCTCCTTATTAAGTTAAATATATATACATACGATGTTTAAGTACATATTTTCTCGGTAGTTTATCAAGAAACATTCTAATACGGTTTTAAATTCATTAGCTATATTTTCCTCAAAAGAAAAACGAAACAAAACACACATCCACAGATCTGTTCAGAAACATGTCAATTTATATACTATTCAATTTAGTGAGAATTACATCTAGTTCATCGAAAAGGAAGGTCTTTCTATGCTACATATTTCTAGTTTTATCTAACTCTTTGATATTTTAAACTTCATCAATTATTATAAAACGATGGTCAGTGTTTTGAACAAAAGGCTGTCGATTCGATTGCTAGACAGGTGCATAAGTTTGGGGGCAAAATACTTTATTTTGCGTTGTTTATTCTGCCTGGAGTTGCAACCGGCAAATAGTATCAGAAATAGTAAAACCAATCGTCCCTTTTTTTCCTTTATCATTTTTCTTATTTGAAAGTTTCTTTCAATGAATTCTGCTTCTTTCCCAAATCATGCCGACTGTCAACCTGACACGAGAGTCAAAATTTGATAGTACACATCAATTATCATGCCACAATGACAGTAAATGTCTTTGCACAGTTTTTAAGTTGATTATGAACTTCCCAGGACATGGGCAGTGCCAGTCAGTTCTATTTTCTGTACTTCTTGAAGAGATGGCTTAACAAGTATCTGGTCCACATGTTTTTCAGTTCCCTTTTTTATCATAGCAAGTGAATCGACTATCACTGGTAATGTAGAGGCCTTAAGGTGCCAAGAATGGGGCACCATATCATATGCCTTCTTAAAGTCAATCCAGGCCACACACATGTTTGTGTGATGTTTCTTACAATGTCCCAAAACTCTTATCAATAACCAGGTCATCCTTGGTATCCTGAGACCTTTTTGTTCACTACACCCTTTTTGTTCCTTTGGTAGTATTCCTTCCTGTGATAGTAAAACATATATCTTTCCCGCAAATATCCCAGCGAGAACCTTCCATATTATATTTAGGCATGCTATAGTGTAGTAGTTTCCCACAGCATTCCCCTTATTTCTATCTTTTATCACAAGCGTTGATCTCCCTGAAACCATCTAGGTGGGGACGCACCTCTCTGGACACAATCATTCAATTGTGTTGTCAGTCTTTCATGTATTACACTGCATCTCTTCAACCAAAAGCCAAGGAACCCTAATTTGTCTTTTCATTAAGTATTTTAGTGTGAAAATGGAACAGCTTAAAAGTAAAAGTAGGAGTGGTCGATTGGAATTTTTTGAAGAAAAAATAGTCCATGGGCTGAGAAAGGTTGAGAAGCACTGCTCTAAACCATTGCACGATTTTACTTAGATCCTGCCTCAATCTCATTATGGCATTTTCAATGCGTCTGTTTTGTTTGTTTTTGCTTTACTCTGTTTAGTGCTTCACTCTGTTTAGTAATTCCTATTTGTTCTATTACAAGCAGTGCAACACCTTGGATGATGTTACTAGTTTGTGTTTTGTCATTTATCTTTTTTGTAGGTTGAATTATCATCTCCCTATCTACTCTAATCATTGGGATTCTTTCTTCTGAGCCGTCTACGTAACACAAGCGACTCATTATCTAAGTGACACCTGCCTCTTGCATATCCATTCTCATCCTCAGACATACCAGGGTTCAATGAATAAGGTTACTCTTCAGTAGTTCTAACATTCCATTCACAATCTCCCTGTTCCTACTGCCCATTTTTCTCTCTGCTTTCAACATAGAGACGACTTCAGCTTCTGTTCTAAACCCCCTTTGATGTTCATCTACAAGTTCATTTAAGCGTTCACTAATCCGAGATATTTCTACCTCAGTTAATCAACCCTTCCTTCATTCATTTTTGTTTAGCTATGCGCACATACTGTATGTGATTTGTTGCTTGGTAACGACTGTCCGGAGCCGGATCACTTCTCCTGTTGCTGGAGGCTCCAAACACACCGGGAAGAGGCCTTTACTCTCATTAGTTTTAGCCCCATTCACGCCGTCCAATATTTCATTATTGTTTTGCATCATGATTCCGTGAGAGTGGTTTGTGGGGCTCTTCCGCTCCCCACAGGAGTCTTTATAGAGACACCGTCTCTATATAACCTGCTACGCCAGGCTAAAGCGTGTCTTTATCATCATCATCATCAACACAATCGCCACCATTATTATTATCAGTACTACAATTATTATCAGTACTACAATTATTATCATCATCACTATCATTATCATTATCACTTCCTCTACCTCCACCGTGGTTGTGGTCCCATTGTGCTATTGTTAATTACAATAAAAATGATGATAAAGATTATTATTATTTTTATCGGAAATCGAGGTGGTCGGCACCTTATTGGAGGAATATGAAGGGTTGACAGGAGCAAAGTTGTAGATCGGCACCTGGAGAGGCAAGTCCAAGCCAACCAACAGCGTCGTCGGGCGCTGGACGAACGGACTGGTAAATTTGCTCGGGGTTTCATTCCGACTAGACCTCCAGGTGGACAGGAATTGGGACGGGATGACAATCAGGGTAGCTATTCTCGCCCAGAAATGAGCTGAGAGGAGGTTGTCACTGAAAGGACGGGCGAGGATGGCGAATTCCACGCCTGTCATTTACTATCACCTGACCTTCGTGCCTTTCCCCCATCTGCGCCTCGCCAAGTTGGAACGACTCCACTTCAAATTCTTGTGGAGAGGACAGCTTCCGTAGGTGAAGCAGTCCATCTGCGCCCAGCACCCTCTTCACGGAGGGATGGGCATGCTGTGGCTAATGATGCGCAGACATGCGCTGAGGCTGTGGCATCTCCAGATATTCTGCCTAAATGGTGAACAAGTGTGGTCGCCGTTTCTCAGACTGGTCTTTCCGCAGCTCGTCTATCTGACTGGAATGCAGTCCTGGATCAAGAAGAGACCGAGACTGTGTGACTGGCATCCGATATGTTGCCAGGCACTCACTGCCCTCTTCCATGTGGGCAATGCAGTCAGTGGAACTTCCACTCTCGAGTTCTATAGAGGATTAGTGGTGGCAAATGCGACGAGGCTCTCGGAGAGGCTCTGGGCGCCGATGAAGTCGAACTAACCAGTCTGTTCTGGAGGACTTTCGAGCCGGGGACCATGGATAACTTCCAAAAATCCCTCGCTTGGCAGTGCTACCGGGGTGCACTAAAAATTCGAGATGAACTCTACAGGCACGGAAGTGCTGTCAGAAGGACCTTCCCGAGATGCACGCAGAAGTACGAAACCGTTATGCGCGCACTCGTTCAGTGTCCGTGCATTACTTCCTTGTGGAGTTATGTCGAACAGCCGTTGTCACGTGTAGAACGGATCCGGCTATCGGACGAGTCTATAGTGAAGAACGAACCGCCGCCTTCTTTTGGCCAGGAAGGGCAGGCAATTTTCCTCTGTCTGGTGGCAGTAGCGAAAGGGGTTGTATGGTGGACCAGGTTGAAAGGACTGAAGGCAGATACGTTTCTCTTCGGCCAATCTCTAATCAACTTTTTCAAATTTCATTCGGAAAGGAAGGTGGGGGGAGAGAGAGAAATGCTGCCTCCCCCTCCCTCCCCCACTACATTTGCTGAAAGGTGGGTGAATCTGGCGAGAATGGCTCGTGTCATTGGGTCTACTCTTATCATGCGCCTGTAGGCTGGTGAATTTAAAGGGGAGAGAGGTGCCCTTCCCGGGTGAAAAGCGTCGGATGGTTCAGGATTGGTGGGGTACCTGAATCAACCCTGCGCGATTAACCACCTATTGGGGAATTTTCATTATTGTATTTTTCTTGTTTATTGTTTACCTATTTTTTTACTCGATGTTTATGTAAAAACCCCCACTGTCCTCGTCTATAGTATTGTCCCCTATATGTCGGTCCTTGAGGCCAATTAATGAAACCATTACTACTACTACTACTACTACTACTACTACTACTACTACTACTACTACTACTACTACTACTGTTGTTGTTGTTGTATTTATTATTGTTCCCCTCTTCAGAGTTGCATTCACATATTATTCTAGTCCAAATGTCATGCCTATAACTTATGTGAATCCACGTACTGTCTGTAGTAGTGTTTCGAGTTGTTTCTCATCTGCTGTATACAGCTTTAGATCATTCATATATATGAAATGTTTATTTCCCATGTATCATTAGTGTGATAATGGTGTTAGTGCTAAGCAGAAAAGCAGAAGTGATGGGCAGTCCTCTTGAAATATCCATCGGTTGACTGGAATGGGCTCAGTTTCTATAGTTCTATCCATCCTTTGTGTATACAGAACTGATGCCACTTACTCATGGCATGCTTGATAAATGTTTGTTATTCTTGGCGCAACTTTATTCGTGGCTTTATTGATTAGCAACTGGACTTTAAATTCATATGAGCCTTTCCAGTACCCTTTCTCTTCTGGAAGCCGGTTGACCTTTTCTTGGTGCTTGGTCAGTTTCTGCATTACTATTGCAGTTAAAGGTTTTATATGATAGACAGGCATGCTACGGGCCTATAATTCTGGGAGTTTGTTGTGTCATTATTCTGTGAGGATCAGGGTGATTTTTCCTTAGTGAACCAGTCTGATGTGATTTTTTGGCTCTGTCAGCATCTCATTAAAGGTTTTTACAAGTACATCATCTGTCTCTGTTAAATATTTCAACCAAAATCTGGGGATTCTTTTATTTCCAGGTGCCTTTCAGTTGCTTAGGTTCTACAGTGTATCAGACATCATCTTTTGTAATATGTTTTCCACAGTTGTTCAGGTGCTGTGTCTGTTGATCTTGCTTGTTCTGTGCATGATAATTTCCCCTCTTCTCATAATATTCTACAGACCCTTTCCACTTCTTATACTTTCGGAGCTAAATTTATTTCTGTTTTGCTCCTATTAAGTTCCTGGTAGAGTCGGTTTAGTTTGGCGTGAAATGGCTAGATTTCTTCAAAGAACATTTGGCGCTTTTTATATCTCCGAATTCTTTGTGAATTTGTTAGAGTATCTTAGGCATTCCTCAGTCTCCGGGATTTCCTGTTCTGTTATATAATATTTCTTTAGTATTTTTATTTTCTATCCTACTCAGACATTTGTTGTTATCTTTCCTGTTTCACTTAAGATTGAGAGGTCTTTTCTTTTACTTTCTTTCTTTCTGTATCTTTTTAATTTCCATGTGTTTGTAGGTTTTGTTATTCTTATTTGTGTAGATCTAAAGGAGTACCCACTTTCTTTCGTAATAACAGCAGCTGCTGCATTTATTATGTTATATTTAATTGTGATATTAATATTTTTATTAATCTTTGTTAAGTCTATGGTTGGATTAGCGGTTTTTATATTTATTATCTTTTCTTTCATTAATTTTAATCCATGGGATGTGTAGTCTTTAATCCACGTGGAAATCTATTGTTTGGAGTTCTTGGATTATTTCCAGCCTTATCCTATTGTGGTCTTCAACCTCGTCTTTATGGTTTCTTTTATCAACACCTTTCTTCTCATATTGTCAGTTGTATGTTTGTCTGTATTGTCTTAAGTCGGTTTTTTTTTTTGGTCAGTATTATGTATACCGTTACAGGTATGGGACTGTTGCGTTTTGTTGTTTACTTAATCTACTTTGGATATGCTTTTTTTCTCTACGTTTTTAATGTTCAATATGTTTATGTTCATTAGTTGTTTTGTGTTTGTTGTTTACGTTTTCGTTGTATATTTCTTTCTTTCATGTGCTCTATTTCAATGTTTGATGTTTTATTTTATTTTCATGTGTTTCTTTAAATTTGCGGACTTTTGGGGGTCAAGCTTTAAATCTAAGTGTAGGCTGTTTTTTCCAGATTTTATGTTTATATTTTTCTGCCTTCAATTTTAAAGTATAGTGTTGCCGTAAAATATGTATGTAGAATGGTACAGAGTTCCTCGGGTTTCCATTTGCGTATTTTTGATTTTATTTGTGGTCCTTGTCGGAGTAAAGTTTAGCCCATCATTTAGAAGGTTATCATTTTTGTGAAGTATTGGCCATTGTGTTTCTATTTTTGTACGTTTTTGAGCACATCAGTCTTCCTACAATGTTTTTCTTGATTTTGAAGAACGAATATCCATACATTTATGTGATTTCCTTGTGTATCTATTTCGCTATGATCGTAATATAAGAATTTGTTAGATAATTGATAAATGTTATGTTACATGCATCGGTATTCCTTTTGTTTTCTTTTGGTTGTATACTCTCTGCCTTGTGTTGTGAATGATTTTAACTTGTTGCATTTTTTGCAAGTGGCTCCGCTGTTTACTAAGAAATTCATATGATAAGGACAACCCATACATAAAATGTTTTTTAGTAGGGCTTATTGTTCCTTGACAGACATATTCTTCTTTGTTTGGTTTTTTTGGCGGCTATATTTACTATTGTTTTGTCGATAGTGTCCAATCTATTTGAAACGTTGTGTGTGTGGGGGGGGGGGGTCTTCATTATAGGCATCCGTGATGATTATTATTTCCGTAGGGAATAGTATAATCGTTAAAGCCCCGGACAAAATGTTTTGCGGCACTTAGTTATGCCTATTTACGTCTAGAATTCAAATGCACTTGAGGTGAAATTTCCGTTTCATCCACTCGAAATAGATAATACAAATTGACAATCTATATATATAAAACTGTGGTTGTCTGTCTGTCTATCGATTTTTGGCACACATCTCCTCTTAGAATCTCTCACGGAATTTCACCGAAATTGCTATACTTGTACATTGAGCCCTAGCGAAGACATCGGAAAAAAATATTTCAAATTGACCCACCCTATGTGACGAAATCGAATATAATGTATCGATTTTTGAGCGTAAGTTATCAGTTATTTCCCTTTGTTCTGTTTACATTGAGCGTCTTACGTAAAAAATTACGCTGGCTTTCTCAGCGTTTAAAATGACATTAACACAATACGTTCGAACACTAAGCTTCCGTTTTGCTTCATTTCCATTTAAAAGCATTTTAAAACAATATTTTTACTTGAAAACAAGTCTATTTAAAGACTACGTAAAACAAGCAAATATTTCAGGCGTGCAGACAGACAGTCGTGCAGAGAGGTGATATAGGCGTGCAGACAGACAGTCGTGCAGAGAGGTGATATAGGCGTGCAGACAGACATAACTGATAATTTGGTTACGCTAATGTTTTTCTCTGCGTTGCAGTGTTTACATTTTCGATCTTTGTTAATAAATAACCAATGCAGTCTTTATCCCCAGCATCCTCTTTTGTTATAACATTCGGGTTATCGTTATGTTTTCTTAACTTCATAAGGCATATTGTTGGTTGAGGGAATATTAATCAAAAACACCACATGCAAGTCTGCACAGTAGACATTACAGTTTTTAAGCCAAAAAAGAAACTTAACATTGTAACTTTAACACAGCTACTGAGCGACCCCGAGCAACGCCGGGCTTTACTGCTAGTCAAATATATAATCGGAATATATCTCATAAAATGATAATCAAGTTCTAGTTCCAGTTCCGTGAATGCTGAACGAGTGGCAGGGGCCCCCATTGACATACAGTATTTCTAGGGCAGTTTTAAAAAGCCGGACAGAGCCCATCTCTTCTCCAGATCTGAATACAATATATTTCTTCCAGAGAAGGATACAGAGTAGGATAATGGAAGTGAGAAAGAGATACAGAAGAAAGATTGATCCACTACTAGACTGGTACTTTGTTATCGGGTTTGAGTGGATAAGGTACTTAACATCTTATGTAAAATTAACTGATTATAAAAAAGAGAAAATAGGTTAAAACAAAATGACCATGTAGTACAGTCGATTTCTTCGTGTCTACTCACCTCCTCAAATTACTGGCCTTGTTCTTAATTTAAAAACTAATGCTGTTCTCAGTAATTATCAGTTATTTGTATCAAGTATTTATAGATTGTTCTTTGTTCATCTCTTTTTTCGACTTCCTTAGTCTGCCTGTACTTCACTATCATCTCTCAGTTTACATTATATATTTCCTTTTTGTTATATTTTTGTATGTTTTACTTACGAATTTCTTTTTACTTCTACATATCTGGGAACTGATCGCAGAAGTTGAACATATAAAAAAAGACAGTAACGTAAATAGACATTCTCAGGTTCGTCCTCTTCTCATGTTTACTTCCTTAGCTGACATCTCTCTCTCTCTCTCTCTCTCTCTCTCTCTCTCTCTCTCTCTCTCTCTCTCTCTCTCTCTCTCTCTCTCTCACTATCTCTCTCTCTCTCTCTCTCACTCTCTCTCTCTCCCCTCTTTCCATCTGTCGCGATTTACGTTTACAACACACACATACATTCATGCCAGTCTCTTTTGCTTGTTCACTGAGTTAGATTACTAGCATTTTGGTTACCGCCCACACGAAAGGAAACCGATGGCATGGGCAATGCACTCCTATTTTTATTTGATTCTCACACAAAATATAAAGAAACAATGTTTTGTACAAACGAAATAATCGCACGAAAGACAGCGACATTATCTCAACATGTCAGCTGCCAAACAGGAAATATACGTCTACGTTATGTCCTACCAATTTACAAGATATATATACATATATGTATATATATATATATATAAATATATATATATATATATATATATATATAAGTATATATATATATATATATATATATAAATATATATATATATATATATAAATATATATATATATATATATAAATATATATATATATATATATATATATATATATAAATATATATATATATATATATATATATAAATATATATATATATATATATATATATATATATATATAAATATATATATATATATAAATATATATATATATATATATATATATATATAAATATATATATATATATAAATATATATATATATATATATATATATATAAATATATATATAGTGTGCCCAGGCGCTCACCGCCCTCTGGCAGGCGGATCCGGTTATCAGTGGAGACTCCACCGCAACATTCTATAGAGGGCTGGTACGCAGCAGGTGCGACGACGCCCTCGGAGAAGCCCTAGACATGGAGGAGGACGAACTGGCCAGCCTGTTCGGTAGGACATTCAGCCCGGGACCTATGGACAACTTCCAGAAGTCCCTGGCCTGGCAGTGCTACCGAGGGGCTTTACCCGTTCGAGAAAGGCTCTACAGACACGGGCGCCCGGGTAGGGACCCCGCCAAAAAGATCTGTCCCAGATGCGTGTGCGACGAGGAAACCGTTGCACACGCATTGGTACACTGCTCGGGCGTAGCCGATCTGTGGGGCTATGTCGAACAACTGCTGTCAAGGGTGGGACCGATCCGGTTGACCACCGAGTCTATTGTAATGATCAAGCCGCCTCCCCCCTTCAAAGATGAAGCAGAGGCGGTGTTTCTGTGCGTAATAGCCATGGCGAAAGAGGTTGTATGGTGGACGCGTCTGAAAGGACTGAGGTCAGACACCTTTCTCTCTGGCCAACAACTGGTCCGTTTCTTCCGATATCATTTCGGAAGAAGGATCAGGATGGAGAGAGAGGTGCTGCACCCCAGCCGTTTCTATGAAAGATGGGTGAAAGTGGCGAGAATGGCCCGTGTGAATGGGCCTTCACTCTACATCAGACTATAGGTGAGGAAGATGAAAGACCAAGGGAGCACCCCTTCTCTGTGCTCCTGAGGAGAAGGGTTGCACACTTTTTTCGGGGGTGTGTGCGAGCCCCCAAGGCGCCTCCTCTCTATTGAGGATTTTGTTAAAAATTTTATTTTTTGTTATATCTTATTTTATTTTTATATTTTGTTATTGCCTCCTCCTTATTGAGGACGCCTTTTTGTGTAAACTCCCCCCTTTGTACTTGTCCCACTTTTGATGCCCTAGTGGCAAATAAAAGAAACTTATATATATATATATATATATATATATATATAAATATATATATATATATATATATATATATATATATATATATATATATATATATATATATATATATAAATATATATATATATATATAAATATATATATATAAATATATATATATATATATAAATATATATATATAAATATATATATATATATATATATATATATATATATATATATATATATATATATATATATATATATATATATATAAATATATATATATATATATATAAATATATATATATATATATATATATATATATATATATATATATATATATATATATATATATATATATATTAACAAATGGAAACTATATTTATAAAACCATATTTATTTCATTATACATATTTCAAGGACACCAAAGCAAATTATGGTGCGCTTTCATCAGATAAAATATAATATCGATTAGTTTTATAAACAAATATTGACATACCCTTAAAGAATGCGACCATGTCGGTTGGAAGCTCCCGGACAGTGGGGTTGCTAATTTTATTATTATTATTATTTTTTCTCCAATAATTTATGGAGTGCTTTATATCAGTTATAAAAATGTTTGCTTGTTGTATCCCAACAAATTAAATATAACTTCTACATATATATATATATGTGTGTGTGTGTGTGTGTGTGTGTGTGTGTGTGTGTGTGTGTGTGTGTGTGTGTGTGTGTGTGTGTGTGTGTCTCTGTGTGTCTCTGTGTGTGTATATATATATATATATTCATTTGTATTACACGGCTCAGAAATACTGATACAAGTATGCATGTGTTCGCATTGCAAATGACCATATATATATATATATATATATATATGTATATAGTGAAGGCGTACCAGTATATATAATATAATATATACACCTATAACAAATCCAAGCAAATATACGTACGAGAAAGTATACGTACCTTCACAAAACATACGGGTAAGGTATACTTACCTATACAAATAAGTAATGGTATAAACATAACATATACTTAGCTACCACATCAAGACGTAAATTATCCGCGTATTGATCGTATTATCCGTTAGGGTATTGCCTCAGAATTTTGTGTGTAAAATGTGGTCTGTGGCGTAGAGCATTTCTAGGGCTTCAGCGGCGTATTGATCGCTTGTTTTTTTATTTCCGTTATACTATCTAGCTTTAGCTAGGATCTCCTAGTGTAACCTATATTGGGTGTGGTTGTCTTTTAGACTCCAGATATAATCTGAAAGTGACGTCATATTCCTTCTTAAAGGGTTAAGAAAAGAATGAGTGTGCATGTAAAGCCGCTGCTTGAATCTATTGGCGGTTAACCCTAATTAGGTCTTACGGGACGTGGCTGTTTCGACCTTACATCTGTAGACAATGTTACTGGAGAGGCATTTCCCGGATAGAGGGCAGTCAACCCGATTCCTATAATTACAGTTAGTACTAGCTACAGGGTTGCACGTGTTCCTACGGCTAGGTAATTTAGCTAAATTTGAAGCAGTGATGTTATGTGCAAGATTAGGAGTCGTAGAGTAAGATATTTTAATGGTATTTCTATTAAAAGTGTTATTATATTTATGTTTTGAGGGGAAATGCTCCTTAATAAGGGAGAGAAAAATCTTAGCTAATGGTGTGGCCACCTCCATATTATATGGTGGGTTATACTATTTAATGCGTTGGATCTATTTTCCTTGGTCTATGCTCATACTTAGTATATGCTACATTATCGACAAATCCACTCCGAGTAAGAGCTTCATTGTAATATGTGGAATGGTCGGTAAAAAATGCTCGTTTGTAGATAGACGGGAAAGCCTCAAAGAAAAGTTACTTACCAGGTGCTTGGTTATGCTGGCAGGATGGTTAGAATGCTTACTTATGTAATTAAGCGTATCATTCGGCTTTCTATACGGGTATATTCAGCTTGGAGAAGACATGGAATCCCTTAGCTGGTAAATCTGGCGAACATGGCGAGTGCGGAAGCGATACAATGTTGTTTTCCGTGAGTCAGGAGTGCTTGGTGACAGGATGCATTCACATAGGCACGCACACACACACACACACACATGATACACACACACACACACACACACACACACACACACACACACACACACACACACATGATACACACACACACAAACACACATATATATATATATATATATATATATATACACTCACACACGTACATTTTCTCAAAAATGTTTTTCGTTCCTTCACCTTCTCTGTGTTTTTTTTTATTTCATGTTTTAGTTCTCATTTTATCTTCTAATAAAGGAGTGGTGACCAAAACGTTACGACACTTTTCCTACTTTATCAAGCGTTAAACTAATATAGTTCTTCATTATACTCTATGGTTTGCTTTGTTATTACTGTTTACTTTTTGTGACTATATACTAAGGCCACGTACACCTAGTCGATTTATTCATAATTATATAAATATGTGTTATCTCTGGACGAGAAATATATTAAATCTTCACAACATTGAGTCCTTTGTTACTGCCTCAAACAATTCGACTCGTATCTTCTCTATTGCAGCTGCAACTACGATTTATACCTAATATAAATATATTTATATAGCGGGATTCTGTAGTTCCGTCTATCAAATTTCACTCTCAAGGCATTGGTCAACTGAAGGTTACAGGAAATTCATATATATATATTCATATATGGGGCATATCAATAAAAGAATGATAGGCCACACAACGAATGGTGTAATTATGTAGAGTATAATATGTTTTTAACATCTTTTTCTCACGTCACGAGATTCTAGTCATCGCAAACTTCAATTATTAGGTGTGTTTTTTTCGTATAATTCAATATACTAGAGTGGATTCATTTTTTTTTCTAAGTATGCCGTATCGGTTGATAATTTCTTTTATTGATGTGTTGTTGAATGTTGTTGGGTGTTCTTTTGGTCCGTTTCGTTGTTCGATATCTATATACAGTTTTTCACACCCTCTTACCTGATATTATATTACTGCGTAAAGTTTTCTATAGGCCAAATCAGTAGTCCTTCTCTATTTGTCTATTGCATAGTCATATCCGACACTACTAAGCTGCATTGTGATTTGTTATAACTATTTAACATTTATTTGTTTATCGATTAATAATTTCTTAGTTCTTTTGTTATTACATATTTGACCACTGACTACGTCATTCATCTCCAGTTGTGCTAAAGATATCTTACAACCTACCTCATCATTAATTTTCTTGTTTATGTCTTTTATTTTATTTTTTTATGTATAGTAATGTGTTTTAATTCCTCAAGTAAATGCTAATGTATTATATTTGAAATCAATGGATTCAAAAAGGCACACAATACAGGTGTGAATGTGACGTCAGAACGAGTAACTTCCACTACCAACTAACCTATCCTCCGTCTCTGGGTCCCCGCCGACAGCAGTGAGAGGGAGCGAAAACGGAGAGGGAGACGCGCTGGAACAGACACTCCACCACCCTGGGCATGCACCCGCGGGCGGCTAACTCCGCTCGAATAGCAGTGAATGGGGATGTGCCGTTCGGGAGACAAGAACGCTGGACGTCTCAACTGCTAAAGGTTATACCATGTAACTATCCGAGAGCAACCGATACTTGGGCAGTTTGCCCTCTTCGCCTTGGCGAGCAGATTGCTTGGGATGTTAGTTAAACGTACCAGATTGTCACTTGATTAGATGTCACAGCATGTGGCATCCCAGATGAAGCGCCTACTCCCGCGAAACGGGAAATTTATTATGCCGTCTGATTTTCTTAAAGATATTTTTATACGCAATTAAGTGACCTTATTATTTTGTATGAGATATCGCTAAACTATGAATCTTTTCCCTAGTTTGGCATATGCTGGTGTCAAAATTGTTGCTGAAGTAATGCTCTTTTTGTTACTATCAACTACATCTATTCTTTTTGTAGGCTATAAAATAGGAGGAAAACCAGAGTTAACTGTGGCAATATTTGAAATCAGATTCAAAATGTCAAAGCGAATACCGCAATGCATTTTATCTGATACACTGTGAATGTTTGGAGAATTCTATTTTACGAAAATATTTGAAATAGGTATCTCTTCATTGAAGATATATATTAAAAATATCATTACAAACACACATCACATTTCGTTCACGCTAATTGAAACTCACTGAAAATTCCGCCCGTAAATTATTAATGAAAATAAAGCTTGATTAAATTACGAAGCGTTAAAAAGTTTGAGATATGACAATGCAGATAACCATAAATGTATTTGATAACAATAGACAATCGTTGAATAAATCTTTCAGATGTTGCGATCGGTAGATAGTATCAGTTATGGAACGACCAATGGAAATATTGTTTCCTTGGTACTATTTGACAAGTTCCTCCCCAACGTTTAAGTAAATGTGGTCCGGATCTTGTCGATTGTAAAATAAAAAATAAATGAAGAAAAATCATATAAAGTACCTCAAAACAGGAAAATGAACAGATATGCTTACAGGGAATCAAAACACTTATCAGAGTTGCCGGCACACGATGTAGCAACGATATTTTCAAATCCTGAAGATATTGTTACTGTTCACTCTATAACAAATTTTGAAAAAAATGAAGAGAGTAATATCAACAATAATGAAAACAACAAACATGGAACAGAAGTACAAACTAACCTTACGCTGTAAGTAACAAATAGATGAATGGAACGTTCTATGTTTTATTTAAAAAAAAGGAGAGAAATAAAAAGATAATATAATTGAGAAATTTCTACGGAAAAAGAAGCCGTCACACTGAAACAATTACTGGGAATGCAAGGGGTCAACAGGCGCTTTGAAGTGAAATTAGAGATTTAATACCAAGGGGAATGCGATATGACTATTATGTCTGTCTGTATGTATATGTATGTGTGTGTGTATGGCTTATGTTTGTATGTATGTGTCTATTTGTGTATTTGTATGTGTGTGGTTATGTGTGTGTGTGTACAAATGTTTGTATGTGTGTGACAATATTCCTAATGGAAAACAAAATGATATGATTATCAATCTCAAATGGGTCAACTATGTGAATACGGAAAATTAGCTTCTATTCACAAGGGAAGCGAGAGACGGGAGGCATATATATTACAATGACATCTAATTGATTTTGATTGAATATGTTACACCAGTTGAAACCTTTACTATGTGAAGGTCGATATACTCTCATATACGTTGAAAACGAACAGACACGCACACAGACACACACAAAACCACTGAAACTTCTACATACACACACTCACACAGGCAGACACACAGATATAATAACGTATATTCTTCGAACATTGTTATGTAATTAACACCATTTTTAATTTTACAAAATATAATATATGCAGCTTATATATACAATATTTATCAGGTTCTCAAAATATATAAGCAATATGAATCGTTTGTACTGAATATATATACCATATATATCATTTGTGCAGAATAATATATATAAACTATGTATCATTTTACAGAATATATATATATATATGTATATGCGTGTATGTGTGTATATATCTGTAAAAGTGATACATATTATATTTATATATATATATATATATATATATGTGTGTGTGTGGGGGGGGGGGGGGTATGTGTGTGTGTGTGTAGTAAGGTTGCGTGGATGCGTCCATAGGCCTCCACAGACAGAGGATTTGCTTCGAAGTCAGTAGACGTATCTGACGAACCTGCGAATCCAGGGTCAGGCTCGATCCACAAATATATATGTGTGTGTGTGTGAGTGTGTGTCTTTTTTACAGATTACACGTACATGTACCATTTGTACAGAATATATATATCGATTTTCTTTTCTATTTCAGAATTGTGAAACATGGAATACCAAAATTACGAAAGTTCGGAGGCTTATTCGAACCTCAGCAGCCAATTTCCTTCCGATGACTCGTTGGATTATGATGACAATACAAGCGGTTCAATTGAAAATCTAATCATTGGTTTTCTTCGGAGCTATGTGAACCCATTAATATCTACGGTTGGAATTATAGGAAACTTGATTTCAATTTGGGTATTTTCAGCGAAAGGTCTCCGAAGATTATCCTCTTCTGTGTATGTTCAAGCCGTACTAGTATCTGATACTTTTTTCTTGGTTACAATTTTAGCAGTTTGGTTGGAATCATTCGATTACATGGCAATGCACGTTGATGGAATCTGTCAGGGGAATATCTATTTGTCATATGTCAGCAGCTTCTTGTCTGTGTGGTACGTTGTATGTATTACTATTGAAAATTACATTACAATATGTCATCCACTGAAGTTAAAAACGGTCTGTACTTTTAAGCGCGCTCGAATCACGACCTTAACATTTGCTTTCGTGGGTCTTGCAATGTTTTCGGTCATCATACCAATAACAAAACCACAGAGACTTGGACATGTTCCGGATAACAGTTCTGAGAAGCTGGTCTGTAAAACGATTGTAGAATACACAAATTTAATGAATATTCTTACGTATGTAGACACGGTTATTACCATCCTCATACCCATGATAGGAATTGTGACTTTGTTGTCAATGATTATAGTTGAAACTATTCGCTCGGTGCATAAAAAGCAGATTCGTTTAGCCAATAAGGATAATCAATCAAAGAAACTCTCTGACGTACCACAGGTTCGAGTTGCCAAATTGCTCTTTGCCATATCTTTCACATTCCTTGTATTGAACTTACCAAGTTATGGTGCACGCCTGGTATATATCTTTGTGCCTTATGTATTTCCACCTGACAGTATAACCAGTTTCACTGTATACCAATGTTTACTACACATAAGCTATTCCAGTTTCGCATTGAAATTTTTCATATTATACGTATTCAGTGGCAATTTTCGTAAAGTATTATACAAAAAATTATTTTGCTGTTTACCACAATCTACTACGGATAATCGAACAACAGAAAGGACTACTTTCGATATGGTTCATTACTGAAGAGAAGCATATCACGTAATTGAATATATATATATATTTTATATATATTTATACATATACACATACACATACACATATATATATGTATATGTATAATGTATATATATATATATATATGTGTGTATATAAATGTATATATATATATATATATATATATATATATATATATATATATATATATATATATATATATATATATATATATATATATATATATATATATATATATATATATATATATGTATATATGTATATAAATGTATATATATATATATATATACATATATATATATGTATATAAATGTATATATATATATATATATATACATATATATATATGTATATAAATGTATATATATATATATATATATATACATATATATATATGTATATAAATGTATATATATATATATATATATATACATATATATATATATGTATATAAATGTATATATATATATATATATATATATACATATATATATATGTATATAAATGTATATATATATATACATATATATATATGTATATAAATGTATATATATATATATATACATATATATATATATATATATATATATATACATATATATATATATATATATATACATATATATATATATATATATATACATATATATATATATATATATATACATATATATATATATATATATATACATATATATATATATATATATATACATATATATATATATATATATATACATATATATATATATATATATATACATATATATATATATATATATATATATATA
>OZ024743.1:310311190-310338690 GCA_964016885.1 Eledone cirrhosa | reverse complement strand
AATATTAAGTTAAATTAAATTAAATTAACTGAGTTAATAAGAATATATATATTTATATATTTTAAAATGGGAAGATACGGAAAAACTCCAGTTTAGTTTATTTATTCGTTAGCATGAGACTATTTAGTCAAAATAAGTATAAATGTTGAAAGATATATTTAGCCAGAATCAGTTAGTGGTTATAAATCTAAAAAGAAATATTGAAAAAATATAAAAAAATTTTCAAAAATTTTTTTTAAATAATTAAAGAAATAAAAAATAAAAAATAAAGAATTAAAAATTATTAAGATTAAAATTACAATTAAAATTTTAATTTAAATTTAAATTTAAAAAAAATTTGAATTATATATGTATATATTTTATGAAACTTTAAGAAGTGAAATTATAGCAAATGTTATAGATATGATTTCGAGATATCAATGTATTAAAACCAAGTGGATAAGATTGTTATGGAAATAAGTAGAAATATTATAAGTGTAATTATAATTTATATATAGTTCTAATTGTTGAATTCCGGCGATGTCTACACGAATTAAATAAATTCGTTCTTAGAATCATTGAATATTTACTCCAGTAACCAGTTGAGTGCTCTAAATCAGTTATAAACATTTATGTTTGTCGGACTTCTAAGAAATTAAATATCACTTCTACTTATATATATATATGTGTGTGTGCAAATACACATATGCATATATGTGTATATGCATATACACATATGAATATATATGTATACACAGTTCAAGAGTAAGCAATCTTAAAGAGAGAGATGGAGATAGGCGAGGAGATATGAGAGAAGAGATTGGTGAATTAGTTAGCAGCCAAAGCGTAAAAGCATGTGCTCAATGTGCAATATGCAGTAGAAAGCAGCTTGGTGGCTGGGTTCATGCAGAAGTTAGGTGCGCAGAGCCGGAAATATTCATTAGTTAAGCAAAACAAGACCACAAATTTCACAAGAAAGATATTATTAAAAGATTGTCAACATATTTTAGTTTGATGTAAGGAATGTAGAGAATAATAATAATAATATTAATAATAATAATGTCCGTTTACAATTGTTTCGCTACTCCATATAATATTTCTGGATCAGATGACTATATATCATAATTGATCTGGTTCAGTTGAAAATAATTAACATATTTAAAAGAAAATGCTCACATATATTAGCCCACACTCTAACCACCCACCGGCAGTCATCAGAGCAGTAATCAAATCTATCTCTTATAGGATCTCAATGCTATTAGCAAATGAGGAGAGATTTATAAACCATGCACAATATTATAATAAGGCTCTTTCTGAATCTGGTTATGAACAATCAATTTATTACATACCTAAATGCCATAACACAGCAATTCACCATAATAAACTTAACACTAGAACTAGAAATACCTTAGCATATAGCCAGATTCGCCGGAATTTTAGCAGTAACAGCACCTATACAGGGAAATTTATGGTGGCAGCGGCCTGCTCCCCACTTCAAGTAGCAAACTAAAAATCAACCCTAGAATAGGAATGAGAAATGGGATGACAAATAACAAATCCCCAGGTAATAATAACCCTAGGAAGGCCCCTACCAACTCCACTAGAACCCCTAGAAGGAATAGACCTAGAAATATCACCTGGCTTAACCCCCCATTCTCATCTAATCTAGCCACTAATATCCCTAAACGTTTCTTCTCTTTCCTATCTAAACACTCCCCCCCCAACCATAGATATTACAAACTCTTTAATAAAAATAACATTAAAATCTCAATCACCACAACACATAACCTAGCTAGCCACATCGCATTCAGTAACCATCATAAACTAAGACAGTATAACTCCCACACCGCGGTACCAACACCCCTATCAAATACACCACGCCACTACACCAATAATTACTCTAGTAGCACGCCTCCACCATCTAATCCTTCTAGCACTGACCTACCGCTTAGGTTAAACTACCCTACTCTCAATAACCGCAGAAGCAACTGCAACTGCCGTTACCCTAATGCATGCCCATTAAATGGACACTGCCTGACACCCAACATAGTCTATAGATGCACGGTTAAAACTTATTCGAATACCAGCTCTTATATCGGGTCTACCTCTAACCCTTTTGAGGTACGCTATAACGCGCACTCTTTTTCCTTCCGAGACCCTAACAACAGATGTTCGACATCTCTAGCTAGGCTCATTAAACACCTTAAATTAAGCAACGTTCAACACTAACTAAAATGGGATATCGTGGCTAGGGCCCAACCGTTCAATAGACGAAGAAAATCTTGTGATCTCTGTATTACAGAAGCATATTGCATAACTCTATCACGATCTCTACTGATTAACGATAGAACCGAGGTAACTATTAGCTGTCAACATCGAAGGGCTAATTCCTTTGCCAATAGAATATTTGACCCAACTTAGTCATCTTGCCCTATTTTTACTTGTAGCTAATAAGTTAAATAGCTATGACTAACTTAGATAATTATAAGTTACCTCCCCTACATTGTCTCTCAATTAAAAAATTAGCACTTAACTATAAACTACCCACAATTTCTAACCTCTCGAGGAGTTACTTCCCTTGAAACCACCCTCTAATTAGTAAGGTAATTATGTCCTTTGGCAGCCATCTTGTTACCCACAGGCAGATCTCACACAATGCAGACTCTACACATGAATACTGCTTGATTATGGCTGACAACTGATGCAACCAGACACCATAGTGAAAAACCAATATATGGAACATTATATTATGTAACATTCTCTCATTATTTTAATTTATATTCCTTTGAAGTTCCGATGAGCCGCTCTGTCTTTTAAATATGTTAATTATTTTCAACTGAACCAGATCAATTATGATATATAGTCATCTGATCCATAAATATTATATGGAGTGGCGAAACAATTGTAAACGGACATTATTATTATTAATATTATTATTATTATTCTCTACATTTCTTACATCAAACAAAAATATGTTAACAATCTTTTAATAATGTCTTCCTTGTGAAATTTGTGGTCTTGTCTTGCTTAACTAATGAATATATATATATATATATATATATATATATATATATATATATATATATATGCATATATACATATATATATACATAAATTCACATATATAGACAACTATATATATATTATATATATTCATATATGAATATATACATACATGTAAATATGTGTATATATTAATATATATTATATATATATATATATATATATATATATATATATATACATATATATACACATAAATTCACATATATAGACAACTATATATATATTATATATATACATATATATATTCATATATGAATATATACATACATGTAAATATGTGTATATATTATATATATATATATATATATATATATATATATATATATATACATATATATACATATATATACATATACATCTGTACATATATATATATATATATATACATATATACATATATATATATTCATCGTATTACGGCTAAGTAGCGAGTATTGTTAATTATATATATAAGCAACACATTCTTGATGTTAAAATATTTTGTTTGTATACATGTTTGCATTTTTAAATATGTAGTTTTGCGTTTTAATAAGATTTATATATTTTCATCGAACAATAGCGGATAAATGCTGAGTTTTATGTTACAGCATCTAACTAATATACAGAGAAACTATTAAGTGACTACTTAATCCTTTAATTTTAAATACAATTCTATTTGTAATTTTTTTGTTTGTGACAATGGTAATAATAATACGATATCGTAGCATAAGTCAATTGTGTTCATATTTTTTAACAATTATTGTATTCATTATTGAATGTTTGTGAAAATGTTTATTTTGGCTTTAAGCTCTTAATTTTCATTATTCAAAATATATATATGTTTCTTCAGTTATATCGTTGGCCCCAAATCCATTTATTTTATCTTAACTGAGAAAACACGAGAGAATTATATTTTTGTTCGCGAGATAAAATTCAAGCTATATAACACACACACGAAGCTACATGCTATCTTTCCTTTGCATTTCTTACTTTAGATCGATTAATGTATTTGCATATGTCTATTGAAGATATTGGATACGAATGAAATGAAAAGAAATATATATACATTTACTGACATGCATAAACATCCATTTTTGTTCTTCGGGAATTGTATCGCTCTTTGAGGAGATTCATCACGTACGTCAATACAGTTTATCAAACGCAAAGATCCATCAATACTACATTTAACTATCCATTTGCAACTGCATTTCTGCATAGCTTTACATGCAACTTTAGCCGACACTTGCATTTACGTTTCTCTATCTTCACTGAAGGAACTTACAAATATCGATTTGCCACGTTGTATTGTGGTGTACTATTCCAAACTTTATGAGATAAGATTATTACTTCCCTGCAAGTATATCCAGGAGCCATTATTTATGAAACATTTTCAATATAAATTGATATTTTAAATATTAGATCGATTAAATATAAGAGCAATAGTTATTCATCGCCGGCATGCGTAATAAATAATGTGAATTGACTTCTAATCAGATACATGGATGAGTGATTGCGTCTTTAAGAATCCCCCCCCTTTTATTTATATTGATTTTGTTTAATTAAATCCTATCTCAATGACTTTCAACGTTTCCTTATTTCTGTTGCTATTATCTATATGTTCATGGTCATCAGATTAATCTTGAGGAAGAGTTAAAGAGAGTACTTGTCATAAATAGTATGTACACAGTGGCTAGATGTTCTCAGAAAATGTAAAAAATCTCAAACGCAAAAATAACAGTCGATTCCTTTAGATAATAGGTTTAGAAAATCGAATTTTCTCAAGCTATTATTTATAGCAATCGACTGTGTCTACAAGCATTTACTGTGTTTGGGATTTTCAACATTTTCTAAGAACTTTAATTCCCCCAACGTTCCAATTGGTTATTTATGAAATATATTAGAATTAATTTCACATAGAATGTTTCGGCATTAATTTCACATCATGAGAGTTCGACTACAGTCAGATAAACTCCAGTTATCCACTCTGCCTACCAAGTGATAATGAGTTAGTTTAGTTCATTAACATCGATGATATACAATCGGAAGCATATTGATTACCCTCCTCCTTACGGTGATGATTTAGAAGAAATGAGAGCTAGGATGACTAAGTATTTGATGGCAGTTGTACGTGCTTGGTAAGTGAATTGATATTGATATGAGGCATGTAATAACATTGAAGCAAATACACAGTAGAAGAGCCAGGTTAACCATTAAGAATATACATAGGAGCGTGCACTCACGCACAAAAACTGATGTATTCATTTTCAATTTATTTAGTACTTATCCAATCTTGTCCCTGAGATAATTTCACTACAATTGAAGTGCTTTATCAGTGATCAGGTTGCAGAGATGTGACAAAGGTTTGGCACCCCGATATAAGTGGAAAGTAAATATAACATTTGTTTTACCGGTCAGTATTCTGTATTCAAATGACCACGTGGATTGGTTAACTTAAGTTTTCATTTCTTAGAAAATAGCTAATCAATAGGTTATTGATTAGCTATATAAGAACCAAAACAATCAATCTGTGTATCGGTCATATCATTTGGTACACCGTAGCTTATAATTGTAATAACACACCTATTGAGGAAAAAATATGTATTGCTGAGAGTTGAATAGGAAACGTCAGCCTCGTGGCTCTTTTACTGTTTCCTCTATGTTGCTTTACCAATCGTCTATATTTAAAGTTATCCGTTTTTCTATGCTAATTGTCCAAACAACTGCACAGATGTTACAAAACAGAAATAAAAAAAAATAGAAGAGGAATAGGTGTAAGGAGTACTTAAATATTCAATACTGTCTGTAAACATTATTGTAGTATTTAGAAGACAAATATATTTGCATTCTGCCTTGTAGTATTGTTATATAGATTTTATTATCTAAGAAAACATTTTTCTTTTCAAAATTTTATTTCTTTTCCAGTAAATAAACATATTTATTGTTTCACTTTTTTATTTCTCTGAAGTATTTGCAAAATGCAAATATTTGAAAATTGTTAAAAGATAAAGAACCAATGTTTTCCAGTACAAATTCATGTAATATCGAAACAAGTAACAATACAAATATTGTTAATTAGTTTGAAGACATTTCATTGTAGACATTTCTATTTCATGATATATAATAGGAAAGTGATGGAATTAATATTTGATGAATAACTGGCAAAGAGCTGTGTTAAAACAGAATATAACTTTTGTACAATTATATTTATGTGTGTATTGGACGTCCTTTGGTTCCTACGACGAGAGCTCAAGTTGTTTGAACAAGGGAACTGTCAAACTGCGCATGACATTATCGAGCACGTGGTTGAGCATTCTGTGCCATTGATGCAATTCACAATCCGAGACAGTGTGTGATATAACTGGTCCGTTCAATTCCAGGTACAACACATTTTTGCCAGCTGAGTAGACTAGAGCAACGTAAAATAAATAATCTTGCTTACTTTACATTCCCTAGCCACACAACTAAACAACTAAGTTACGCACTTTCACAGTTCCGCTAAATTTATTACTAGGAGGAAATAAGTGCATATAATTAGCAAATGGTTTATTCGGAGTATAATTTGTTGCTCAAATATGTATAAACACTGCCAAAATATTCCGCTGTGAGTCTGCAGAAAAATTATGCTCTAAATGAACATGATAAATAATCAAATACTTACGTATATACAATGAGAGAAAAAGACGGAGAGAAAGTGTGCGAGAGAGGAAGAGGGAGAATATTGTAATATAAATGTTTTCTCCAAATACATTAGCCGCATAAGTGTACGGAATTATTCTCACCTGAGAATCATAAACCAACTAGTAGAATCAAATCACAAACACACATTCCGCCTTTGAAGATGGAAATTAACCATAACGATCACACTAGCATCGAAAGAACATGCTAATCTAAAGAAATTGCCATGGAAAATTACTCTAGGAAAATAAATAAAAGCAGATCCAATTTATTATTCCTCTGATTGATTATTCCTGATTTATCGTTTGCCATGAATAATATCGTTTTCAAATGTTGGTAGTTTATTTTATCGAACCTTGCAAAGTTGGCGGAATTTGAACTTAAAACGTAAAAGACAGCAAATACAGCAATGCATTTACTAGAAGCACTAACGTCCATTCCATTCCATTAGCCTTATGTTGTTAATTTATATTAATTTCTAGTGTAGGCACAGGGCCAGAAAATTCCCGGGAAGAGCAAAGTTTATCAAATGAACCCAATAAATTAAATTGTAATTTGTTTAATCAACCACTGAAGGATGGAAGACAAAGTGTTCATCTTTCATTTCCCCGCACACATATTCTTAATATTCGTATGAAACAACTGTAAATGAATTCATGAAATCTAGTTATAATATTGAGAGGAAACAACACTTTTGGTTTAGAAGTGGTATGATTCAATTACCTAGCGAGATTGATATGTAGCAAAACCTTAAAATCTGTTCAACCACTGAGTACTTTGGATTCTCACTGCATATAATAAAATCGAATGAAATAAAGATGCACAAAAGACGATAATATGATGTAACTAACTAGAAATAAACACGTGGGTTTGAAGAAAAAAGAATAATCAATAACTAATATTTATTCAATTATTTCGGCATGCAAAGGAGAAGAATTATTATGTTAGCATCGTATAAGCGTGGTGGATTGGCACTATCTGTAGAGCGTAGGAAACCATAGTTACGGGTCTTTACGTTCTTATTTCATATCCCACCGAGGTTAGCTTTGCCTTTCATCCTTACAGGGATCGATGAAATAAAGTACCATTAATGCACTGGTATCGTTTTATCGACCTCTCTCTTCTCCAAAACGTTGGACTTATGCCTAAATCAGAAACCATTATGTTATCATCGCGTGGCTTTATGTGTAAGCTGGTCGGATTCCGATCGTAATGTTATGAGTTCAAATTTCAGCGGTATATTTTTTCAGAGAGACAGTCACATTATTTATTTAACTTTGTACCAGTACACACTATCTATGATAAACATGAGTCCTACTACTGCGTCAGGTTGAATAATCCTGTGAATTTCGTTAAGAGTATATATTTCTGTAGAATGCTTAATCTTTTGCACATTAATTTTACGAGCAGGCTGTTCTGTTGGTCAAACACCTGGAACATTCTCCGTCAGAACGGATGCAAATCTAACAGCAATGTTCTCATCAGCAAATTTTCTTCTTCGACATAAGACTGAAGCCTACAGGTAGAAATAAGTAATATAATATTAACCATTGTCTAACCTAGAGATTTCCTAATCATGATTATTTTTTGTTAGCTTTTAATGTTCACTGTATTACACATGTTAGCATTAACAAATACCATTATAATACAGACTCAAATCCCGCCACGGTTAACTTTGCCTTTCATACTTACTGGGTGAATAAAATAATGTACCACTAACGCACTGGAGTCGATTTAAACAACTCGCCCCCCCCCCCCCCCCAAAAAAAAATTGTTGGCCATGTGCCTAGATCAGACACCATTATAATGTAGGTTACCGGATTCAACACAGTGGTGAAGCTAATTTAATTGTGTATTGCCAAGAGATCATTCTTAACTCTTAACCCTCAGTGCCACAAGAAACTAACTTTGAAATACATTCTTGAAAAGTACAAAATAGAACATAACTGCATCCCATTTAACAATTATAATCCTTAGACTTATACTGCAATTTTTCAGAATCATCTCTCCACTAGTGAGGATACTATAAACAATTGAACACATGAAACCACATTAGAAAGGTTTCATGAAAAGGTGGAACGTACCTCTATGACTGCACCTCATTAAACATTATTTTTTTTACTATAACACTGGAAGTTTACACGATACTCTGCACGTAATAACGAGTACTTTACAGATTAACGGATTTTCAGAAAGGCTCTACTTGCAAGATATTAAGAGATAAATTGCTATTGGAAGATCACATTATATAGCAATATACCAAAGCTTTAGACTAATTATTTCTGTATAGTTATATATATATATATATATATATGAGAGACGTAAAATAAGAAAATTATAAAATTAACTTACTTACTAAAATATCACTTCCAACTAATTAGTTTCTGAAATGGAATAAATATACTTTCCGAAGAAAACATAGAGAATCATTTCGTCGTCAGGGAAGACTATTCTCATCTAAGTATCCAGGCAAAGCGTGGACTCTGGAAACTTATTCAAAAATAATTCAGTGGATAGAAAATAGCAAAGCGTGAACTGAATTCCTAGCCATTGAGAAAATCACTGCCTCTGCGTCGGTGGCAAATTCAAAAAGAATCAATCACGTGACATCGAGGTCAATCAGTGGAAAGTGGTTTGCTAATAAGACAGCGGCCTGCCTGCTACCATAGCAGCAGTCTTGGCCAATATTGCTCGACAAATAATTTGGAGATAATTATAAAGAATTAATATCTAGTAACATATATATACATACAGATGCATATCAATGCTAGCAAATATAAAGTTACTAAGACAAAACCTATATATTTGCTAGCATTGATATGCATCTGTATGTATATATATGTTACTAGATATTAATTCTTTATAATATATATATATATATATATATGTATATATATATATATATATATATATATATATATATATATATATATAAATATATGTGTGTGTTAATATATATATTAATATATATATATATATATGTTAATATATATATATATATATATATATATATTAATATATATATTAATATATATATACATATATGTTAATATATATATATATATATGTTAATATATATATATATATATATATATATATATATATATATATATATATATATATATATATATATATATGTGTGTGTGTGTGCGTGTGTGTGTTAATAGTGAGCCGGAACAAATCTAATCTAATCACCATCTACATATTCTGGCTCGATATCCGGTAGTAAGGATGGTAGCTGACATAAAATTCACAAACCAGTGGAAACCACGAGTTAAAATTATAGGTGACTCTCTGAACTGAGAAGTAAGGGACAAGACGATATGTGAACGGCCAGGCTAATTTGACTTGTATCTAAAAAGTAAGAGTCATTAACAACGATGAGACAAAATGTACATGTGCCATTTAAAGATGTATAATCGTTAGATTACATACGAAAAGACAAAATGAAAAGATGAAAAAATAAATAAAGACGGATAAATTAGGACTAAAGCACAAGAAAATACGATGGGTGTTGTCTGATTAATTAATCAAAGCAGATTTGGTCGTTAAATCAAATAAATGTGAAGTTAACAGTTTTTTAATGAAAGAATAAATGAATGGATTGACTATTTTATGATGTAATTCATTTAGTCTAGACAAACGGTTTTAAATCAAAGCACATACCAGACAAATACAAATCTGAAAGAGTTTTATGTTTAGTTGGTATTACCATTCTTATCAAGGCGGCGGAGCATGTTTTCCATCCACCCTCATATTCCCTGTCAACACACAACTGATGTTGTTTAGTTAGAATTACCATTTATATCAGGATAAAATCAAAGGTGACTTCGGCAAGATTTGAACGCAGAGAGCTAGAACTGATGCAGCAAAGCATGTTAACCAACTTTCTAACAACTCTGTCAGCTCACTGCTTATATATGCGAATAATATCATTTGATAGTTCCACTTAGCTATATACTTATTCCTGTCTAGCCTAAGTGTTCTTCATCCAATCTAATTAAATTAATGCCATTTTATATTGCAATTAATTAGAACATCATGCATCGTGTACACTACTATGTTTTATATTTACATCACATTAAGTTTGAATTTGCTCCTCTGGGATGATGAAAGGATTAAATATAGCCTAATATTTTATCAATTGAATATAATATTACAGCCGTCACTCGCAATCAACTGTAACTTAATATGGATTATGTTTTGCTAAGTGTTTTAGGTTATCATGCAGTTCCGAACAGACAACCATTCTCTTGACAATATTTCCCTTGATCCTACGGAACATCCAGGATATGGATCTGGAAAGAAGGGGTGTGCCAATACTGAGCTAGTACTATTTTATTGACTCTGAAAATATGAATGGTAAAGTATACCTGCGGGAATTGAACTCAGAATGTAGAAATTTAAATTAAATATTATGCAACGCTCGAGTGACTGCGAAATCGACCGCGTGCATTTGAATACAATACCCAAATATATGTTGGTAGCTATGTAGTAATGGTTTCATATTTAGGCTCAAGACCAACAATTTTATCTACCCCTTAAGAATGAAAGTCAAAGTTAATCTCGGGGGGATTTGAACTCAGAACATAATGGGAGGATCTCTGACTCTCTACCGATACTGCCCATCCTCTGTCCTTTGTAGCTATGTAAAAATGGTTTCTGATTTAGGCACAAGGCCAACAATTTTCGAGAAGGAAAAGTCGACTAAATTGACCCACCGCGTTACCGGGACTTTATTTTATCGAATTATTAAGGAAAAAAAGCAAAATTAAAACATTATATGTCCTTATTGTGAGCAACATATATTTTGAATCCTGTTTCATACCATCAGTAATTGCATTGTGACACCCATACCAAAATTGTTTTTGCTGTTTTCTCATTTACAGAAACAACTATTAAGTTTTCACACTTTAGATTTCCTTCTCAAACCTACTGAGATAAATAATTTTGTTTCATATGTTTACGTTTCAAATTAATAATACATACGTTTAATAAATATTTTCGATTTAGCACTTTATGAACAGAGTTTATTAAAAGCAATGAAATATCCTTATATGGTGTACTTGTGTAGCTATAAATATAACAATATTTTCTATTATTTTCGTATAAGATGTCTTATTTCATATGTATGTTTCATTTGGTTTCAAATCTTCTCCGTCACAAAGGTACACAGCAGTGATACTCACGGTAAACATGGTCATATTAAGTATGGCAATAGCAGCCATCAACAAGCAGAAGAAAAACAAGGATAATAATTGCTTATTGATTTTGCACAAGGCCAGCAATTAAAGGGGAGGGTAACGTCGAGTAAATCAACTCCAGTATGTTACTGGCACTTTATTTTATCGAACCCTTAAGGGTGAAAGCTAAAGTTAACCTCGGCGGGGTTTGAACTCAGAACGTAAAGATACTTAATTGCATGTTGCAAAGCAAATACGACGCTCTACCGATACTGCCAATCCACCACCCTTGATAATAATAATTATTATTTCTACTTTTGAATCTTAATTCAAATGTTAAAAGATCAACTTTGCCTGTCACCATTCCACAATTGATTACTAGAGTACCAGTCCAATAGTTGCATCATTGCATCTAGTGTTCTTCGATCTCACTTTCTTTCTCTGAAAGAAATCTGTGCTCAGATTGAATAGAGACGGGCGGGATTGCGCCAAGTCTCAAATGCTATAGACACGCCATGTGTCACAACTTCACTACTAACACTCCACCAAGAGTTCAGGTACCATGGACGATTGGATATCTTGTGCTATTAAAAATTATTCCGTGCGTAGTAATAAATCCTCACGAGGTCTTAGTCTAAATTTGAGCAGTGAAAATAAACTTGAGAAGATACAACGTTATATCTATATCTTGAAATATGACACAAGCTATTACAAAAATCATACTACAATACATACCTTTAAAACATACGCCCAAGCCAGATTTAGAGTGCTGTTGTGGCATTGAAACATTTCCTTCTTTAGTATATACTTTCTAATTGGCGAACGAAACATTTGGGTGCTAACTATCTTGGCTAGGTTTATGATTCAGAGGTTCTGATCATACCACAGTATGACAGGTTCCCAGACGCTTATTAATTTAAAATACAAATAAATAAGAACCCCGGCAGATTGTAATACTTTACGTTGAGGACATAGATTATGTACTCCAGGAAAAAATAATTAAAATAGTTTTTAAAATACATTTACTTATATAGTTATGAGTTATATAAAAGAGTTATTTATTTGGCAAAATTTATTTATTATGAAATATCCATGGAAATGACAGTAGAAAATACTGAAAGCGTACTTTTATCAACAGAATATTTAAAATATAGAAATAAGTATCTTTTAAGGACATTTTAAAGTAAATAGTATTTCTTTCAAATACATAGTCACTTTAAAACTATAAATATATGTAGCTTATGAACGTATTTAAAAAACATATTTGTCAAGTGAACATTCCTTTTAAAACTATAAATAAATAACTTATAGCTTTAAAAGCATTATTTATTAGATAAAGATAATTAAAATAAAACGTTCTTAAAAGGCATTGATTCATATTTTTTTAATATTTCATTTATCCTGATATTTTTCATTGCCATGTATTTACATAAAAGCGTCTCTTTTGAAACTATAAATAAATGTATTTTAAGAAGATTTTATTGCTATTTTCCGCTTCAAACTGTAAATCAATATCTTTTATAAGAGCTATCTATTCATTATTAATATTACCTGATATATATATATATATATATATATATATATATATATATATACGAGGGTAATCCCAAAAGTAAGGTATCCAAAGCGATGTGGACGCAAAGAAACTATTCGCACGGCTGTTGGTAACACTGTTGTGATTGGTGCCTCCTTCACTCACAAACTAGCATGCGCGCGCTTCGCTGGGATGATCAATCTTGGCTTGGCAGCCATTGAGAATGGAGCTCCGGTTGAACGCTACCGCCAAGTGCGAATTTCGAGCAGTTATTATATAGAGGGCAATCCCAAAAGTAAGGTCTCCTTCCTAGGAAAACATGCATAAAGATCGGCGGATCACTCTGGATGCTCTCTGCATTTTGATTCCTGAGGTTTTCTGAAGCACCATCCACAGGATTTTAACGGAAAAGTTATGTTGCAATATCGGAAGGAGACCTTACTTTCGGGATTGCCCTCGTATATATATATATATATATATATATATATATATATATATATATATATATATATAAGCAGTCAGTGCTCTCACTTTTCAATATATTACAATTAGGTCTTAGGAATATTCAGCGTTGACACTTTTGCTGATAACCCAAATCCATGATATATTAATGCAAAATATTATATACCTTCCGAGTAGAAGTATAAATGATTCTATACAATACATTGTTCATTGAATTAACGTCTAATTCGCAGTGTATCCACAGAGATTAAGCATGACCGGTTAAAAGTACATGTACCGCTCATGTTATTAAGTTGACAGGACTGTAGCAATATGAAATAAATTGTTTTAATGACAGATACACGAGCCACCAGGTATTGAACTTACGACCACATATTCGTGAACCAAACAACACAACCAATACCTCGAGCATATTCACGAGTTAAATATGTAATTATTCTCTTAATATCTTATCTAATAATAAAAGAAATTAATAGACTATAAACATAACATCTATATATATAAACTTGTATTTCCTGTCTGTTTGTTTGTCTGTTTGTCTGTTTGTTCACGAACTCCTCCTATGGTTTTGGAGATAGACCGACATAGCCATATATATTATGAAACTACATTGCTCGGGGTACCTGGATAAGTATATTTCATTTTAATCAAAGGGTTCCGTGGGGGCACAAACCCCCGCTGAAAATGTTTTCCCTTCGATTTATATGAAATTTAAACCGGTTTTGGAGATAGAGCCCCATTGGCGAATGTATGGGATAAGCTAATATATTATCATCAACTGCAATTAACGCTCGTAGTTTTTTGAAATGCCGGCATGTATACACACACATTATATATATATATATATATATATATATATATATATATATATATATATATATATATATATATATATATATATATACATACACATATATATATATATATATATATATATATATATATATATATATATATATATATATACACACACACACATATATATATATATATATATATATATATATATATATATATATATATATATATATATATATACACATATATATATATATGTTTTTAACATTCACATGACCTGTACCGACCAATCAAAATTGTTTTGACCACAAGAATTTTTACAACACGAATTGGCGCAAAACATATTTTAATACCGCTGGAGCCACTTTTTTAACATAAAAACAGGTAGAATTTCCAAAACTAATCAGATTAGAGCAAACATCACGGACGCCCTATCTCAAAATTATTTTTGAAAAGCATTAGAAATGCGCAACCGGTAAAACTTAAAACCTAAACTGAAAAACTAACCAATACTATTACTAATTCTCACTTATTCCTAATTAAACTATTTTTCACTGTGAACAATTTGTCAGCATTTTCTTTTCCGTTTACCAATATATATATATATATATATACATATATATATATATATATATATATATATGTATATACATGCCGGCATTTCAAAAACCTACGACCGTTAATCGCAGTTCAGGATAATATATCAGCTTGTCCCATACATTCGCCAATGGTTTTAGTTGCAAATGCCGTCATAAAGATAAAGACACCTGTTCGGTTATTCCATTATGCCAAACCCATGACTTCCAAATATCTGATCCACCGAAACTCAGCTGTTTCGCACCATACCAAAATCAACATACTGATTGCGGATTTGGTACGGGTGATGAGAAATGTGTCCCGTATGTGCAACCCCGAAGAACTAGAGAGACATCATACAGCACTTCATCCACGGTATGCAGTTCTCTGGTTACAATCAGAGAGATAAAATCAGAGTATATAGAGGAGCCAGAACCAATTGGGAAAAAATGGTAAATAATGACACAAATGGGACCTGGCCCTTGTATAGGAGCAAATTTTGGAATAGAATAGAAAGAACTAGGAATAAGGCTAATAGAATAAACTCATGGTATGATAGCAATAAATACCAGAGTGTAATGTTCATCGATACAACCCCTAGAGGTGAATTAGCTTACAAATTTAGAAGGGCCCTAGATAAACATAAACTCAATATTAAGATAGTAGAAAGACCAGGTACCTCCATAAAAACACTTATTAGCAAGACATACCCTTTTCAAAGACCTCCTTGTATAGATAAGAAATGTATAATTTTTAAATTAAACCCCCATATTAACTGTAAAACTAGAAATGTAGTAGATAGCATAAGATGTACTGAAGGACAATGTAGAGATAAAAATATAGTGTACATAGGTGAGACAGCTCGTAGTATAGGGGAACGGATAAATGAACACTGGCGAGACCTTCAAGATAGTAAAGAATCATCTGTACTCTACCAACATGTTAAAATAGAACACAAGGGTAAATTAGAGAACATAGAAATAAAAATAGAATCCACACACAGAAAAGACGCATGTTTAGACAAATCACAGAGGCAATAAACATAAATGAACTCCAACCAAAATTAAATAGAAAACATGAGTGGAACAGCAACATCACACCTTACAATTAAGGACAGAATGAAAACACACCCCCACATAGAACAAACAACCAACCAGTACCATGTAAATAAACAAATAAATAAACGAATATAAACACACACAGACACCCGTATGTGGCGCATGCGCAGACTAAACACACAACACACACACAGAAACAAGATGGCGTAGGACAGTACAAAGGAGAGGCACAAAAACAAAGAAAAGAATCCCCAGTCACTGAAGAAGTCACAGAATGTGTGACGAAAGAACTTTGACAATATATAAACAACCATCTGGTTGTGGAACCAACCAACCGGAAATTTATAAATTCCTAAATTTATAAATTTATTATAATAAATTGAAGTGAAAGCAACTGGTGCGTGTGTTTGTTATTGGCAACATGACCCCCCCAAAGTATAACAATATCGGTTTCAACACAGGTTTTCAGATAAAGAATCTTGCTAAACAAATTCAGAAATGAAATATATATATACATATATATATATATATATATATATATATATATATATATATATATATATATATATATATATATATACATATATATATACGTACATATATATATATATATATATATACGTACATATATATATATATATACATACATATATATATACATACATATATATATATATATACATTCATATATGTATACATATATATGTATATGTATATTTATATATATATATATATATATATATATACATACATATATACATTTATACATATATATATATATATGTATATATATATATATATATATGTACATTATATATATATATGTGTGTGTGTGTGTGTGTGTGTGTGTGTGTTTATGTTCATTTACAAAATCAATTAAATTCTACGTGTTAAAAGAAATAAAGGAAAGTAATTATCTGATTCTCTCGCGTGATATTCATTTACTTGAAAGCGATAACTCTGCTGCATGCTTCACATGAAACGAGAAAAATTGAAAACCAGTAAATATCATATGGGCTTTTTTTATGGCTCCGGGGAGGGATATTTTTGATGTCTAGGGAAATTTTAAATATGAATTTGTTGTTGACATGGAAATATATTTGTTGAGGCGTTTTTATTTGTTATACGTTGAATTGTCAGAGTCATTAAAGCGTCGTATTAAATGTTTTGATATTTGACCCCCACTCTATGCGCTGTTTGCGTGTTGAAATGTCGGCGTGGTCAGTTTTACATCTGATCCTTTCGGGCTCGATATAAAAGGACCTGTCAAGTACTGGGCTCGATTTTTTCTTTATATTTTTTTCTCACTTCCATTCTCCCACTCTGTTCTTCTCTGGGAGAAATCTGCTGTATTCAAACTCGGAGAGGAGATCGGCCCTGCCAGGTTTCAAAAATGCCATGGAAAAGCTGTATGTCAATACGGCCCCCTTGCGGGGTCGATAAATACAGTACCAGTTAGGTGTGTGATCGAGTCGCAGAATTGTTAAAGATTTGGATGGGATGCTTTGCAGTATAGGATCTGATTCTGTGAGGCCTGCGTTCAAATGCCACCGAGGTCAACTTTACCTTTCATTTATACGCGGGTTGATATACGATGTGTCAGTCAAGGGGGTGCTGTTAAAGAGTTGGGCGGACTTCTCTGAGTGGGTCTCTGCTTTCTATGATAAAACCATACTGACGTTAAATTTGTCATTTGCCTCATCGTGGGTCGATAGATTAAGTCTCAGATGTGATGCATTAGTGGAATTGGTAACGTGTCAAACGAGTTCTAAGTTCAAGTCTGCTTCTTTCTGCCACGATGTGCGATAAATTCAATAATTTCAGTAATGGGAATACAAATGGAAACATTGTTTCCTTGGTTCGATTTGACGATAAGATATTTTAAATTTATTTGTTTTAACTATTCAAAATACTTGACAATCTTTCAGATTCAATACGCAACGCTAATCTCGACGGGAATCAAAATTCATTGAAATATAATTAAGTTGTTGATAATTAAAATACCTCAGTTGTTGAGTATACGAACTACGTATCATTAGTGTTCAGGTGTGTTTCATCAGTATTTTTAAACGATATTCTGAAAAAATATTTCTGAAAAAACATTTCTAAAAAATATTCCAAGAATAAAAATGTGAACATGTATATTTTACTCAAATTATTGCCGGCCATTTTAAATTTTCCTCCATCCATATTTAATTTGATATATATAGCCCTTAATCTAACAATATCATGTGTCCATTCGTAATATAAATGATTTTTCATTTATTATTCTTTTTTCTGTTATAAATTCTTTTGAATGATACTTTTATATATCTTGTATAGTTCATTACTCCTAACTGTGATATATTCTTGCATTTTTGCTTCAACTATTCTGATGTTATGTATTCCGATATTGTATCAGTTTAAATAAAATTCGATCTAAAATTGAAACACCCCATTATTATTTTATATATGTATCAATTTGCAACTTATTTCATATTTCGTATTTATTAATAATAAATCTCTGATGATGTGAAATTTAAAACATGAAAAGAAATATGGTCACACGTAGTGCGAATTTTGAATACATACATTTTATATTAATTCAAAGTATTATTTTTAATGAATATATTTTAGTTTTTGAAAATATTCTAGTATTATTGTTATGAATTATGAAAATATTAAATATTAAAGACAATATTTGTGAATTTTTTCCTGTTTTAAAACAGTCTACTGAAAGCTGTGAAATTGAATGGATTGCATGGCTGTAAAGAAACATGTCACTCTAGTTGGACAGGATGTACGTCAAACTTGAGGTTCTCAATAAACTATATGTGTCATACCATCAATGTGTTCGCTTTAGTTGGGAACAATATAATGTATATGGTTAAAAAATGTTTTTTTATTTGCTTTGTGTTTTTGTTTAATCGAAGGCTAGCCTTGATGGCGCAGAAGTATGATCAGACATTTTAGCCGTGAACAGTTCTCTGAGAATGAGTTTATACATTATGCGTGTCAATCTACGTTTAAATATGGTGATTTGTGAGTGATTTGGTTGCCATTTCTATACGACCGAGGGATTACGTAGAGAGTTGCACATTTTCCCTTGTTGCTGTAATGCTGTACTGGCAATGAATAACCAGTTACATATCGAAAGAAAACGGATATTTGTGTATATATATATATATATATATATATATATATATATATATATGTGTGTGTGTGTGTGTGTGTGTGTGTGTGTGTGTGTGTGTGTGTGTGTGCGCCTTCTAAATCTGTAACCTAGTTCGCCTCATGTATAGAAGCAAATTTTGGAATAGAATAGAAAGGATTAAGTAAAAGACATAAAATTTACTCATGGAATGATAGAAATAATTACCAGAATGTAATGTTCATCAATACAACCCCTAGAGACGAACTACCTTACAGATTTAGAAGGGCTCTAGACAAGCTCAAATTAAATATTAAGATAGTTGAAAGACCAGGTATTCCCATAAAAATAATAATTAGTAAAATATATCCTTTCAAAGAACCCCCTTCACTGATAGTAAATGCATAGTCTGCAAGCTAATCCCGCAAATTAACTGCAAAACTAGAAACGTAGAATATAGCATAAGATTTACTAAAGGACAGTGTAGGAATAAGAACACAACATACATTGGTGAAACAGCCCGTAGCATAGGAGAAGGGATAAATGAATACTGGCGAGAAATCCAAGATGGGATAAACTTATCACTACTCCACCAACATGCCAAAATAGAACATAGAGGCACATTAGAGAACATAGAGATAAAAATTATATCCACACACAGAAAAGATGCAATGCTCAGACAAATCACAGAGGTGACAAACATAAACAAATTCCAACCAAAATTAAACAGAAAACATGAGTGGAATAGCGACAAAATGAAGACATACAGACACACACAAAAACAAAACTAATAAAACAAACCAGACACACACAGAGAGAACAGACAACCAACTACTGGAAAATAAATAAACACATAAATAAATAAAAACACACACAGAGACTCGAAGGTAACGCATGCGCAAACCAAGCACACAGCCCACGACACACAAATACAAGATGGTGTAGGACAGGACAAAGGAGAAACACAAAATAAAACCCCAGTTACTGAGAAGGTTACAGACTGTGACGACAGAGCTTTGACAATATATAAACAACCATCCGGTTATTAAACCAGCCAACTGGAAATTTATGATAAATTGAAGTGAAAACCAACAGGTGCTTGTGTTTTTATTGGCAGCATGACCCTCCCAAAGTATAACAATATCTGTTACAACACATGTTTTCAGATTAGAAATCTTGCAAAATAAATTTAAAAAAAACGAAATAATATATATATATATATATATATATATGTGTGTGTGTGTGTGTGTGTGTGTGTGTGTGTGTGTGTGTGTGTGTGTGTGTGTGTGTGTGTGTGTGTGCGTGTGTGCGTATGAATGTGCGTGTGGTTGTGTGTGGATGTATGTGTGTATTGCGTATTTGTGTATATGTAACTAAGACCGTCAGTTGCTATTACTTTCAACGTAAATATGACCAGAATTAACTCAAAGTCAACCAAAAATCCAAGCAAACGTTAACCATACACCTACAATCGATCTCTCAAGGAATAGTTAAACTTGTATGTCCTTCTAGCTATGCTCCCATCTCCCAATAAAGCAACTATCGACCCGCACCAATTGTTGGTATAAGGATGGCAGACGGCGTCAGACTGCTGCCGTTGTATTACATAGTTTCTATATGATAATCTGGAGAAAACTACGAACCTATTTATTAACTGGCCTGGAACCTACGCATAAACAAATCTAACACCGACCCAAACCTCTTTCAAAGAGTACCTAGTACAGAACTACCGGGACCGAACCGACCTCACAGAGCTGTGATTCTACAATAACCATAACTTAATTCGAATACTATAAAAATTAAACGAACCAACAAAACTTGATAAGGAACTAAGCCATATGTACAGGCAATAAACCGCCGAATGAATACAACGACGAATCTTACGAAACAACTGCGTACGAAAAGATAAATAATAAAAGGAATGGAAGCAAATAAAACACAAAACACAAAACTGTTTCTAATAAAGCAAGTTATCCACAGACTAACACATAACGAATGGCATTATGAGCATACGTCGTAATTAGAATAATAATAGATTGAAGTGAATATTTAACACACACCCTACTGGAATCGTGTGAAACTATTTTGTTAGTTTGAGAGTTAATGGGGGTGAAGATATGTGTATGTAAACTTGTCTTGTATATCACCTTCCTTTACTTCCCTCTCCCATTTACTTCTGTGCGCCAGCGCACATTTCCTTGTCTCCCTCTCTTTCAATCTATTCTATATTTCATCTGCCTATCTGCCTGTCATCCATCTTGTGGATTGTCTCTCTGATGACAACTGGCTGCTGCTTTTTTTCCTCTAAGATATGTTTGCCCATCACTGTCTTTTACAGCATTTAGCTGTTTTACGGCTATTCTAGCGATGAGTTGTCTCATGTGTATATGTATTCAATTAATATAACATTGCCAACAAACTTTTAGAATAATTATTTAATATCAGCTTAACGCTGGATATTGAAATATTTTGAGAGTATCACATTGTCATACCCGGAAAGGGACTAAAACAGGGTCATTGACCCTACCAGCTTCCGTCCATGATTTCATCGTACAGGTCTGCCAGCATGACAACTATCAACCCTACTAAAATGCCAAGCTATGTTAGAAGAGACCTCTCTCAGCACTTCACACATGTGATATCAGCTACGCATGCCATCCGTTAGTACATTCAACAAAAACGAATAACGAAAAGCCTCAAGTATCTGAAACCGACTACCAAAGCTAAGTGGTGAAACAAATAGAATTAACAGTTCTATGGAAAAACACTATTCACTTCCTCAGTCTGACATCCAATCAAACTCTCCTCTAAACACACATAAACGAAAACATAATACACACCAAGTTTCAATATATTTATACATTGTGGCTGAGTGGTTAGAGAATTGGATTCACAATCTTGAGATTGTGAGTTCAATTCCTGGACCGGCGGGCGATGCGTTATGTCCTTGAGCAAGACACTTTATTTCACGTTGCTCCTTCTACCTGGAGTTGCGACCGATAGATAGTATTAGCAACTGGAAAGACCGACGAAAACATTGTTTCCTTGGTCCGATTTGACAAAAGTCGATCGATCCTTTAGTTGATATACATGTTTCGTTCAGTTACAAAGGAGGTAGCATTCAATTCCTTTGTAGAGGAATCGTCTGAATCACAAGATAATATAGAACATATTTGTCTGATACTAAGATTTGAAAACCATAAACAAATTTCATATTAAGGGAAAGCGTTAAAATATATGGTTGGCTAGATATGCAAAACAATGTTTATCTATATAAATTATCTAGGGCTTAGTTAGACTAGTACACTCAACACCTCTACATTGACTTGAATATATTATAGGAGTGATGTTAGGGCTTATCAACCTAACACCATTTATTCCTTAACGTTACAATCAAATTTAATTTTAAGTATATAGTATTATATGTACAAGCTATATAAAATTTATGGAAGCCCATATTGGCTATAATATATCAGTCTGTAAAATGCCTTAATTCTCTAGAATTATTGACTTAGAGGTTACATCTATTTATATCAGATTACGTACATGTGCACATGCTCATATAGATGATGTATACAGCATATACTCTACTAACATAATGAGTACGTGTTATAACTGTGGTCACACTCTTATAAATATCGCCAATCCACTTATATATATATATATATATATATATAAATGAAAAGTATAGAAATTACTGTGAGTGTGAAGCCAACAGTATTTCATAATATATAAGTGACTAATAACGTCAAAATGGAAAAATAGTTAACGTAAGATATATATATATAACCCCCCACTCTCCTGAGCGTGAATTTAATAAACATTTATTGTACTGCCTCTCTGTTTTGTCCCTGTTCAATTTTTCATTATATATATATATATATATATATATATATATATATATATATATATATATATGACTAAAGAAATTAAAGAAATTATTTAGCCTGATAGTGGGGTTAAGAACCCTCGGAGAAATGGAAAAAGATGAGTATTGACGTACATGTACGTCAATACTCATCTTTTTCAATTTCTCCGAGGGTTCTTAACCCCACTATCAGGCTAAATAATTTCTTTAATTTCTTTAGTCAAAATACGGCGATAGCTTACATTTCTAATAATTTCAAACTCGCTCGCTGTTTCGAAAATATTCTTACATATATATATATATATATATATATATAAGGGTCTCAAAGTCAACATGACAAAGACTAAGGTCCTTGTAAGTAGACGAGAAAACAGAACCCAGATCCCCTCGGGGAAATGGCCTTGCTCAGTATGTAGGAAAGGTGTAGGTAGAAACTCCATTCTCTGCCCCAAATGCAAACAATGGGTACACAAGAGATGTAGCGGGATCTCAGGAAGCTTAATTAAGAATGTAGGCTTCACATGCAGCAGCTGTGCTGGGACGGCAAGCAGCAAACAGCCACAGGAAACAAGTACCACCAATCTCTGGGAGGGCTCTGTAGAAACAGAAGACAGCTTCTGCTACCTAGGTGACCGAATTAGCAGCGGAGGTGGGTGTTCAGAAAGTACAATAACTAGGGTAAGAACGGGATGGAAGGAGTTTAGGGAACTACTACCACTGCTAGCTGCAAAAGGCTTCTCCCTCAAAATGAAAGGCAGACTGTATGATGCGTGTATCCGAACAGCGATGTTGCATGGTAGTGAGACCTGGGCGCTGAAGGTGGAAGACTTACGTAGATTAGAGAGAAACGAAGCCTGCATGCTCCGATGGATGTGTAATAGTAATATACGCGAACGACAAAGCATAACTTAATTGAGAGAGAGACTGAGCATAAGAGGAATCAAATGCTGTGTGCAGGAGAGGCGGTTGCGTTGGTATGGACATGTGATGCGTATGAAGGATGACAGCTGCATAAAAAGGTGCAGAGCAGTAGAAGTCGATGGAAATCGCGGAGTGGGGAGACCCAAGATGACCTGGGATGAGGTGATAAAAGCCGACCTTACCCAATTACACCTCTCAAAGGCGATGACACACGACCGTGACCTCTGGCATCACGCATAAATACAGAGTACCCGACCTCCCATGGGTACAAGCTGAAACATATAGACAATATGCTCCCACACCCCCACTGCAAGGTGGTCGTGGAGGTTTCACGGCAAAAAAGCACCAAGCCCACACTGTAAAGTGGACGTGTAGGCGCCACGGAAAAAAACATCCAGCTTTAGAAATCAAGCCAAAATCAATTCCTGTATGAGCAAGGCATGGTCAGCCGACCAGACACTGCCCACAACAGGACAACCCGTCTAACCCATGCTAGCATGGAAGAACGGACGTAAAACGGTGATGATGATGATTATATATATATATAGTAATAATAAATGTGAAGACTAAAGTCCGAAGAGGGCTCGGTAAGGAGTATATATATATATATATATATATATACAGAAGATCCCATTAAGGGTGAAAGCAAAGATCCTTTGATTAAACGTTAATGAACTTTGCTTATCAGTAAAGAATTTTGCATGAATATAAAATTCAGAAGATAAAACCAAACATCGAGTACCATTCAGCAAGCAATTAGCAGGATCCAAATTTATCAGCAAAATCATAATGGAACATTTCTTCAGTCTTCGATAGTACGAGGGCATGCCTCCGGCATAAGAGAAGTCAAAATCTTTTCCGGATAATTCAAGATATTCTCGTCAGGGTGATAATATCTTGGTATTTAGTTCGATAATAATTTCATCAATATCTCCGATATTTAATACAGAAATGTCGTCACCAAATACGTCTCTTATCAAATTTCCAGATGAAATCTTATTTCAGATATTTCTATTAGATCTTCATCTAATCCCACATCACTAGTGACTGTTTCATTTCCTATGCTAAGAAGCCATGCGTTGAATTCTTTCTATCCATTTATTCGTATATTCTCAGCTAAAGTAAAAATTGTCACATCTGTCCACAGAGGAGAATAATTGATAGAAGATTCAATTATAGTAGCATTTGACCCTCTCAGAATAACCGTCGCAGTTTTCCTAAAGTCCTTCCAAGAAAGAGAACTCTACCGCCGAAAGGTTTGTGACAGTTCATTATTTCCTTTGGTAGTAGATCAATGCACCTCAATGCATTAACTGAAAGCATTAATGCCTCATCAATTATTATTAGGTCAACTAATTTTAATTTTTCAGAGCGCTGTGATGGAATCTTCATTAGTGATGTAGAATTTTCCAAGATAGGGACTGGGAGCTTAAAGCCACTGTGTACAGTTCTTCCTTGGTGTAAAAGATCAGCCGCAATGCCTGTTGTAGCAAATGAGAGAACACGCTTTCCTTGACGACTCAAATGTGATATCAAGTTATTGTAGAGGTACGTTTTTCCTGTAGCACCAGGGCCATCTAAGAAGAAAAATCTGCTGGGTCAGTGAACTTCATCAATAGCTGTGACAATTTGGTGAAACACCCGACGCTGATTGTGTGTCAAAGAGGTAATCTTTGCTTCCACTCCTGGTTTTGTTTTTCATTCTGAGCATTCATCAAAGGCATATCAACAATCGGAAGAGACAAATTCTCAGCATGTCAAACCTAGCAAAGACAATGTTCTTTCAATTTCTCGAAAAGCCAGTTCTACTGAGATTTTTTTAGTGTGATGTCTAAGGAAGATTTCAGTCAAATTTTCTTCAAACTTGTTGAACAGGACGTCAGGATTGACTGGATTATTGAAAATACAAATGCCTACAAACAGCGGCGGAGTTGCTTTGGCATATTTGTCGAAGAAGCCTCTTTTAAGCATCTTCTCCACTCACTGTTATTTTAACTAACTGCCGGTGCTCTGCTGCGTCTTTATAGCTGCCACATATGATCTCATCCACGGTTTTCAGTTCTTCGAAACTTCGAGCTCCTTTAACGTGCAGCATGAACAGTCTCATCTTTCCTGATACTTGGGACAGATAATACATTCGATTTATGATTTTATCAGCTCCATTTTCTTTTTGTAGACATAATGATAAGGAATGCCTACCTATAGATATTGTCTTGTATTTTCATCATTTTGGTTGAGCAAGAACCATGCTATTAGACGAGTGATGCGTATTTCTAGCGCTCGTCTTTCTTGTCCGTCCTCAAAATAGAAGGCTGTTCTTGCAGGATATGAACAGGAAGGCGAATAATTGCGTGTGATCTGTCGTGCATTTTGAATTCAAGCAATCTCCACATTCCTTCTCGAGCATTCAAATATCTGGCATCTAGAAAATTCATGATTCCATCATGAATTATGATATTGCTGTCAGTTGCTTCGCTGATGCCTAAGGTTATGGAAGCATAGCCTTTGTATATGTATTTATACACATACTTTACGGATCCGATGAAGGCGCAAATTTCTACATTGACGTGGCAGTTGTATTTGTGGCGTAGATATTTGTTATAAGGTACAGCATATCGGTTGTCCACTACTTTCTGACCAACGTTGAATGTTGAACCCAGACGTCTTCAGTAGGATGGATTACTATCTCGGTTTTTAAAGGTTTCCTGATGAAACTGTTTGGGAAATCCTTTTGAGCAGTTGTTATCTTCTATGCATGGCACATTGGGGGTTTTATTCACTACAAGGACCGTGAATAATAAATTTCTTAGCAATTTCATTGAGTACTTGTTCTGTGCCTGCGTCAGGAATTTCAGCACACATAATTTTGTCAATACTTTCAATTGATTTTGGTTTATCTTCTGGATGAAATATTAATAATAAATGAGCATGCGGCAGTCCTCTCTTCTGAAATTCTATAGTGTAACAATGTTCGACAACTCAGCCAATCCCATGTCTTTTTGTTACATCAATTATTAGTTCCTTCAACTTAATATTGAACACCGGAATCACTAAATCTGGTATACTGGAGGCTGTTTGACCAAGGCAAAGGTTGTTTTGTATCTCGGGCCAATTAGGGTTGCATATCATTGTAAAAAATGTATCAGCTAGACAAATCTTTCTCACAATGGCTAATGCATCTTGGTATCGCTCTCTCATATTTCTTGCTGATCCTTGAAATGATGATGGAAAAATCACTGCCCATCCGATTCTAGCATCTTCAGTATTTGCT
>OZ024743.1:310298690-310306190 GCA_964016885.1 Eledone cirrhosa | reverse complement strand
CTACTTCCCAGTGAAGTGTGTATGGTCTATTCCTAGTTTTCAGAGAGTGTTTGTAGCTAGATAATTGTTTCTACTTTTGGCACAAGGCCAGCAATTATCCAGTGTATTACTGGTACTTTATTTTATCGACCCCGTAAGGATGAAAGGCAAAGTTAACCTTGGCGGGATTTGAAATCAGAATGGGAGGGCCATAACTTTGTGCGTCAAAGCATGGCGTCCGACCCTCTACCGATACTGCCAATCCACCAGATAATGAAGTAGAGTTGGCTAGATTGTGATTTTGGAAAGAGTGGAGGTGCGAGTTGTATCTCGTCTTGTAGCAGTTCGAAGTAGAGCCAATATAAGTTTTAGAAGAGTTGTTTGTGTTAACCGTGCAAGAGTAAATGATGTCTTTGATTAAGCAATTATTACTGATCTACAGTTACATTTATTCTGGATGTTAGCTTGCCGGTTACTATGTTGTGTAGAAGTCTGGTTGCTATGGATAGCATTAGGGTAATGATGGTTGTCGTTCCTATTGTTATTGATTTCATTAGTGCTATTACCATTATTACTATTGCTACTAGGGTTTACAGGTACTATGTTGTTCTGTAAGTTAATCTCCTGTTGTGTTTCTTTCTTTGTGTTGGGCTTTCTCCACGAATGTCCCTCCGAAGTCTCCCCCCTATTGGGGAATTTTTTCATTGTTCTATTATTACATCCTCTGTTTCTTGTTTTTTACACGCAGAAATGCCCATTTGTACCGCCCTGTATTGTCCTGTACTGTCCTTAATGTCTACTTTATGTAGACCCTTGTGGTTAATAAAGAAAGCATTATTATTAGTATTATTATTATTATTATTATTATTATTATTATATATGGGGAGGGGGAGGGCTTCCTGATGACTTCTTCCGAATGAAACAGTTCTTATCCTGTAGAAGCCATTTCTATATTAAATATTTATACACTGCTATGTATTGAGCACCATACTTACTGTGGTTATCCCCGATTGAACCCGGGATAAACATACATACATGCATACATACATATCGGTAAAAAGTATAATATATGAAGATAATTCCTGGAAACTCAGGGTGTGCAGAGCCAAACGTGATACGAGGCATTCTATCCATTGGTTTAACGAGTTATAGATCTAAGCTTATGTACCTCATGTATCTACATCTGGCAAGTACTTTTCCAAGGCACATACCTAGGTAAGGTGGTTTGTGGAAGACAAGCAGTCCTCCATGCAAGTAAATCACTCTACTGCATACCAATGATGTCACCCAAGAGAAAGTTAAAAGATAATACAATTTGGCACTAGTGTCATTAATCATTTTTTTTCCTGTTGAGTAGACTAGAATATGTGAATCAAACACGAAACCTAAAGTTCTTATGCCCAAGACACCAACTATTAAATAATGAGATTTCTCCACGACTTAAATATGATTTATATAAAATAGTAATTCTTATAAGATAATAAAATTCCAAAGCAAAATAATAATCATGTTAATAAAAGAATGTCATATTTGAAGAGGAAAATATAGTAGAAAATTATTTTATATTTTATTAACATGCAGTATTTGTTTTTAGAATTCAAAACCATTCAGCTTGGTAAGTATTTAAACAAAGCTTTCAGAAACGTATTATTTGTGTATCAAATGTATTCTTAGCATTCATAAAATACTTCATTTTTTTTCTGAACTATTCTTGATTTGAAGTATTTGCAAAATAGTTGGTGTAGAACGTCACTACAAAACACTATCGGAAATTTATACTATGTATTATCATAATTAAGTGGACTCTCGAAAAATTGGAAAAAATCAAATATAATCGTTTTCAATTCTTGTTTTACTTGCAAATTTTGTAATATTTTCCATTATAGACGTTTATATATATATATATATATATATATATATATATATATATATATTCATATAAATATACATACACACACACACACACACACACACACACACACACACACACACACACACACACACACACACACACACACACACACACACACACATATATATATATATATATAAAGACCAACAGATGGACACATAAATATCAAGGCACTCTGAAGGCCTACTCTATGGAAAAACCTTAAAAATTTGGAAAGAAAACTGTGAGGATGAAGAACTAACATCCCTCCAGCGATGGGAAAAAAATGCCACCTGGTTCAACAAATACGAAATGGATTTCAAAAATGAACGACATACAGGTAACACATTTTTAAAACAAACTAAAACTCACACATCACATGCACAACAAATAACAAAAAAAGTAACAAAACATGCACAACAAATAACAAAAAAAGTAACAAAACGTCCAACATACCCCCAGCAAAACTATAACGATAATCCCAGAACCCATAGACACAACTATAACCATACTAACAAAAACCGAAGATCTCCCAACACTTAGACAGGACCCGCTCCGCAGATCACAACCCGCACAAAACCTATTCCAAACCGTAGACCCCTGCCCACACAGAGCCTGTTCCAAAATCGTAGATACCAACCCACACAAAGGAACAAAATCTACAACCCGGACTATCAACAAACCGAACCTCAATACGTCCGAAACTTCTATACAAGACCACACAACAACAGGGGAAATGCCATTAGATATAATAATTGTTTCTACTATTGGCACAAGGCCAGAAATTACCCAGTACATTACTGGTACTTTATTTTATCGACCCCGTAAGGATGAAAGGCAAAGTTAACCTCGGCGGGATTTGAACTCAGAATGGCAAGGGCCGTAACTCTATGCGTCAAAGCATGGCGTCCGACCCTCTACCGATACTGCCAATCCACCGCCATTAGATATAATAATACCATTGAAAAAACATTCCAGAAAAATCATTTTTTAGACCAAGGCTACAGGACCCACGACACCCGGTGGCACAAACCGAGTTTAAAAAACCGTAAACAATCAACCTTTCAAATACAAACCTCTCAGCCCAACAAGTAGAAATTCTCTCCAAAGGACTGAAATTCACACCAACACCACAATACTCTAACCTCAATGAGATAAATGACGATATCTCACACTTCTGTAGAAAATTACGTCTCACAGAAGAATTATTTGACAAGGAGAATAACTGTTTCTACTTTCGGCACAAGGCCAGCATTTACCCAGTACATTATTGGTACTTTATTTTATCGACCCCGTAAGGATGAAAGGCAAAGTTAACCTCGGCCGGATTTGACCTCAGAATAACGACCAATCAATTGTACGGAATAAAAGCAGCTACAACTCAACAAAAGGTAGAAACAGAGTTCTGGACAAATTTTGTGACCACATAGCTACTTTCCCATACCATGAACTACCGCAACCTAAACCCAAACCCAACACGAGTCGAAGGGAATGGGATATTATCCATTAACTAAAAAACAATACGGACATTATAATTAAGGAAGCGGACAAGGGAAGTACTGTTGTCATTATGGATGCTGAAAAATATAAAAAATCTATGTTCTCTCTCTTACAAAATACTAATTACTATGAAAAAGTAAAAAAATACCAGCAATCAAAAATAATGAGCAGAATAAAACACACTGATTTCTTGATACCAGGAAGACTGAACTAAAAAGGAACGCGATTATTTAACACATTCTGAATACAAAACCAGCAACCTTTACCGAAGATCCACAAGTGTAAAATAATTAACAATGCCTGTAAACAATCCACCTCAGCTTGCGTGAACACACAATACCCTACAGACCTTGAATTAAGACCAATTGTATCAGGCCCACAATGTGAAACACACAGACTGAGCCACTTTATAGACATACTACTAAAGCCAATTCTCAAACACATACCAAGCCTTGTAAGAGACGATCTGGACCTCTTAAACCACTTCCCCAAACATGTCAGCAACGGCGCTATTATTGTCTCTTTCGGTGTAGTGAATCTCTACACAACGATCCCACACCAATACGGACTAGAAGCAATAGGATTCTGGCTAGAGAAATATCCCACTGAGATACCTCGCAGAATAGAAAGAAAGCTTCATCACCAAGGGATTAAAATTTATCTTACAGAACAACTTTTTTGATTTCGATGGCAGTACTTACAAGCAAATATCGGGGACTGCGATGGGTACAAAAGCCGCTCCAACTTATGCCGACTTAGTCATGGCATACTTAGAAGTCCAGATATATGAACAGTCCAAATCAAAATACGGATTGAACTTCTACCAATATTTATCAGAGAATTGGCAACGCTACTTGGATGATTGTCTCGTTCTTTGGTCCCACACACTCGACCAACTGAATGATTTCAAAAACTTAATAAACGGCATGAATAACCACATCCAATTCACAATGGAATACAGCCAAGATCAACTCCCATTTCTGGACATCTTAATCTTTAAAAATGACACAAATATTGAAACTGACATACACTACAAATCAAAAGATTCCAAACAATATCTGCTATTCACCTCCAACCATCCAAAGCACACGAAGACGAACATTCCTTTTAACCTAGCAAGAAGAATTTGCACAATTGTCTCCAATTATGAAACGCGATGTAAAAGACTTCAAGTATTAAAGGAAATTCTACTCGAAAGACAGTACCAACCATTACTAATAAATAATGGGATAGAAAGGGCTAAAGCAATAGACATTGATGAATTACGAAAACAGAAACAAATTCATGGTACGTCCAATATTCTATCATATATCTTAACACACAACCCAAGAAATGCGGAAGCTTACAACACTATTCACAAGAACATCCCACTACTGAAACAAGACCCAAGAATGAAAAAAGCCCTTGAAACACACAAAATAATCAAAAACAAAAGACAACCGAAATCACTGAAAACATTACTCACCTACCACAAACGCACAACCAATTGTCAAAAAATGTGGTCGCTCTAGTTGTGGAACTTGCACTCACCTCATTGAAGGCAACACGTATACATTTAAATCAGGACAACATTTTCCTGTAAAAAATCACTTCACTTGCTCATCAAAAAATATACTTTATGCCATTAAATGTAAAGGATGCAATGAAGATTATATAGGACAAACTAAACTCACACTCAGAAACAGAATGACAATTCATCGCCAACAATTACGAGATCCAACCACGAGACAGATACCACTAAGCGCATATCTAGACATATGCGCAAGTAATAAGACACCCAAATTCCAAGTCTTCCCATTTTACCTTTGCGCTGACAATACAACAGAACAAATACGAATAAATAAGGAAAATATGTTTATTCAAAAATATAGACCAGCATTAAATATGGTTTAATATACATTATGTCCACAGCATAACATGCTAACCATCCAAACAGACAGATACACACACATAACACCTTCTACTTTAGAAAATAAAAACCCGAACTAAATAAACCTTAACATACGTTTGCACTGACAATACAACAGAACAAATACGAATAAGTAAGGAAAATATGTTCATACAAAAATATTCCTACTAACGGAATCATTTTCCTACACACACACACACAATATATATATTCTCTTCATCTTAACATGCTAACCATACTCCCACACACACATAACACCCATACACACACATAACCCCCCCCCCACACACACACAACTCCCTCCCCCATTTCTACTAATAGAATCACTTTCCTACACACATATACACACACACACAATATATATTCTCTTCATCTTAACATGCTAACCATACTCGCGCACACACATAACACCCATACACACATAACCCCCCCCACACACACACACACAACTCCCTCCCCCATTTCTACTAATAGAATCCATTTCCTACACACATATACACACACACAAAATATATATATTCTCTCCATCTTAACATACTCCCACACACACACACACACACATAACACCCACATACACACACACACACACACACACACACACAACTCCCTCCCGCATTTCTAGTAATAGAATCATCTTCCTATACACACACATACACACACAAGCACACAAATAAATATACATATCTTTACTTTCTTTATTTCAATAGAAAATCTGAATTCTGACACCCCAGCGAACCAACCATATTCACTGAACCAGAACAATTCTCCCATCCCATTCCTCTTGACCATTATCTTATGTTTGTCATAAAATTCTCAAAAAGGCTACAAAATAAATTCCCAAATACAGGCGCGAAATTAAATGAACTTTTTCACGTGACAGTTATAATTTCATTTATAACCAATCAAATTACATTTATAAAAAAATGCCTTCGTGAGCCACCTTTTTTTAAAGTAAAAAGAAACTTCAACACTCATATATGAAAAAACAACCTGAGCCCCCCCCCCCTTTGTTTGAAGAACTTTGTAAAGCGAACTGGCGCGAAATTTATTATACTTATTGACCAACCAATCAAATTACTTCTCAAAAAACCTGGCGTTTCGAGCCACTTTTTTCAATATAAAACAATAACATTCAAAGACCAAACAGATGTGAGAAAAATCACAGACCCTCCATCTCAACTCTACTTTTGAATAGCAGAACTGCGAAACCGGTAAAAGAACAAATAAATATATATATTTTTTTTAAAATAAAACTCCAGTTGCATTTTCGATTTCATCTTTTTTTCGTTATACTTTCACTCGTGTAGGACACCTCGGTTATTTTTCATTTTGTAAAAAAACCCTCACTTTCTAATAAATAATATATATAGATATATAAAACATGAGAAGAAAGAATACTGCGTGGTTGCACATGGGTTACATATGATAAAAATAGTCCTTCGTCAGTGATTTTCCGACCTTCATTGGTATTTCATCGCTTGAAAAATCATATACCTCCAGTTGGTGCGAGCAATAGCTAAATAAAGCTATTGGGACAAGTAAATCGCCTAAAGCGAGCGAGACAAGTAAACAAACATAGAAGGATGATAGCAACGCAAAGATAGGAAAAAACAAGCAGCATGGAAATCCGGTCATCTTAAGCTGGGTGGATTTCATGAGCGAGAGAGATACAGACCATCCGACGTGAGTGAGATGTGAGCAAGAAGAGAACCCACTACAGGCCAAACGGGAGGAAGTGAGAAGGGAAGAAACAGAGAGTGAGTGAGTGGAAGTGCGAGGAAGAGGCCAGTCGAGAGAAAGTGTAACTGACAGAGGGGGAGAAAGAAGGTGAGAGAAACAGAGAGAGAGGGGAAGCAGTAAGAGAGAAACAGACAAATACATATACATATACGTACATATATATATATGTGTGTATATATATATACATATATACATATATATATCTCTATATATATATATATATATATATATATATATATATACATACATATACACATATACATATACACATATACATATATATATATATATATATATATATATATATATATATATATATATATATATATATATATATATATATTCTTTCGGTAAATGAAAATACTCGGCGTAGCTTAATTCGCCATGGGGCCCGGGGCGCGGCCGGTGTTTAACCGTCACATAGTACCTTTAAATTACAGAACAAATCGGAACTATTAGATATATCAACCTGAAAATGTTA
>OZ024743.1:310286190-310293690 GCA_964016885.1 Eledone cirrhosa | reverse complement strand
AAGGTCCGTGGTTAGTTTGACACAATGGGTTGACCACAGCTGGGAGAAAGAGTCCAGGAGGCTTAGGACAAATGTCCTGCATAGTATCAACATGTTGTCTTGGTCTCTTGTCCGGAAAGTCCTCTAGATCCAGCCAGCGAGTCGTCTGCACATTGTCGCCACTTTCATGATGTGTGAGGAAAAAGATGCATCGTCGCTCATGTCTATACCCAGGTCTCGTATCGATTTCGACACGGGAATTTCGGTCCCTTCTGGTCCAGTGTAACTGTGTTGTACTGTATTTGTGTTTGCAGATTTGTATTGTAGGGCTTGAAATCTGCCGGCATTAAACTGCATGCTGTTGTCTTCCGCCTAATTGTATATGGCATCCAGATCTTGTTGTAAAAGGGCAGTGTCAGCCGGGTTTTTGATTGCCTGTGTTACCTTAGTGTCATCAGCATAGCTAGTGAGGGATGTTTTATGTACTACAGAGTGTATGTCTGAGAGAGCCACCAAAAACAGTAGTGGTCCCAGGACTTGGGGCACCCCACTTGTTATTGGTGTTTCCTTTGAGAGGCACCTCTTTGCTGCGACTGTTGGCTTCTGTCCTTTAAGAAGTCATGCAGCCACTCACCTACGTTTCCAGTTATGCCGAGTCTGTGTAGTTTATGAGATATCATTCCGTGGTCGACCTTGTCAAAGGCTTTCGCAAAGTCAAGATATATCACGTCCACATGTGCGCTGTCTAGCAGTTGTTTCAGTACCCAGTCGCAGTGATGTAGCAGCTGTGTAAGGGAGCTTCATCCTGGGTGAAAGCGATGCTGCGTGTGCTAGTCAGGCGGTCATTTTCCTCGAGGAAAGGGATCAGTTTCTTTCTGATGATTCGCTCCATGACCTTACTGATATGTGACGTTCGGGAGACTGGCCTATAGTTGTTGGCCTCCGCTCTGCTACCTTTATGGATACGTCATATTGTGCCTTCTTTCAGCTCCCTGAGTAGTATACCGCTAGCCAATGAGCTTCTGAAGAGCGTCGTCAGTCAGTAGAGTTGCTAAGGCCCGCTTACATGTTTTTAAGAGGACTACTGGGAATCCACCAGGTCCAGCAGCTGAGTCTGTTCTAATTTCATCTACGACGTATACATATATATATATATATATATATATATATATATATATATATAAACGGAAAAAATGAAACGAAATTTAATTTCTCACTCTTGATACGGCACTTACTTGTATGCATGTATGTATACGTACATACATATATGTATACAGACGTACAGTAGTATATATATATATGTATATATATATATACATACTACTGTACGTCTGTATACATATATGTATGTACGTATACATACATGCATACATACTTATATATATATATATATACACACACATATAGATATATAGATATATATGATATATATAGATATATATAAATTAAAATTGATAAATAAAAAAAATAAAAAATAAAAAATAATATTAAAAAAATAACAACAACTCCGTAGCATAATAACGGAGTATGAAAGCACCAACGACAGCCTGGTGCATTCGGACAAAACTGGAAACCTATATTTCATCATACCTAACAGGTACCACACACTTGTCAGGAGCAGTCTGAACTCCACCCACATTAAGGCAAACCATTCTATAAGCCATGACATAAATCCAGAAGGATGAATTAGGGTAGCTTGAAAGTAGACGAAAAAAGAATTCTAGAGGAATCTGAGAGTGCGAAGTTATAAAATTAAAAAATTAAAAGGTTAATAAATTAAAATAAAAAAATAAAAAAATTAAGATAAAAAATAATATTAAGAAATTATATAATCATATATAATAATAAAAAACTAGAGTCTAAAACAGTTGCTATATTTTTCGCTGGTATTGCGTGTTCGGCCAATGCTATATAGAATTTACGGGAGTGGGGTACTGAGGCTACAAAATCCAGATGGGCTACCTCGGGTTAGGTGAAAGAGGAAAAAGGAAAAGGAAGTGGAGAGGGAGTGGAGAGAGGTGAGAAGAAGGGATGAATTGAAAAAAGAAAAGAATTACATCTACCTCTGTATGCTGGAGTTTCTTGTTCGGCAAGTGGGGAAATTAAGAATGTTACAGCCATTGTCTACCCACCCGGGTCATGAGGGAGTTTGATGGCAAGGGAAGTTGTACGCAATCGGTGTTTACATGCGGTTACAAGTTTGTCTTTTTTGTTTAGGAATTAGTCCTTCGTAAACAGCATTTGTATTTTTCCTCCGAGCATAAGTTATACGGACAGTGTCCTCCCGTGTAGGCGTTAGCCCTGGAAAGTAAGCTCCAAGTAAGATGGTATGTAATGTTATTATCTTGGAGGTCCCAGATGTGGCCCGAAAGTGTAGAGGCATGTCGCCGGGCCGGCTCTCTAAAAGTATGTCAGTGATGGTAGAGCCTGGTCTTAAAGTCACAAGCGGTTAATCCTATATAGGCTTTGTTAGAGTTTTCCGTCCTCACGTTGCATTGGTAGATCACGTTAAGTTCTCGACATGTCTTTGTTGAGGGGGCACGTAGATCTATCAGGGCTGTTACACCTCCTGGTCCGCTCTCCACTAATGTCTAGGTTCTTTCTTCAATAGGAGTAGAGTTTCTTGTTGTTTCAGGAGGCGTTGTTTTGTGCGAAGTTGTGTGTCGTGCTGTAGGAGTGTTTGATAGTGTTTTTGTTGATTATGTTATGGTAGCGGTGTTGTGGTGGGAAGTGTTATTCGGGGTCTAAAGAAGATTTTCCCGATTGTTGTTGCAACCTCGGCATTGTGGGGAGGGTTGAACCACGTTACGTGACGTGAGTGGCAGCGTTGCCTGCTGGTTCCACTAGGGGAGGCTGGGTAAAAGAAGATTTCCTACCGAAAGCCGCTTCGCTTGAGAGCCTGGTTGTAATAAGGTGCATATTCATCGAATATCTGCTCATTAGCGGACAAACCAGATATGCGGAGGGAGATGTTTTTAACCAGGTTATTGGTAATGTTTCTAGCATGGTTAGAGCGGCGGTGGATATAGTGTAGGTTGTCGTTTGGTTTCCTTTATGGGTAGTACAGATCATTTTCGAGGTTTAGAGTAACGTCCAGGAAATTGACTCGCGTTAGGGACATCTGTAGGGTGATTTTAAATCCCCAGTCTCAGAAGTTGATTAGGTGTTTACGGACCAGGTCCGTGCTACTGGAGTTGTACGCTTTGGGGGTAAGGAGCCCATCGTCTCGATACGATGCACCACGGAATGCAGGAAATATTTCGGTGATTTTCTGTAGTAGGAATAATCTTATAAGGTCGGTCACCTCCGCCAAGTCGGTCGCGCCCGTACTGACGTCGAAGGGGGAGTCGGGAGCTCTCTTGATCCAATTGGAGTTGTCGAAGAGGAGGACTGTTTTCCTGGCGTGGAAAATGATGTTTCTTTCCTGGCCGGTGATGGGTGTGAGTGTTTGGCAAAGTCCAAAACGGCCGTAAGGAGGGGTAGGGTAATAGAGACGTAATAGCTCTCTACATCGAACTGGATGAATTTGGTGTCCCGTTTATATATATATATATACATATATGTATATACATATACACATATATCGATACATACAAATACATATATATATACATATACATATATATACACATATATATATATATATATATATATATATATACACATATATATATATATATATATATATATATATATATATATATATATACACATATATATATACGTATTTATATACACACACACACACACACACACATATATATATATATATATATATATATATATCTAAGGCGGGTAAAATTCCCGAGATCCATGGACGAGTTCTCTCCAGCGGTCTCTGTCCCTCATTATCGCTGCCATATCCTGCATCTCCAACAGACCAGTGTTTGTCCTTAGGGCATCAACATATGTTAACCTTGGTCTTCCTCTTCTAGTGTGTCCATGTAGGGGCTCCCAAAGGAGCACTGAGTGCAATGTCAACTCTGGATGTCGGTGAGCATGTCCAGCCAACCTCAGTCTCCTCTGTGTCACTTTTGAGCTGACTTTTAGGATGCTCCCATACAGCTCTGAGTTTTTCATCCTCAGTGTATACTGATTAATGTTCAGAGCCATCCTCAGCATTCTCGTGTAGCACCCATCCACCATCTGAGTGAGTCTCTTGGTCAGTGTCCAAGTCTCAGACCCATACAGCAGCACAGACTCCACTACAGCAATGAAGAGGCGGATTTTCAGGTCTCTACGAAGGTCCGACTTCCACACCGATCTCAGGCTGTGACACGCCGCCCAGGCCTTGCTCTTCCTCTCAACCACATCATCTTCCGTATTCCCAATCTTTGCTCCCAAATACAGGAAGTCCTCAACCAATTCCAGCGGCTTCCCGCCTACATTAGTGATCCCCTCTGGCTTCTCAACATTCTCTACCAGATATTTTGTTTTAGTCTCATTCATTCTCAGCCCCACACTCATCGACACAGTCTCAACCTCCCGCATCAAATCCTCTGCCTCCTTCACTGTATTTGTCACCAAAACTATGTCGTCGGCAAATTCAGCATCCGATACCTTTTTCGCCCCAACTCTCCTGCTCTGAGCCGGTGCTACAGTAAAGCCAGAGTCCTGGTGTTTTTCCAGTGCAAGGCGCATACAATAGTCCACTACGATGATAAAAAGGTAGGGAGCCAATGTATCTCCCTGGAGCACTCCAGCCAGTATCTCAAAGAACTCTGTCATCCCATCAGGTGTAATGACTTGGGCTTTGGTGTTGGTGTAGAGCAGTGATATCAGGTCCACTATCCTCTTCGGGATTCCATAAGCCTGTAAGATCTTCATCAGGCAGTAACGGTCCACAGAATCAAAGGCCTTCCTAAAGTCAATGAAAACCATGACCGCAGGAAGGCACTTTGCTCTAGCTCCCTCTAATATCCTCCTCAGCATCAGGATGTGACTGGTGGTTGATCTACCCTCTCTGAAGCCGTTCTGGTTGTCCCAGAGCCTCTTCTCCATCTCAGGCTGGATCCTGTTAAGAATCATCCTGTTGAGGTTCTTTGCCACAAGTGACGTCAGTGAGATCCCCCGGTAGTTGTTGGTGTTAGAGAGATCTCCCTTCTTTGGAACTGGGACGATGTTACTGATCCTCCACTGATTCGGGGCAACTCCTTTCTCCAGTGCACCGTTACAGAACCCCAGGATGATATCATCAAAATCACACCTCTTCATCACCTCTGATGCCACTCCATCTTCTCCATGAGCCTTGCCCTCCTTGATCTTCTTCTTGGCTCTCTGAAGCTCCTCTCTGGTGAAGGGCTCTGTCTCAACATCCAGTTCCTCAAACAGCCACCTGATCTGCCCAGTGCTCTGGGCTGTGGAGGGTGGCCCTCCTAGTAGGGTCCTAAAATGGTCTAGCCATTTCCTCTTCCTATCCTCGGGCCCGTTCCCTGGATCTGACTCGAACACCTTTGCTCCCTCCCTGTGATCTCGTTGATTATCATCCAGCTCTCCTTACATCCAGATCTGTCAACCGCTCTCTCCACACTTCTGATCTTCTCTATCAGTGCCTCCTCTCTGACCTCAGTGTAAGCGGTACAGAGCTCTTCCCTCATCACCGCCACAGTCTCCATCCTCTCCTCCGTAGGATCAGCATAGAATTGGTCCCTGGCAGCTTTTAGGTGTTCTCTGGCTGCACACACTTTTGGGTTTGCAGAGCTGACGTGCTTCCCTTTGTTCTTTTTCCTCGGCACCAGGGTTTCATTTGCTTTCGCCACTGCATTGGTGAAGTGCCCGTACCTCCTCGTCACACTCTCCTCAGTCCATCCAATCTCTCTCTCCTCTGACTCTCCACACAGAGCACTAAACCTGTTTCTCACTTCCACTGTGAACCTCTCCTGTAGCTTATCATCTTCCTTGAAAGCTCCCCAGTCATAGATTGTTCTCCGGGCCTGAGCCTTGCTCTTTCTTAAGCTCACGCGGACCTCACTCATAACAAGCCGGTGGTCACTACCCAGTGTACTGAAATAGCTGTATGGTTCCGTGTTCAGAACACTATTCCGCCACTTTTTCCTCACCAGAATGAAATCAATCTGGGACTTGGACAGGTGCATATCTGAGATGTAGGTCCACATCTTCCCCAGATTCTTCCTAAACCTTAGGTTGGTCGCCATCAAGTTCGCCTCCAGAAGGGTGTCTCTCAATAGTCTTCCATTTCGGTTGGTGTTGTTATGGAAGTACCAGCAAGGATCTTCACTGCCCTCCTTACTCAGATGTGCATTGAAGTCCCCCAAAACAAGCAGGATATTGTGTGCCTGATGGTGTTCACAGCTCTACACACCTCCTCATGGAACTCCTCGGCATTCACATCACTGTCCCCCTCGGTTGGACTATAGGCTGAGATGACTGTCAGTCTTGGGTTTCCATTGAAGGTCACCCTCAACACTCGCGGGGAGATAGGCATTATTTCCCTCACCAACAGATTGGTTTTTGCACTGAACACAAAACCCACTCCTCCTACTGCAGCATTTGTTGTGTTCTTCACTGCCGATGTAGTGATGAGCTGGCTCTTCCTCCCGATCATCACACTCCTCACGGGCTCATCGTGTAGAATCCTGTGTTCTTGGATCGCAAGTATCTGTATACCACTCTCCTCGAACAGATGTCCCAACTCCTCTCTCTTCTCCAGCGTTCGAATAGTCCTCACATTCAAAGTGCCCATTTTGATGGCTCTTCTGCAGGACAAAACTGCATTCTTTATATTTGTCTCAGAGACAGCTGATCCATCATCCACTGGCCCTCTCTGTGGCTCTAAGCCAGCAGAGTCATAACGACCAGGCTGCTCCTTGACAGTGTAATTAGGGGCTCTAACCCTAGTGCTGTTAGATCGACTCTCCATATTTATTTTCAATGACTGACAATACCTTACCGGCGCCACTCGAATAAGGTAGTTATTTAACCCATAAATGGAGCCCTAACAGATACTACCACCCCGGGCCAGGTTAGACCTGGGAGTCATGACAACTAAGGGGTAACTCCACATTCCCCACATCACCTGAACTCCCGAACTGGAGCCTTGCCACTGGATGTAGTTTAATGTCATACCCAGGACATATATATATATATATATATATATATATATATATATATATATGTATGTATATACACATACACACACACACACATATATATATATATATGTGAGAATATTGAAGTTTGCTTGAAGCATTGTGGAATAATAATTTCTTTAGGTCGTTTTCGAAGCCTCAACAATGCCGATGGGTAATTTTCCGGGTAACAAGATCCGGTGGTGAAGAGAGAGATGTAAGTGAATGTAGAATGAGATGTATAGTGTGTAGAAAAACGTAGGAAAGAGCGTATAAAATAAAAATAATAACACGAGATAGAGTTACTTTGGGAGAGATTTAATTGTCTCTATATATTTCGGATTCACATCCATCAAATGGGGTTTTTTTCAGGGTGGTGTGAGGTTATCTGTCGGAAAGGTGCGAAACGTGTCCTCCGCTGTTCGTTGTTTTG
>OZ024743.1:310251190-310278690 GCA_964016885.1 Eledone cirrhosa | reverse complement strand
ATGCTTTCGACAGTAAGGAAGAGCATTTAGAGTCTACAATATAGAGGAACTGGGAATTCCTGAAAGCAAACCTGCTGATGGCGGCAGACGAAGTCTGTGGCTGGAGCAGGTCTATAGGCAGGAGGAGAGTAACATGGTGGTGGAACAGTAAGGTGGAGGTGTCAATTAAGGCCAAAAAGCAGGCTTGGAAAGTATGGCGGGATGGGGGAAGTGGAGAAGACACTCAAGTGGCCAGGAGGGAAGCTAGGAGATAAGTGTACTTCGCAAGAAGGGAAGCAGAGGAAAGAAAGTTCAAGCATGTTCTTCAACGCGAGGACCAAAAACGCGAGGTGTTCAGGATTGCTAGGCAATGTGTCAAGGAAAACCGTCATATTTTCGGGGAGAAGTGTGTACTTAATGATGATGGTGTACTTGCCATCACTGACGCTGATAAGAAGGTAGCTTGGAAGTGTCACTACGAAAGGCTACTAAATGAGGAGAATAAATGGGAGAGTCTTCCCCCACATCGACCCAATAGAGGGACCAGCAGTGTTAGTCGAAGGTAGTATAATAAGTAAGGCAATCAAAGATATGAAGACGGGTAAGGCGGCTGGGCCTTCGGAAATAGTTGCTGAAATGCTGAAAGCTTCTGGAACGGTGGGACACAACAAGGTCACCGGGATAGTAAACCAAGTCATACAGAATGGGGTTGTTCCGAAGGACTGGCGTAGCAGCCTCATCATTAACTGCTACAAGGGTAAAGGAGATACCCTATATAGGAGTAACTATAGAGGCATTAAATTAATCGACCAGGCCATGAAGATCACAGAAAAAGTAATAGCGCAACTAATCAGAGAGAGAATTGATCTAGATGAAATGCAGTTCGGGTTTGTGTCAGGCAAAAGTACCACAGGCGCTCTTTTCATTGTACGACAACTACAGGAGAAGTACCTAGCTAAAAGTAAACCCCTATACATAGCTTTTGTCGACTTGGAGAAAGCCTTCGACAGATTTCCCCGTTCCATTATCTGGTGGGCTCTTAGAAAACTAGGTGTTCATGAATGGCTTGTGAGAGCTATACAAGCCATGTATAAAGAAACAGTCAGCAAGGTTAGAATTAACAACGAATATAGTGAAGAGTTTACCGTAAAAGTTGGTGTTCATCAGCGCTCCGTTCTTAGCCCCCTACTATTTATTATCGCCCTTCAGGCTATAACAGTTGAGTTCAAGACCGGCTGCCCGTGGGAACTCCTATACGCAGATGATCTAAAGCTCATAGCTGAATCAATGGCCGAACCAGAGAAGAAATTACAAACATGGAAGCATGGCCTAGAATCAAAAGGCCTTAAAATTAACCTGTCTAAGACTAAAGTTCTAGTTTGTAGGAAGGAAAATAGGGCGCCGGTCCCATCCGGGAAATGGCCATGCTCAGTGTGTAGGAAAGGAGTAGGTAGAAACTCAATTTTATGTCCCAAATGCAAAATATGGGTGCATAAAAGATGTAGTAGGATCACAGGTAAGCTAACTAAGAACATAGATTTTATATGTGGCCGGTGCTGTGGTGCAATAAGTAGCAGCAAGTGCCCACAGAATACTAGCTCATTCCATTGCACAGATGGTTCTATAGAAATAGTGGACAGCTTCCGTTACCTGGGTGACAAAATCAGCAGTGAGGGAGGGTGCTCTGGAAGTACAGTAGCTAGAATCAGAACTGGATGGAAAAAGTTCTGAGAGCTTATACCACTATTAGCCGCTAAAGGGTTCTCCCTTAAAATGAAAGGCAGGCTGTATGATGCCTGCATACGAACAGCAATGTTGCATGGCAGTGAGACCTGGGCATTGTGTGCAGAGGATATACGCAGACTGGAGAGGAACGAAGCTTGCATGCTCCGCTGGATGTGTAATAGTAATATACGTGAACGGCAAAGCATAAGCGAGCTAAGGGAAAATTAGAAATAAGAGGGATCAGATGTTGTTTACTCGAGAGAAGGCTACGTTGGTATGGTCACGTGATGCTCATGAAAGACGACATCTGTATAGAAAAAGTGCAGGGCAATAAAAATAGACGGTAGCAACGGAGTAGGCAGACCCAGAAAAACCTGGGACGACTTGATAAATTCCGACCTCACACACTTACACCTCTCCAAGACAATGTCATTGGACCGAGAGCTTTGGCGTTACACAGTAATAGAGAAGACCCGCCTTACCTAAGTAGAGAAGTGAAAACTACTACAGTCAATAGGAACCTCTAACAAAATACACCCCCGTCCCACTACCCCCACCCCATCTACACACCCCTTTCAATGTAAAGTTATGTTGGTACCACAATATCCAGCCCGAAACAAATGAGGTCGTGTAGGTGTCACGACAAAAAAACACAGTCCACGCTGTAATGTGGCCGTGTAGGTAACACGGTAAAAACCTCCCAGTTCCACACTGTAAATGTGGTTGGTGTTAGGAAGGTCATCCAGCCGTAGAAAACCCGCCAGACAGTCCTATGCGAGCAAGACAACCACTCTTGCCTCAAGTGGGAAAACACCCGTCCAAACCCATGCAAGCGTGGAATATGGACGTTAAACGATGATGATGACGATGATGATGATATATATATATATATATATATATATATATATATATATATATATATATAGTTTGGTTGACAATTATACTAATGTGCACAGAAACACAGCTATATTGTCCTCGGTATGACAGCGTGGTTTTAGCTCAATGTAGGATAACTAGTATACTACAGAGTCTTTATAAGGTTAGGAATAATCAAAGAGTGCTTAGAATTACATTGTTTTATTTCAGGTTTCCAAATACACGCATAGAGGATTTATCCACAGAGGCAATCTGCAACAAACACCTTAAACCCAGTACAGAATACAATTAAGTGAGGTGAAGCGGAGTACATGCACTGCTGGCACTCCAATGAAGGAAGTGGAAATAAAAAGGCTCCGCTATATCTGCTATCTCTCACAGTCTTCACGTTCGGTCACGCAACCCAACGTCCCACGTGAAATACACAGTATGGCCTAGTCGGCATGTTGCTAAAGTGACATACTATACGTAAATATACTACAGTAAATGCTATTCGTAATGGCTAGTTAGTCTCGTAGACAGAAAGCGTATATAGAAGACTCCGCCTATGGAATTAACTAGGGCAGAGTGAAGGAAAAGCAGTTATGGTTAGGTTAATAGGCGAGCTTATAAGAAACAGTGTAAATTTCTGGTGTGTTGCTTGCTGTGAGCTCATCCGGGACCTGGATAGCAAGGTGTTGAGATGTTTCTTGAAAACATCCATGTCCACTGCAGAAGATATAGTAAACTCACGGGTAGAACTACCCATGACAACAATGTTGTTTACATGTCCACCACGTGGTTTTCGTGTAGATCACTGAATCTGGAGGTTGTAATCCTTTCACAGCCGGGTATAACCCCTCCTGGGTCGGCTGGAAGTCAATATCAACTGTCGCGCTTTGCCTTTAATGTGGTTTTATAATTTATCGTATTTGCAGCACAATCATATTCCACAATTTCAATATTTACCTTCTCATTAGTAACTCCCAACGGTTGTCAACGTACGAACGCAGGAAGTCGTTGTTCGCTTATGAAAAGTATGGGAGGTAGCTCGCGTTATAAAGGGCGGATATATTAGATATCCACGGGATGCTTGGGGAAAACCCGTTGTTCGATTTAAACTCTACCGGGGTTTGATCGATCATGTGGGATGTAGTCCACCCGATCCGCTCCCATTGTTCACAATATTATTGATCTATCTACCACGTTATGGTTAAGGCTGTCTGGACCCAATATGCACATGCTTTTTCCTCACACATCATAACAGTGTCAACAATGTGCAGACGACTCGCTGGTTGGATCTTGAGGTCTTTCCGGACAAGGGACCGAGAGACCATGTTGACACTATGGAGGACATTTGTCCTAAGCCGCCTGGTCTATTGCTCCTAGCTGCGGTCACCCCATAGTGTCAAACTAACCTCGGAACTTGAGGCAATCCAACAAAGCTACACCAAGAGGATTGCGACGATGAAGGAGATTAGCTACTGGGAGAGTCTAAAAGAACTGAACCTCTACTCCTTGAAACGAAGACGTGAGAGATACGCAATGATATACATATAGAAAATCCTGGAGGGACTAGCACCAAACTTTGGCATTGGGACCTGGACCAACCGCCGAACAGGACGTGGTTTTGTGGTGCCAAAGGTCCCGTCATCCACATATAGAATATGGAGCAGATATTACAATAGCCTGGGGTTCAAGGGCCCTCAACTCTTCAATAAGCTGCCGAGGGATCTGAAAGATCTGCATGGTGTGGACATGGATGTTTTCAAGAAACATCTCAACACCTTGCTATCCAGGTCCCGGATGAGCCCACAGCAAGGCACAATAAAACCTAAGGGCAGCAGCAACGACCTCCCTCTTGCACCAGTGGCCAATCAATACAGGTTGGAGATAAAATGTGTAGCAACAAGGGCGGTGCCCCGGCATGGCTTCAGCCGGATGGCTGGAACAGGTAAAAGAGTAAAAGAGTATATCTATCTATATATCTATATATATATCTATATATATATATACCGTGTTTCCCCCATCATAAACCACCCCCGAAAATAAGCCGTAGCACTATATTTCAGGATGGATTTAATATAAGCCATGCCCAGAAAATAAATCGTAGCAAAAATGAACGCCAAAAGAAAGAAATGGCCAGCTATGAAAATTGGCGCAATCAGCCATTATAGAACAGGATCGTATCTTAATGTAAAACCAACTGACAAGCGGGTGTATAAGAAGTTTGTGCAATGCGCGGAAGTGAATAAAATCGATAATGAAATTAACGAAAGGAAAGGGGGAAGTGCGTGCAATCAATATTGCTTATGCAAATGCGGGTACAAACCGGAAATAATGGCTTATCAGTAACTTCAGAGGAGAAGATCATTTTCAGCCCTAGACAAGATGAAAGGAAGGAAGAGTTATACAGTCGAGTACAAGAAAGGAAATGTGCTGGAATCACTGGGCAAAAATCTTACTATTTTCTGCAAAGAAAAGAATCTGGAGCTCCGAATGGTTCAAAGTTGGAGAATGGACTACGATAAACTCAGTCAGGACTTGGACGAGGGAAATGCAAAGAAACGTAAGCGTGGATCTGGTCGACAACCGATATTTCTTGAGCTGGAAGACGCAATTTGTGAATGGATTGCTGAAAGAAGAGCCAGAGCTTTGGTTGTTCACAGGGCTGATATTCAAACATTTGCCCTTACAAATGCACTAGAGTTTGGTATAGTTCCAGAAGAATTCAAAGCATCCAAACACTGGCTGGATAATTTCCTTCAGCGACACGAATTTTCTCTGAGAAGATCGACAACACTGTTCAAACTGGACGATACTGAGATTATTAAACGTGCACTCGCATTTAAGTCTTATGTTGATGGAATAGACTTTTCTAACTACCGTCTCTCCGACATGATTGCTATGGATGAAACAGCAGTAGTCATGGATCAAAGCTCTCAATCTACAATTGATCAAAAGGGTGCGTCGTCAATTTACATTCCATCCACTAGTTACGAAAGTGCACGAGTTACGTGTATCTTGGCAATTCGTCTCGACGGAAGCCAAGCCCCACCTCTTATCATCACTAAAGGCAAGAAAGATAAAATTGAACGCATTTCAGGTATCTGTGTTCTGGACACTGAAAAGGCGTGGTGCACACAGGCAGTTTTAAGGAAGTGGGTCGATTTCATGCTACCATTGATTTTGCGTGGAACCCAAAGAGGTCTCATAGTCTGGGATTCAGCCAGCAACGCACCGCGCCAAAGATATGAAGAACTTTCTTGCAGAAAGAAGAATCGATGAAATCATGAATCCCGCAAGAATGACCGCCTATCTCCAGACTCTTGACAAGGCACTGAATAAACCATTCAAGGACCATCTGCGAATGGAAATAAATGACTACATCGAAAACAGAATGGCGAGAAATGAGCGGGGAAATTTCGTGATGCCCAGCCTTTAAGAGATCGTGACTTGGGTGCGAAATTCATGGAACAAAATCACAGATAGCTATCATGAATGCACTACGAGCAGGCTATCTGGATAAGAACTTTCCATTCAATTCGACCTCTATCGCTCAACATGAAAAACTAGGGACGAAAATTCTGCAGGCAATTGAGTCACAAGAACATTCCACAGGAATCATTGAATCCACTGATTTGGAAACAATGACATTCCAGAGCAGGATGACATGATTAATTTTGAATAAATTAGTGGATTATTTCGCTCATGAGTTTGTGAATTAAAGGGTGTGTTAATGTTTAATAAATTTCATCTTTCAAGTAAACGTTGCGTGTAAATGCCGATTGTGTTTTCGTAATTTCCAATCATTTAGCGAATTTGTAATTTTCAGTCTCGTAGTGTCGTTTTTTTCGGTATATGAACCCCTTACACCGAAAATAAGCCGTAGTGGTACATTTCGGAGTAAAAATTAATATAAGCCATGGCTTATAATCGGGGAAACACGGTATATTTATATGGTTGTGTCATTGTGATAGACCAGCATATGGGTGAACTAGAATGAAGAAATTGAGATAAATTGCTATTTGGGATTTGGCGTCGATACGCAGTGACTATATATAAAAGAGTGGGTATAGGAGAGCCGATCGTTAAATAAGGTCGCTTCGCAATCATTAGGACCGGATGCTATACCATTTCCAGGTATCCAGAGCAAATGTAATGTTCCTTAGCTTCGTGTATACAGAAGTAGTTTGAGTAATTGTTTCTACTTTTGGCAGAAGGCCAGCACATACCCAGTGCATTACTGGTATTTTATTTTATCGACCCCTAGCTCGATGTTAAACTGTTTGGAAGTACGTCTGTTTCCCTGTATAATTCAAAGAGCCAGTCTTATCATACATTGTCTCAGGCTGAATCTTCCTGAGAATTACGTTAACAATACACATGTTTGTCTAATACTCATCCACTAACATGTTAATTTCACGAGCAAGCGTTGAGTGAATAATTGGGATGATCATAGCTGACGCCGAGGGAGGTTTATTCCAGACCCATTTCTTATAAAATAAATATCAAAGAAAGTTCGATAAAGAATTTTAATGAAACAAGAATCAGAAAAAAAATTGGAATCACATTGAAGAAACGAACAAGTTCCCTGACCTCATTCGCTTTACACTATTTCTACTGGGCTGTCCATTGCTGATACTATCTACCGATCACAACACTTGACAGAAACAGTAACGTGAAATAAAATGTTTTGCTCAAGGACATAACACATCAACCGGTCCTGGAATCGAACTCACAAATTCTAGTAAACCACGCGCGTTCAAATTACAAGCAATATTTTAAGTAGTTTTAGTTTAACAATTGGTGTATTGGATTGGTTGTTATTTTAAATGGCTGAGTTAAAACTTGTAAGGCAACTGCCATCTTGCTTTTCAGTGCCTCCAAGTCCTGTAGGAAGAAATAAAAAAGGTTTTCTGATTTAAGCACAAAGCCACAAAGTTTCGGGGCTGGGGGGAAACTTCGATTAATCTACTGTATAAATAGTCTTTTTAATGAATTGATTAACATTATAATTTATGTGTATATATATCTATATATATAAAGTTGTAGTTCCTGTCTGTTTGTTTGTTTGTTTGTTTGTTCACGAACTCCTGCTATGGTTTTGGAGATAGATCCCCATAACCATATATATTCTGAAACTACATTGCCCAGGGTACTTGGATAAGTATATTTCATTTTAATCAAAGGGATCCTCGGGGGCACAAATCCCCGCTGAAAATGTTTTCCCTTCAATTTATATGAAATTTAAACCATAGGTAAATGATAAGGAATGATGCCTATTCACAAAATTTCAGCAAATTTCAATAATATTAAGACACACTAATGGAGGTTAAACCCCCTATTAGAGTTCCCAGGAGGCACAGACCCCCTCTGAAAATATTTTCCCTTCGATTTATATGAACTTTAAACCATAGGTAAATAACAAGATATGATGCCAATTCACAAAACATTGAATTGATATTTTGAAGAAAATTATTTACAAGAAACAAAATAAGAATAAGATTTAACAATGTAATTTTGATTTGATATATTACACAAAATAATTGTTTCTACGTTTGGCACAAGGCTAGAAATTACCCAGAGCATTACTGGTACTTTATTTTATCGACCCCGTAAGGATGAAAGGCAAAGTTAACCTCGGCGGGATTTGAACTCAGAATGGCAAGGGCCGTAACTCTATACGTCAAAGCATAGCGTCCGACCCTCTACCGATACTGCCAATGATTTCCAATTTTTCATGCATTACATTTTACATTGAGTAATATTGAAATACAGTTTTTCTCCATAAATCATATCACTGATTTAAAATCGATGATCATTTTCTTACAAAAAAAATGTGTGAAACGCAGCAAAGCGCGGGTAATGCGGGTAGTATATATATATATATATATATATATATATATATACTAGCTAGTATACACATATATATATATATATATGTGTGTGTGTGTGTGTGTGTCTGTCTGTCTGTCTGTCTGTCTGTCTGTGCGTGTGTATGCCAATCCTTTGCGTGCGCGTGTGTACGTATTATTAAGGGAAAACGAAGGATATTGCTTCAATATACGAAAATACATTGAGATATTTTCATTTGTTCGATTTGAATGATGGCATTTATGTTTAGACAAGTGTTGTATTAATTCTGCAATACACCTTATATTATGTTTCATATTAATAATGGCTTTTGATTTGGGCACAAGGCCAACAATTTGAAGGAGGGGAAAGTCGATTAAATAGACCCAGTACGTTACTGGTTCTATATTTTATCGACTCCGTTAGTATGATAGGCAAAGCTAACCGTAGCAGGATGTGAAATCTGAGCGTAAATGAACGTAACTATACGCTGTAAAAGCTAATCCACCACTCTTGTTCTTCTAAATAAAAAAAAAGATCCTTTAAAAGAAGTAACATGCTATTACTGTTGATACGTATTGGCATCGGATTACAGATTTTATCTCGATTCATCATGCACAATGCAAATAGGATTAATCCAAACTTTCATAATACAAGATTGTTCAAATAATCTGGTATCATGAGCAAAGTCATCGACTAGTTTATTCTGCTGTATTTCCTGAATAGGTATTTTATTTGTTTTCCTGGTTTACAATCTTTCTACTAATATCGCATGTTCTGAAAAAAGCAGCACTTAAAAGATTTAGTTTCTATCGTTAAATGGATTCATATCAATATCTTTTGCCTCTAGCTAGGTGTGAATATTTACAATGTATCGAGGCAAAAATTGTTTTGGGGAAGATGGAATATAAATCAAATCAAGTTCTACATATCGCTATTGATACTGCAAAAGCTAACATCGGAATTGGAATTTAAAATATTAAGAAAATTCATTTACCTTATTCGATGGCTTTTAAGGTGCGCCAGCATGTAATATACATCTCCGAAGATTTCAGTAACGGTTATTAAATATGATTTTATTTTCATTGAAATGTTTTCCTATAGTTATGGCGGCGAATTAGCAGAGTCGCTAGAACATCGGATAGAATGCTTAGCGGTAATCGTTCCGGTTCTCTGCTCTCAGATTTCAAATCCCGCTGAGGTCAGCTTTGATTTTCATCGATTCGAGGATGATAAAAAAAAGTACCAGTTGGGTACAACGGTGGATTCTCCCTCTACATGTTTTTCTCACTTCCTTTCTCCCACTTTCTATTTTTCTCTGGAATAAATCTACAATATTCAAACCTAGAGAGGAGATGGGTTCCACTGGGTTTTAAAAAAACGTCCCAAAACTTCTTATATCAATATGATACCACCAATCACTCCATCAGGTGTTACGGGATGAGAATAGAAGAGAGATTCCTATAGTTGGTAGTGAATCAATACTGTCTTTAGAACATAGTACTTAACTGCGAAGTCAAATCATGCCGAAGTTGTCTTTGAATTTCATCTTACTGGTGTACTAGACCATGGCAGTTTATAGACAGAATTCTTAGAACCTCGGACGAGATGCTTTACCGTATATTTTCGAGTTCTTGGAAAACTTGTGGGTATTTTTGGACAAACTTTATGGAAAAATCTGTCTGATATTTCATCAAATACAATAGTCTGATACTTTACCATCTAGCATTTTTCATGCCAACTAATAGTGAGTGTATAGTCATACTTCACATCGACACTTAGAATGCCTAAATATTGGTACGTAGTTGACATACGTGATTGTTTCATTGAAGATGAAAAACTGCCTATGTCTATGGAAATTAAATCGTTGTTGCAATAATTCTGAGCGGATTTGTATAAATCCTGTGGTACTTATAGCATGGAACACGACACATAGAAAGAAATATATATTATTTGATCATGACATTTCACACAAGTGATATATTCCATTATTTCCGCCTGCTTTTCGATCAGATAAAAATATTTATCTTAGCTTGATTTCAAATCAATATTCTACATGAATATCACAAACATTTTTTTTTTTTGTATTGAAACAATGTACTTATGTATTAGCATTTAAAGATTACTCCTTAATGTTTAAGTTAATTGGATATATATATCGACCTAAATCTAGAAAGAATATAATCTATTTTATCGATAATAAGTATGGTAATGGTGTTATGGCTGCTATGCTTCTTTTTAAATAAATAAAACAAAAAGGATAAAACATAATACATCACATCTGGATGTATCTGTCTCTGTCCATCTCTTTATATAATATACATATATCCGTGTGTAACTCATGACAATTTACATCTATAATGCATTTTCTATATCTATCATGCTACAATAAGATGTACGCTTTCCAATCACAAGATCCCGGGTTCGAGTCCTACGTTCGTCCCTGTAAATATTTATTTCTCCAAAGATACATATACATTCAGTCCTGTATGGCATACATATATATGTGTGTGCTGAATATTGATGTAATTATATTCTAGATTAAATTATTAACATTTCATTTTTATCTTTGATACCTTCTAGGTATCAGTAATCAACATAAACTATATGTTTCTCATGTGCAAACCTAAATTTATCCAAACGCAAATTTCCAATTTGCATGATTGTTCATATATCAAGTAATGCTGGTATATATGTCATTCCAATATGGGACTTTAAAGTTTTTAACGCTAGTATTTTAAAGCTTTTAACGCTAGTACCGTGATTATTAACAGCTCTGGAGGATGGAGATTTGCCAGCATTGGACAACATTTGCGATGTATAGATACTAGCTAGTTTCTACGTTCTGAGTTCAAATACCGTCGAGAGCAACTTTGCCATTCACCCCTCCCGAGTCAATGAAATAAAGTAGCAGTTAAATACTAAGGTTGATATAATCGACTTTCACCTTCCCTCAAATTGCTGTCCTTGTGTCAATACTATAAAGAATTATTAATGATACACGTACAATAAGTAAGACTTAAACCGCACCCTGAACGTTTCTTTCTTAGGCACTGCTTTGGCCGTCTTTAGAGCTCCGGATTGGAAAGATTCAGTATCTCTATCTGACATTCTACGTTTTATGTTCAATTCCTGCCGCGGTCAACTTTACTTTTATCTTTATGCTTTCAATGGTAAATTATAAAGCATGAGTCCATGAGTAGTAGACTGGTTGAAATTTTAAGGATTTGGACAGGATCTTTGCGATATCTAATTTGGCACTGTGCGTTTTCAAATTCCACATCCTGTAAGGAGTTGTGACCAACAGATAGTAACAGTAATGGAAAAACCAATGGAAACATATTGTTTGATTTGCTCTGATGATTAAATCATTCCTTTTGCCAGGAGTTGTGACCAGCAGGTAGCATCACATAAAAAGATGAATAGAAACATTATTTCTTTCGTTTGATCTACTGATAAGCTCATTTCATCTGCATGAGTGCCTCCAACTGATAGTACTAGCAATGAAATCCTAGTCTCCTTGTTCCAATCTGACGATAGATTCATTTTCTTTTGTTATAGGGCTTATTACAGAGATGTAGGCAATGAATCGGTAAATGTATTAGTTCATCCGATAGAATATGTTTGTGATATTCGTTTCGGTTCTTTGCGCTTTGAATGTAAATTCCATCGAAGATAATATTGCCCTTCAACAATTCGTGCCTGATAAATAAAGTACTAGTCTAGTTGTTAATGTATATTTTGTAATCTCTCTTTCGTGTTTTTACTCTTTCTCTACCTATATTTCTCATTCTTCACACTCTCCATCCATTCTCTCTGTCACTAGTGGAAATTTACTGTGTTCTGACCTGGAAATGATGGGCTTCACAAGGTTTAAAAGATTTAGATAACTCCTTTATTTAATGAGTCTGGACATATATATTAAATGAGCTTTACGCCACTATGAGGAGTTATAGGCCCTATAGTATATGGCCAGAATCATTAATGTTTTTAGTACCATTATATTCAGATTGATAAAAGAAACTTAATATTTCTATGAATATGTTCCTATTTTAAATTTCATGAAGCATTTATTATAAATATGAAACTTGGGTTGTGGATTGGTAGTATCAAAAGCGCATTGAACAACAGGCTTTGGGGCATAAAGTTACGACTCTTTAGGTTTGGGGTTTAAATCCCACCGAAGTAAGATTTGATTTTCATCCTTAGGGAATCGATAAATAAAATACCAGTAACGCATTATTCGAGGTCAACTTTGCCTTTCATCCTTACGGGGTCGATAAAATAAAGTACCAGTAATGTACTGGTTAATTGCTGGCCTTATGCCAAAAGTAGAAACAATTATTACTGGGCGGTGGATTGGCAGTATCCGTAAAGCGTCGGACATTATGCTTTGTGGCATATAGTTAAGGCCATTTACGTTCTGATTTCAAATTCCGCCAAAGTTAAGTTTGCTTTTCATCCTTACGGAGGCCACTAAAATATAATACCAATAACCTACTGGAGTCGAATTCATCGAATTTCCCTTCCCCAAAATGTGTGACCATGTGCCTAAGGCAGAAACCATCACTTACAAAACATGTCTAGGAAAAAATTATAATATTGCAGGTAAATTTATTGGCAACCGTTGGTTTGGTTTCATGCTTACGGATATTTATTATAAGAGAGTAGTCAGTATTTGTTCAGATATAAACAGATGCATATTACCCCTCAACTCATATTCCTAAGAAACTAATACCTCCGTAAATAGATGTACTGTAGCACAAATATACCACGAGTATATGTGGCCGATTGCCAAAAAACTGGATATATTTGATTATATTATAGAAAAAAACCCAGCACATATCAATTTGGCAATGCTATCAAACCTTGCTATACGCATTCAGTGATTTTAAATACTTCACTTCTCAATGAATGGACCTTCATATATCTTATATATAACAGCGACGTAAAATTGCGAAGTAAATTCCTGCGCGGATTTTAAATGAAGGAATGTGGTTGTACCGACCAACTTATGAACTGCGCACAACTGGAGCAATTGGTCATCGGGACACTATGCTCTGTCATCTTCCTCTGGTTCTGGCAAGGGTTGGTGCAAGAGTTGCCGATTGAAAACCAGGTTTGGGCCACACATACGAAGGTCGTATTTTAGGGTGGATCTCCAGCTTCTCTTTAGCCTACCCTTTGGTCTTTTTCTACCAGCTGGCAACCTTGACATAGCAGTTCTTGTTGGCATATTGTCCCCATTTATATGACATTCCATGCTAACTGTATTTTTCTGCTCTTGGTCACAAGACTCAAATGTGTGGCATTGGCTCTTCAAATCATATCTCCGTTTGAGACCTTTTCTTGCCTTCTAATACCCAAGATTTTTTGGAGGCCTCATTGATGGAAAGTATCGAGCTGTGAATCATAGAATTCATTTTTCTCCATCCATAAGAGGCCACAGAAGACAAAGTGCTATATTCAGTACCAGACATATCATTTATACTCATCAGAAAAAATAACATTTCCTTCCTTTGAGACACTCGAAACAACATTTATCTGTGAATCATAGAATGAAACAATCAACTCCACAATGTAGAAGCGTACATAGAGCCACTCACCAGCCAATAATTGTCTAACGTGTGTCTTGAGCCCCGGAGACTCATCAGGCCGGTGCTTATCTCGATTTCCGTGGCATGAAGTGACTGAGAGAACAAGACACCACCTGGGGAGGATGGCAGCGATTGCTGGTACTCATCTTTAGCTGAGTATACTGGAGCGAAACGTGTAATGAAGTTTTTTGCTCAATCCTGTCTAGGAATCAAAGTCACTATTTTATGCTCATAATTCTAACACCTTTATCAACACTAGGCCGCACACTTCAATAAGATCCTCAATTATATTATGTGATTATAAACCAAGCATATTAACTCATCCATCAGCAATGAAGCAGCAAATATTAGTATTATAAATCAATAATTCTTCGGCACTTATCGTTATTCTCCCTCCCAATCTCTTGACATCTACCATATCTAATAGCGTCTTAATGCTCTAGCAACATAAATACAGCTTAAATAATAGTATCGTTGGTTAACGTTTAAGCGCGAAGGAATAAGAGAACTTCTTTTGTAAAGCAGTGTTCTTGTTTCGGTTTTCACATCGATCATTTCATTCTACGACTATGTAAAGGATCGAATTATATATATATATAAATGCATGGTCCCGTAACTCCTTAGAGAAGTCGTATGGTCGCCATATTGATATGTGGAGTCACTTGCTCATTTTCAAAATTGACGAAGCCCACCTCATCTCCAGGTCTGAATACAGCGGATTTATTCTATAGAAGGATAGAGAGTGAGAGAATAGCAGTGAGAAATATATATATATACGTAAGAAATCATCAGGAAAGTCCTGATGATTTTTTTTCTTAACGAAACAGTTCTAATCCTGTAAAAGTAATTTCTTTAATAAAATGAATATACCTATACTCTACATATATTATATATATATAGCGGTCCTATGAGAATAAGGTAAGCTGCTATTTATAGATGGTGAAATATATTCATATTATGTTTGTGTGTTTATAGGTGTATGTCTTCGCATGCGTGTAATCTTCTATTCAACTTTATTCGCGGGCATGCTACACTAAATCTTGCTACACATGAAGGAGGTAATAATTTACATGAACGCAGCTATAATCACCCTAAATCACTTGGAATTAGTTAAAGGATTTCAGGGCTACAAATACTATTTCGTATAACAATATTAACATAAAACAATGCTCTCCCACTAACCTCATAATTTAACACTATTGAATAAATTGAATTTTCGCCACAGTGAATTTCAGTTATAAAAATCTGAACAAAGGCACGAAAAATGTACGATGAAATACGTTATAAAGCCAAATATGGCACTATTTTATATTCATCCTTCGTAAGCTTCTCATCATAAGGTTTTCCAGTCGAGTAGATAGAGCAACAATTACTTTATCCTCACACACAATGGTTCAAGTTGCATTAAAATGCGTTCTGTGTAACGAACATTAACATGCAATCCACTAGAGCATATGGTGATCCAAAATCCGTAGAAAAACCCTGTAATAGTTTAACGTATTGGGAATCAGTGTTGCGATACACTAATTCCCTTTACTTAATAACCCATTTATATATTTCACCATATGTTTCAGGAAAGAAATATAATGATGATATCGGTTACAGGGAGCATAAAATAGTTTAAACATTGTTAGAAATACATCATGAAAAATATCAAATGGTGGAGTAAAGTTGAAGTATAGATAAAAAAGAGACATCGATGAGGTCACAGATTTGACGAAATGAATTTAACAATTAATTAATTGATTAACCAATGAACTGGTAGACTAATTACCTGAATAATAATTGTTTCTAATTTAGGCACAATGCCAGCAATTTTGGGGGAAGGAAAAATCGATTAAATATATCCCAGTGCATTACTGGTGCTTTATTTATCGACCCCGCAAGGATGAAATGCACAGCTAACCTCGGCGGCATTTGAACTCAGAATATTAAAGACCGTTCTCTAGGCTGAGAAGTATGTTGTCTGACGCTCTATCGATACTGCTAATCCACCTGATTAATAATGGTTTCTGATTTAGGCACAATGCCAGGAATGTTGGGGGTAGGGTAAGTCGATTAAATCAACCCCAGTGCATCACCGGTGCTTTATTTTATTGACCCTGTAAGGATGAAAGGAAAAGCTAACATCAATTGCCTGATTATTAACGATTTCATTATACTTATTGTTTATTTCTTACTTTATTTCTTATTTGTTATTTATTATATATTAAATAATCAATATTGGTTTTTGATTTAGGCATAAGGCCAACAATTTTGGACGAGGAAGACGTCGATTAAATCGGCCCCAGTGCATTACTGCAACTTTATTTTATCGACTGCGTTCAGCTGAGAGGCAAAGCTCACCTCGCGGAATGTGAACTCAGGACGTAAATATGCGTAACTATATGTTGCGAAGAGTGTTTTCAGACGCTCTACCGATTACTGCCAATCCACTACCCTAATAAATAAATAACAAATATATATAATTGAAGTGAAAGCTCAAACTGTAGGCGTGGTTCCATTGGCAACATAGACAACAAATATATTTCAACAGACGATTTAATGCCAACAATATCGCAAAGCAAACACAAAAGGGAGTATATATTTTTATTGTATTATCATCTACAAACGGAAACAACAAAAAATAAAAGATGCCCGCATTTTTTCCGTCTCAATAACAATAAATGAAATTGTGTAAGTATATAAACAATTAATTTGTTATGAGGACAATGAAAGAAGGTAAGATAGCATTTATAAGTTTATAATAAAAATCTATCAATGCTCTACTTCAAAAAAATTTGTGACTTATTATTATATACCCATATATATTCAATGAAACGATTATGAATATAAACGTTATATATATATATATATGTATTGAAATTTCCGTTGAAAACAGAAAAGGTCATAGAAGTGAAGAGTGCTCTGTGTAAGTACCAGAGCAAAATTTAATGTATAAAAGTCAATACAATATAGTGACCTCATTACCAGAGGTTTCCCGAATGAGGCGAATACGAAAGAAACATCTTCATTCGTTCGTCAGACGAGGCAATATAAAACATGGCTAAATACTTGGAAAGTCTCATCAAGAAAAGCAAAAAAAATATAGACAAATGAATTACAATATGAAATATATAAAAATATTTCAGGAAATATAGTTAGGTGTGTGTATATGTATGTATACACGCTCACAGATGTGCATATATGTGTATGCACAAATGTATACGTATAGTGAAAAAGTGTGCGTAAATATATATTTTAGGGCAAATGTATCTATGTATCTGTAAACTACAGACAATAGATACATCATAATAATATGAAGGCACGCGCATAAACACACCTACACACACGTACACTTATATGCAGAAGTAAAAGAGGTAACGGAGTGTAATAATTAAAGGAAAGTATCAATACACACACACGTATATCTACAAGAAAACGTATATCTATAAGACATATATATATATATATATATATATATATATATAATACACGCAAAAAAACATGCACATAAAAGCGTATGCAAGCACATCTACCCACACAGGATACACATAAATACGAATATACGCCTCGCCCCATGTATATTTAATCACGCGCACGCACGCAACTGTATACACACTCGCACCCACACACACAAAAGAAGCACAAAAATATACATGCTTATATACACACGCACGCTTACACATCCATACATTCGATACGTACATACACACACACACATACTTACACTCACGTATATTGACCTGTTTGCATGCATACGCATAAAAATGAGGATGTAAAATAAGGAAAGAAGAAGAAAGAAACAAAACAAAAAACCTAGATCTAAAAAACACGGATATAAAGACACATACACATACACATACATATATATATATATATACACGCACGCGCGCGCACATACGTAGGCGCTCGTGTACATATATAGAAAGTATACACACATTAAGGCGTTCAGACACATAGATAAGGGTGTAAAAAACTTGTGGATAAGTAAGTACAAATATAAAATTATAAGATTGGCTGCGCAAAAATAAAAAATAAAAATTAAAAAATAAAAATAAAAGTAAAAAATATCTGGAGTGGAAAACGCAAGCGACTTTTGTAATCAGTTAGTGAAGAAAATAGGGGAGTAAAAAATGGAAAGTGAAGATATTAGGTAAGTGAATCGGAGAATAAAGGGGAGGGGGCGTTATTGGTGGATGTGAAGTAAAAATATATATATATAAAAATAAAAATAAAAATAAAAATAAAAATAAAAATAAAAATAAAAATAAATGAAATTAATAATAAGGATAAAAATGAAAATAAAACAGAAAGGGTAGTTATAAAGAGAATAATAAGAGTTTATGGAGGATAAGTATCTGACAGTGCGTTCAGTTTAAATGAGCTGGAAAGCAGGTGTGATTTCATGTGTGGGCAATGGTGAAAATTTCCGTCTTTGTGTTCAGGCAGGTCTTTGGTGATTTAAGATTTTGCAAGATCCAATATTTTTCGTTTATGCAGAGCGTGCATTTTTTGTTCCTCTTGCATGTTCTTTAGATTGGTTCAAAATTGACCAATCCAATTTATATTGGATGCCTTGGTCTTTCAAATCCCAAATTCTGCTAGCCATAGCTGTTGTAAATCTTTTTTCTGGATGTCGATAGGATGTGACATGTGAGTACTAACGCGTTTTGAATTTGTCTTGCGTCATACCCACATATCGTTCACTGGTGGCTGGATGGTTGTTGCTGATGGTTGTCACTCTAGCCGCATATACAATGGCTTTGGTGTTGCATTTACCTTGTAATGGGCATTCACTTTTGATTCTACAGGAGCAATTTTGATTTTCTCTAGGTGATTTTTTGTTGATGATATAGGACTTAATAGGGGGATCGCAGGAATAGCTAATTTTGACACAGTTCTGTTAAAGATCTTATAGTATCTATGTGTTCTAATAACATAAATACAGATATTAGAAGTAAGTCTAAATTACTCCAATGGATAAATAGCTCTTCCGTAGTACATTGGTTTAATAATATTAAAAACAAAAATAGTTCTAGATTCACCCAATTTGACATTGTAGATTTCTACCCATCTATCACTCAGACCCTTTTAGCGAAAGCTTTAAATTTCGCTAGAAGGTTTACTAATATCTCCGATATTGAAGAGGATGTCATCTTGCACGCTAGAAACACTCTACTCTTTACTGATAATGACACCTGGGTAAAAATATCTAACCCAGAGAGCCCATTCGATGTCTCAATGGGCTCTTATGATAGTGCTGATGTTTGTGATTTGGTCGGTCTATTCCTCCTACATACACTTAAAGAAAAATTTCCTAACCATATTTTGGGGCTTTATCGCGACGATGGTCTAATACTTTCCCATACCACCATAGGCCATAACTTATATAGATTAAGGAAAGACTTAATAAAAACCTTCGCTAGTTTTAATCTTAAAATTACTATTGACACTAACCTTTCCAATATAGATTTCCTAGATATAAACCTAGATTTACCTACTGATTCTTATAAACCATACCATAAAGGGCGATGCCCCAGCATGGCTTCAGCCGGTTGGCTGAAACAGGTAGAAGAGTAAACCTAATGAAAACTTAAAATATATAAATAAAGGCTCTTGCCACCCTCCTATAGTTTTTAAAAACCTTATCCCTAATATTAGCCTCCACCCTCTCTTCCTCAGAAGCTATTTTTAATAAGGCATCCCCTACTATAATAAAGCCCTCCAAAATAGCGGTTTTAGCGAACCGATTAAATACATACCCAACTATACTAACTCTACTAAACATAAAAACAGGAAAAGAAAAATAATCTGGTTCAAACACCCCTACTCTCTAGCAGTTAAATCTAATGGAGGCAAAAAATTCCTAGAGCTCCTAGATAAACATTTCCCTAGAACACATAGATACTATAAGATCTTTAACAGAACTGTGTCAAAATTAGCTATTCCTGCGGTCCCCCTATTAAGTCCTATATCATCAACAAAAAATCACCTAGAGAAAATCAAAATTGCTCCTGTAGAATCAAAAGTGAATGCCCATTACAAGGTAAATGCAACACCAAAGCCATTGTATATGCGGCTAGAGTGACAACCATCAGCAACAACCATCCAGCCACCAGTGAACGATATGTGGGTATGACGCAAGACAAATTCAAAACGCGTTAGTACTCACATGTCACATCCTATCGACATCCAGAAAAAAGATTTACAACAGCTATGGCTAGCAGAATTTGGGATTTGAAAGACCAAGGCATCCAATATAAATTGGATTGGTCAATTTTGAACCAATCTAAAGAACATGCAAGAGGAACAAAAAAATGCACGCTCTGCATAAACGAAAAATATTGGATCTTGCAAAATCTTAAATCACCAAAGACCTGCCTGAACACAAAGACGGAAATTTTCACCATTGCCCACACATGAAATCACACCTGCTTTCCAGCTCATTTAAACTGAACACACTGTCAGATACTTATCCTCCATAAACTCTTATTATTCTCTTTATAACTACCCTTTCTGTTTTATTTTCATTTTTATCCTTATTATTAATTTCATTTATTTTTATTTTTATTTTTATTTTTATTTTTATTTTTATTTTTATTTTTATTTTTATTTTTATTTTTATTTTTATTTTTATTTTTATTTTTATTTTTATTTTTATTTTTATTTTTATTTTTATTTTTATTTTTATTTTTATTTTTATTTTTATTTTTATTTTTATTTTTATTTTTATTTTTATTTTTATTTTTTTTTTATTTTTATTTTTATTTTTATTTTTATTTATATTTTTATATATATATATATTTGTTTTTTACTTCACATCCATCAATAACCCACCCCCCTTTATTCTCCGATTCACTTATCTAATATCTTCACTTTCCATTTTTTACTTCCCTATTTTCTTCGCTAACTGATTACAAACGTCACTTGCGTTTTCCACCCCAGATAATTTTTATTTTTATTTTTATTTTTATTTTTTATTTTTTATTTTTTATTTTTTATTTTTTATTTTTTATTTTTGCGCAGCGAATCTTATAATTTGATAATTTGATAATTTTATATTTGTACTTACTTATCTACAAGTTTTTTACACCCTGTATCTATGTGTCTGAACGCCATAATGTGTGTATACTTTCTATATATGTACACGAGCGCCTACGTATGTGCGCGCGCGTGCGTGTATATATATATATATTTATATATATATGTGTGTATGTGTATGTGTTTTTATATCCGTGTTTCTTCTTTCCTTTTTTTACATCCTCATTTTTATGCGTGTGCATGCAAACAGGTCAATATGTGTGGTGTAAGTATGTGTGTGTGTGTGTGTGTACGTATCGAATGTATGGATGTGTAAGCGTGCGTGTGTACATAAGCATGTATATTTTTGTGTTTCTTTTTTGCGTGTGTGTGGGTGCGAGTATGTATACAGTCGCGTGCGTGGGCGTGATTAGATATACATGGGGCGAGGCGTATATTCGTATTTATGTGTATCCTGTGTGGGTAGATGTGCTTGCATACGCTTTTGTCTGCATGTTTTTTTGCGTGTATTATTTATATATATATATATAATGTATAAAAATCAATACAATATAATTACCTCATTACCAGAGGTTTCCCGAATGAGGCGAATACGAAAGAAGCGTCTTCATTCGTTCGTCGGACGAGGCAATATAAAACATGGGTAAATACTTAGAAAGTCTCGTCAAGAAAATCAAAAAGAAGATATAGACAAATGAATTAGAATATGAAATATATAATAATCTTTCAAAAAATATAGTTAGGTGTGTGTCTATGTATGTATATACGCTCACAGATGTGCATATATGTGTATGCACATATGTATACGTATAGTGAAAAAGTGTGCGTAAATATAAAATTTAGGGCAAATGTATCTGTATGTCTGTAATCTACAGACAGAATAGATACATCATAAGAATATGAATATGAAGGCGCGCGCATAAACACACCTACACACACATACACTTAGATGCGGAAGTAAAAGAGGTAAGGGAGTGTAATAATTAAAGGAAAGTATCAATCTCGATATATTTATAAAAATGGAATAATAATTTAGAAAGAAAAATTTTTTAGAAAGAAAAAATTAAAGAAAAGAAGACAAAAAAGGGTACATACATACACAGACACGCATATCTCACAAAAGAAACGCAAAAATATACATGCTTATATACACACGCACACTTACACCTCCATACGTTCGATACGTACACACACAAACACACACACACACATACTTACACTCACGCATATTGACCTGTTTGCATGCACACGCATAAAAATGAGTAAGTAAAAGAAGGGGGGAGAGAAGAAAAAAGGAACAAAACATAAAAACTAGATGTCAAAATACGGATATAAAGACACATACACATACGCATACACATATACATACACACACATATATATATATACATATATATATATATATATATATATATATATATATATATATATATACACGCACGCGCGCGCACATACGTAGTCGCTCATGTACATATATAGAAAGTATACACACATTAAGGCGTTCAGCCATATTGATACAGGGTGTAAAAAACTTGTGTATAAGTAAGTACAAATATAAAATTGTAAGATTGGCTGCCCAAAAATAAAAAAATAGAAATTAAAATGAAAAATATATCTGGTTTGGAAAACACAAATGACCTTTTAATCAGTTAGTGAAGGAAAAAGGCAAGTTAAAAACGGGGGGAGTAAAAAATGGAAAGTGAATCGGAGAATAAAGGGGGGGGGTTATTGGTGGATGTGAAGTAAAAATAAAAATAAAAATAAAAATAAAAATAAAAATAAAAATAAAAATAAAAATAAAAATAAAAATAAAAATAAAAATAAAAATAAAAATAAAAATAAAAAAATAAAAATAAAAATAAATGAAATTAATGACAAGGGTAAAAATGAAAGTAAGTCAGAAAGGGTAATTAAAAAGAGAATAATAAGAGTTTATGGAGGATAAGTATCTGAAAGTGTGTTAAGTTTATATGAGCTGGAAAGCAGGTGTGATATATTTTTCATTTTAATTTTAATTTTTTTATTTTTGCGCAGCCAATCTTACAATTTTATATGTGTACTTATCCACAAGTTTTTTACACCCTGTATCAATATGGCTGAACGCCTTAATGTGTGTATACTTTCTATATATGTACATGAGCGACTACGTATGTGCGCGCGCGTGCGTGTATATATATATATATATATATATATATATATATATATATATGTATATATATGAGTGTGTATGTATATGTGTATGCGTATGTGTATGTGTCTGTATATCCGTGTTTTGACATCTAGGTTTTATGTTTTGTTCCTTTTTTCTTCTCCCCCCCCTTTTTTTACTTTCTCATTTTTATGCGTGTGCATGCAAACAAGTCAATATGCGTGAGTTTAAGTATGTGTGTGTGTGTGTGTGTGTGTGTGTGTGTGTGTGTACGTATCGAACGTATGGATGTGTAAGTGTGCGTGTGTATACAAGCATGTATATTTTTGCGTTTCTTTTGTTAGATATGCGTGTCTGTGTATGTATGTACCCTTTTTTGTCTTCTTTTCTTTAATTTTTTCTTTCTAAAAATTTTTTCTTTCTAAATTATTGTTCCATTTTTATAAATATATCGAGATTGATACTTTCCTTTAATTATTACACTCCCTTACCTCTTTTACTTCCGCATCTAAGTGTACGTGTGTGTAGGTGTGTTTATGCGTGCGCCTTCATATTCATATTCTTATGATGTATCTATTCTGTCTGTAGATTACAGACATACAGATATATTTGCCCTAAATTTTATATTCACGCACACTTTTTCACTATACGTATACATATGTGCATACACATATATGCACATCTGTGAGCGTATATACATACATAGACACACACCTAACTATATTTCTTGAAAGATTATTATATATTTCATATTCTAATTCATTTGTCTATATCTTCTTTTTGATTTTCTTGACGAGACTTTCCAAGTATTTAGCCATGTTTTATATTGCCTCGTCCGACGAACGAATGAAGACGCTTCTTTCGTATTCGCCTCATTCGGGAAACCTCTGGTAATGAGGTAATTATATTGTATTGATTTTTATACATTAAATTTTGCTCTGATACTTACATACTTACATTTAATTTTTTTATTTTTATTTTTCACTCCTATGACCTTTTCTGTTTTCAACGGAAATTTCAATACATATATATATATATATATATATTTCTTATAGATATACGTTTTCTTGTAGATATACGTGTGTGTGTATGCGTGTACCTTGTTTGTCTTCTTTTCTTTAATTTTTTCTTTCTAAATTATTGTTCCATTTTTATAAATATATCGAGATTGATACCTTCCTTTAATTATTACACTCCCTTACCTCTTTTACTTCCGCATATAAGTGTACGTGTGTGTAGGTGTGTTTAGGCGCGTGCCTTCATATACTTATGGTGTATCTATTCTGTCTGTAGTTTACAGATACATAGATACATTTGCCCTAAATATATATATATACGCACACTTTTTCACTAATCGTATACATTTGTGCATACACATATATGCACATCTGTGAGCGTATATACATACATATACACACACCTAACTATATTTCTTGAAAGATTTTTATATATTTCATATTGTAATTCATTTGTTTATATTTTGTTTGCTTTCCTTGATGAGACTTTCCAAGTATTTAGCCATGTTTTATATTGCCTCGTCTGACGAACGAATGAAGACGTTCCTTTCGTATTCGCCTCATTCGGGAAACCTCTGGTAATGAGGTAATTATATTGTATTGATTTTTATACATTATATATATATATATATATATATATATATATATATATATATATATAACGAAGGAAATGTGGAAAGGAACCAGGTGGACCATAACGCACCAAAGTACTCAATACTTAGGGTAGTAGAGTGGGTAATAGGAACGAGTAGGACCCCGACGGCTGAGCTCAAGCCGTTTCGACGGCTAATTCTGGACTAAATGAACATTTTTATCCTGGTATATGAATAGCCGAGCTTCTCAGAGGGTAATTCCATATATGGTAAAAGTGATTGTCGCAAGGATTGGTCAAAAGTTTGTTGTTGAGACACATAATTCTATCATGCCAATTTGTGGAAAGAAGGGGTAGCTGAACCTGGCACTTTTACCATATATGGAATTACCCCCTGAGAAGCTCGGCTATTCATATACCAGGATAAAAATTATCATTTAGTCCAGAATTAGCCGTCGAAACGGCTTGAGCTCAGCCGTCGGGGTCCTACTCGTTCCTATATATATATATATATATATATATATATATATATATATATATATATATATATATATATATATATATATATATAGAGAGAGAGAGAGAGAGAGAGAGAGAGAGAGAGAGAGAGTGGGAGAGAGAGAGAGAATGTGGGAAAGTAACACACAAGTTGATATATATAAAACGAAATAGAGAGGAAAAATATTTTTTCAGTAGATGCTGAAGAGATTCTTTCAGTATAATCTCAAGACATTTATTTATAAAGTGGTTATTTCCGCATTTAATAATTGTTTCTACTTTAGGCACAAGGCCAGCAAATACCCAGTGCATTACTGGTACTTTATTTTATCGACCCTGTAAGGATGAAAGGCAATGTCAACCTCGGCGGGATTTGAACTCAGATCGTAAAGGGACGTAACTATGCTAGAAAGCATGGCGTCCGACCCTCTACCGATAATAATGGTACATTATATGATTTTTCAACAGCGGACATGCAGAATGTAGTTATGTTGTATATTTATACGAATAACAAAAATTGGAACCAAAAATTTGTTTTTGCATACTTATTTAGAGAGGAGAGTTCATAACTCTGTCGTGTTTGTCCTTCGTTCTCTGTTAGTTGGCTGTCACACACACACACACACACACACACACACACACACACACACACACACACACGCATACACACACACACGCACACACACATATATATATATATATATATATATATATATATATATATATATATATGTGTGTGTGTGTGTGTGTGTGTTATATATATATATATATATATATATATATATATATATATATATATATATATAATATATATATATATATATATATATACATTATATATATACAAATATATTACACAGAGGGAAGTGTGTAAAAAATTGGTACATGTGAGTTTGACTGAGGTTTTCTTCTATTTAATTGCTAACATGAAGGTGTTGTTCTCCACACAGTAACGGTTAATCTCACATGTAATAATGTTTTACACACATCTCACTGTGTAACACACTTCTCTCTGTGTAATATATTTGTATTTGAGCTGAGATGAAAATTCTCTGTTCTTCTTCGAGAAAGTATTATTATTATTACTGTGAACTGCGGAATACTTTAATTCCGATCTCTGTACGTTATATATATATATATATATATATATATATATATATATATATATATATATATATATATATATATATATATATATATATTATATATATGTTATATACATATTATATATATATATTACATATATGTTATATATATATATATATATATATATATATATATATATATATATATATATATTATATATGTGTTATATATATATATATCTTATATATTGGTACTCCCTCGAATGGTCTAATATAGACCAATCAATAGAGTACGGGATGTTACTATCCTTGAGTTCCCACACCTTACTTGCGAGGGCCGTTGATGTTCGTTTATCGGAGTGCTTAAAAGAAGCGACATGTGAGTAAAATCTGGTTTTAATGAAGTCCAAAATCACCAGCTCAAACCAGACGAGAATAAATCCAGGATGCAGTTGCAGGAAGCCGGACGAATGCCCATTGCTGGGTAGATGTAACACTAAATCTGTCGTTTATGAGGCTACGATAACACCAGTAATCAACAACCAGCCAGCCAGGAGTGAGCGATATGTCGGTATGACCCAGGACAGGTTTAAAACCAGATTTTGCTCACATGTCGCTTCTTTTAAGCACTCCGATAAACGAACATCAACGGCCCTCGCAAGTAAGGTGTGGGAACTCAAGGATAGTAACATCCCGTACTCTATTGATTGGTCTATATTAGACCATTCGAGGGAGTACCAAAGGGGCACAAAGAATTGTTCTTTGTGTACCACAGAAAAGTATAGGATTTTGCTAAACTTGAGAGACACTTCCGCTTACCTTAATTCAAAGACTGAGATCTTCAGATGCTGTCCTCATCTGAGACCGCACCTGATCTGTAACTGGATTGACACTCCTATGAGAAATCAACCGCCTTGAACTCCTCTCCCGCTCTTTACTTCTGCTACGGTCTTTATTTTACTGTTTCTACGTTCTGTACTCTTGTATATTTACATTTATTATATATTTTTTCTCCCTTACCTCCGCTTATATTTTACCTTCTCCTATGCGCCGCCCCCCACATATATTCTTTTTGCCTTGCCCTCCACATACCTATGTGTATGTGTATGTATATTTGTGTGTATA
>OZ024743.1:310238690-310246190 GCA_964016885.1 Eledone cirrhosa | reverse complement strand
CGGACACTTTTGTTCGTACTGCCTCTCTGTTTTGTTCCCGTTCAATTTTTTACTATATATATATATATATATACAAACACTATATATACATATATACACACACACATAGATAGTGTCATAATGTCGTAATGCAGACAGACAGACATACAGACAGATATTATAAGGCCTCGACGTTATAGGTATGTATCTATCTAAAAAGACAGAGATCGCTTTTTCGCCGAATGCTGTCTCTAGGTCAGAATAATTTGAATGTTTTTTTGCTCAAAACACTCACACGTCCATAAGTATTACATGTGTAATGTTTGCAAAAAAAAACGGTTGGGTACTTCTCGAATGTTAGGGAGTCAGACAGACAGAATTCTCTCTTTTAGATATATAGATCTATATATATAAAACAGAGGATGTCTGGCTGTGTGTCTGTTTCCCTAAAACTCGAGAAGTACCCAACCGTTTTTTTAAACCTTTACACATGTAACCCGTATGGCCCGGTAGTATTTTGAGCGAAAAAAATTTCCAATTATTCTGACCTAGGGATCGAATTAGTGAAGTGGCCAATGTCTGTACATAATGAGAGAGTGAGAGGGGAGAGAAAGAAACGGAGAGGCGAAGTGAAGAAGTGGCTCTCTACTCCTCCTCCTCCTTCTCCCCATTCGTCACAGCGTTTTTCGATAGAGGGGAGAAATGTGAACGAGTTACAGAGAGAAAGAGTGAGTGTGAAAGAAACAGACAGACTAAAAGAGGAGGATAGCGGGAGAGAAAGAGAGAGAGAGAGAGAGTGACAGACGCCGTCTTTTGAGAGTTGACAGTGGAACAACTATTGCGTGTGTGTGTACGTGCGCGCGCGTGTGTGTGTGAGTTTGTGTGCGCCCTTATATTATCAGTCTGTATGTCTTGCTGTCTGCATTACGATACATATATACACACACACACACACTGAACGCGTCATAATGACCTAATGCAGAGAGCCAGACATACAGACAGATATTATAAGGGTGCAACGTTATATCTATGTATCTATCTAAAAAGAAAGACTAAGAATTATAGAGAGAGATTACTAAATCGCCTAATGCGGTCCCTAGAGCATTGAAAATTTTATATATATTTTGCTCAAAACACTCACAGGACATGTGTAAAGTTTGAAAACAATCGGTTGGATGGTTCTCAAGTTTTAGTGAGCTGACAGACAGACAGACAGATATTCTCTGTTTTAGATATATAGACTAGCAGAAAACCACCCGATGGGCGGTTTTCTGCTAGCAAAACTAGTGTATATACTGATATTGTTGAGATTTGGATGAGAAATGTTTTCGGCACCACATGTTCACCGTCTCTCGGTGTGTCTTTTATGCATGTATAAATATATATGTTATCTATACGGTGAAATCTTTGAAATAAATATATGTTAAAACGAAAAAGGAGAAAAAGTGATTAGTGACGGAAATATAAACGTTATGATACATAAACGTTATGATATAACGATGGAAATATATAAACTTTTACGATAAAACGATGGAAATAGAAACGTATATATATAATGATAAGCCGAAACACTCGTAAGCCGAAACACTCGTAAGTCGAAACACTCGTAAAGCGAAACGTATAAATAAAGATTAATATAATGAATTTGAAAAGCATAGAGATTTGAAACCGCGTCTATTTGTTTCCTTGGCATTTTTTACAGACGGACAGACAAACAAACAAACAGAGAAATATATTATAAATAGACTTGGCATGGTATCAAATCAGAACCGCCTCGAACTGGTTACTTCTGGCTTGTGCAAGGTGTCTCTATAGCAACCAGCGATTCCCTCGGCCTCAGTGACCAAAGTCAGTGGAGAGGGGAAGGTAATGTTTCTATAGCGACAGTGTTTCTCTTGGTAGTACCAAAGTGGAGAAAGGAAGGGGAAGGTAATATTTCTGTAGCACCTACATTTGAGTTTTAAGGAAGGACAGACAGACACACAAACAGTGAAATGCCCATATATTTCTGTGTGTGTATATATATATATTACACACACAGAAATGTATATATATTTCTGTGTGTGTATATATATATATATTACACACACAGAAATGTATATATATTTCTGTGTGTATATATATATATATATTACACACACTTAGAAATGTATATATATTTCTGTGTGTATATATATATATTTCTGTGTGTGTATATATATATATATTACACACACTTAGAAATGTATATATGTTTCTCTAGCACTCCTCAATTCCCCCCTCTCTCCCTCGCGCTATCCCCCCACCTTGTAGTTTGTCTCTTTCTTTCACTCTCACTCTCTCACTTTCTCTCTACGCGTGCCCAAAAAACATTCGCACGCGCGCGCGTGTTTCTACGGTCGGACAGACAGACAGAGAAATTGCTGGTTATATATGATAAGGAGACTAGCAGAAAACCACCCGGTGGGCGGTTTTCTGCTAGTAAATCTAGTGTATATACTGATATTGTTGAGATTTGGATGAGAAATGTTTTCGGCACCACATGTTCACCAGCTCTCGGTGTGTCTTTTATGCATGTATAAATATATATGTTATCTATACGGTGAAATCTTTGAAATAAATATATGTTAAAATGAAAAATGAGAAAATAAATAACTGGCGGTTATAAAAAAATAATCCTATTAAATTTTACTCATACCATTAGGTGTGAATAAGGAAATATTTTTTATTGTCAAAACAAATGTTCAAAAGTTAAACTTCAATTTTTAGAATTATTTCCAATTTTTTCATGAAATTGAACACTGGACATTGGCTGCTGGAAATGGAAATTAAATCGTATTTAATTGTATTTAAATTTCTAACCTTATTTTATTATTTATATTTTTTCAATAAGAAATAAAAAAATAAAAAAAAAATTGAAGAAAACAATTAAACAAATCAAACGTAGGTTATGGAACTGCGCAATCTGATTAATAAATTACCTCATCAGCAGCAACCTTCTTCAAATGGTCCTTATTATCAGCAGCAACAATCACAAATTCAATGGCAACCTTCTTCAAATGGTCCTTATTATCAGCAGCAACAACCACAAATTTAATGGCAACCTTCTTCAAACCACAAATTCAATGGCAAACTTCTTCGTATGGTGTCAAGTCAGAACCGCATCGAACTGGTTACTTCTGGCTTGTGCAAGGTGTCTCTATAGCAACCAGCGATTCCCTCGGCCTCAGTGACCAAAGTCAGTGGAGAGGGGAAGGTAATGTTTCTATAGCGACAGTGTTTCTCTTGGAGAAAGGAAGGGGAAGGTAATATTTCTGTAGCACGTGTTTTAGCGTCTATTCACTTTCTCTCTCTCCCTCTCTCCCTCCCGATATCCCCCTCTCGTAGTCTGTCTCTTTCTTTCACTCTCACTCTCTCTCTACGCACGTGTTTCCACTGTCGGACAGACAGACAGAGAAATTGTTGGTTATATATATAAGTAGATATATATATAATTATATATTCGTGTACAGATATTTTTGCATACACAATAACAAAATGTAATTAAACGTATTTATTTCACGAGGCTCAATAAGGATAAATATATATCAAATATATCAGAACCCTAGAGCAAATCCCGAGTAACGCCGGGCCATTCTGCTAGTAATATATACAATACGACATTCGACTCTCTTTCTTACTCTGTCTTTTTAGATAGATACATAGCTATAACGTAGCGCGCTTATAATATCTGTCTGTATGTTCTGCCTGTCTGCATTGATTTCGTTTCTAACCAACTTTTAATTAATTATATATATGATCATATATTCGGTACATATTTTCAACAGTATACTGTACTATATTTTTTCAACAGTAATGCTATACTATTTTATATATTTTCAACAGTAATACTATACTATACTATATATTTTCAACAGTAATACTATACTATATGTTTTCAACAGTAATACTATACTATATATTTTCAACAGTAATACTATACTATACTATATATTTTCAACAGTAATACTATACTATATGTTTTCAACAGTAATACTATACTATATATTTTCAACAGTAATACTGTACTATATATTTTCAGCAATAATGATGTACTGTGCTATATATTTTCAACAATAATACTGTACTATATATTTTCAGCAGTAATGATGTACTGTACTATATATTTTCAACATTAATACTATCTATATATCTAAAACAGAGAATGTCTGTCTGTCTGACTCTCTAAACCTCGAGAACCACCCAAACATTACACATATAAAACGTATAGTCGTGTGAGTGTTGTGAGCAAAGAAAGTTTCAAATTTTCAATGTCCTAGGGACCGTATTAACCGATTTTTCGATCTCTCACTACAATTATTAGTCTTTCTTTTTAGAGAGATACATATATATAATGTTGCGCCCTTATAATATGTCTGTATGTCTGGCTGTCTGCATTACAACATTATGACGCTACCTGTGTGTGTGTGTATACATGTATATATAGTGCGTGTATATATATATATAGTGTGTAACGTCTTTCGAAATATTTACTTCTGCGTTCACAGATTGATTTTTTTAGTTTTAGAAGATCCCGATAAGGGTGAAAGCAGCGATTCTTTGCTTGAACTTTAATCTGTTTGTTTAATATATAAATATATATATATACATATATATATGTGTGTGTGTGTGTGTGTGGGGGGGGGGGGGGTGTAAATGAAGTAATTCCGTCGGAAAGGTCCAGGAAAAAAGAATGTTCTGGTAATTGAAATAATTATCTTATGTTGTTTGTTACATGACTATATATATGTATATATATATATATATATATATATATATATATATATATATATATATATATATATATATATATATATATATATATATATATATATATATGTATATATATATATATATATATATATATATGTATAATTATATATTCGTGTACAGATATTTTTGCATGCACAATAACAAAATATAAAGAAACGTATTTATTTCACGGGGCTCGATAACGACAAATATATATCAAATATATAAGAACCCTAGAGCAAATCCAGAGCAACGCCAGGCCATTCTGCTAGTACTATACTATATATGTTCGACTGTAATACTATACTATATATTTGTAACAGTAATACTATACTATATATTTGTAACAGTAATACTATACTATATATTTTCAACAGTAATACTATACTATATATTTTCGACGTTATTACTATACTATATGTTTTCAACAGTAATATTATACTATAAATTTGAAACAGTAACACTGTACAATACTATATATTTTCAACAATAATACTGTAATATATATTTTCAACAGTAATACAATACTATATATTTTCAACAGTCATATTATACTATATGTTTTCAACAGTAATACTATACTAAACTACATATTTTCAACACGGCATATCGTCTGTTTATCCAAGCGAAGCAAGGTACGTCAGCTATAAATGTATATATATATATATATATATATATATATATATATATATATATATATATATATATATATATATATATATATATATATATTATAGAAGGAGCTTCTACAGGACTAGTACTGTTTCATTCAGATGAAATCTTCCTGAAGATTTCATCTGAATGAAACAGTACTAGTCCTGTAGAAGCTCCTTCTATAAAATAAAAAACTTTACTCTGCCATGTATTGAGTACCTTACATACTGTGGTTATCCCCGACTCAACCCGGGACCTACGTATATATATATATATATATATATATATATGTGTGTGGATGCCGTAGAACAGGCCTATGGTAGCCGGGCGCCAGCCGGACGGGCCAGCTATTTATTTATATATATATATTATATATTATATATATCTCATATAATATATATATATATATGTTATATATTATATATATATTATATATCTATTATATATATACTATATATATATATATATATTATATATCTATTATATATATACTATATATATATATATATGTTATATATTATATATATATTATATATCTATTATATATATACTATATATACATATATTATATATATATATTATATATATATATATTATATATATATATTATATATACATAATATATATATATATATATATACATTATGTATTATATATATTATATATGTATTATATATTATATATGTATCATATATATATATTATTTATACATATATTATATATATATATATATATTATATGTATTATATACATATATTATATATATAATATATATACGTATATTATATATATATTATATTCATATATAATATATATGATATATATATAAATTATATATATATTATATATATATTATATATATATTATATATATGTTATATATATAAATTATATATATATTACATATTATATATATATTACATAATATATATATTTTATATATATATTATATATATATATATATATATATATATATATATATATATATATATATATATATATATATATATATATATATATATATATATATATATATAAATATATATATATATATATATATATATGTATATATATATATATATAATACATATATATATATAAGGACTGCCAACAACTTCCAGGCCTGGAACAATGACGTGCCGGCGTTGTATGTGCTTCGAAAAGACCATAAAACGGGCTGTGACCCTGTCGCGGGACCACCAACACGGCCAGTCTGTGGAGCTAACATTGCTAGTAACTACAGACTGTCCTACTTCCTCTCCCTGATCATACGCCCCATCATTGAAATGTCCCCAGATGTATGTGACAGCACGGAGGACCTCCTCAGCAGAATCGGCGTGAGTAACCGATCTGGGGACCTAACAAACTGCATAATAGGCAGTATGGATGTTGTGTCCCTGTATCCATCTATTGACGTGTATTTTGCTGTGGAGAAATGCGTAGAAATGATCAGCGAGAGCAAGGTTGAGTTCCGTGGGATTGATACCAGTGAGCTGGGACTTCTACTTAAGCTTACCCATAGTAATAGTTACCTAGACACTTATTACCTTAGCAACCTGTGCTCTACAAGACCAGCAAGAGGCAGACCACCTACCATTACCTCTATGGCCAAGAAAACCCACACAGATAGATGGAACGGGTGGACCAGAGCCATACGGACACCCGAAAACCACGATGAACTGAAGAAAATGATTGCACATGCGGTAGGGTCCAGCATAAAATTAACCCTTAAGGAACACATGTTCAAATTTAATGGTAAAACATATGCCCAAGAGGAAGGAGCAGCCATTGGTGTTAGCATTGCAGGCGACATAGCTAACTTATTCATGGTATGGTGGGACAGTAGACTTAAACTTAAACTTAAAGAACAATTAGAAGACAGCTTAACCCTGATAATGTACTCCCGCTACGTAGATGATATAAACATCGTAGTTAAGACACCCCCACTAGAGAACAGCCAGGAACTAGAGAAAAACACAATGGAAAGCATCCAGCAAATAGCAAACTCCATCCACCAGAGCATTAGAGTTACTATAGACTACCCAAGTAGACACCCCAACCATCGATTACCTGTACTAGACACAGAGCTCTGGTTAGA
>OZ024743.1:310228690-310233690 GCA_964016885.1 Eledone cirrhosa | reverse complement strand
AGTGTGTATGTGTGTGTATATATATATGTATATATGTATATATGCGTGTATATATATATATATGTGTGTATATATATATATATATATATATATATATATATATATATATATATATATATATATATATATATATATATGTGTGTGTATATATATATATATATATATGTGTGTGTGTGTGTGTGTGTGTGTGTATGTGTATATATATATATATATATATAGTTTTAATATAGATGAGATTCTACAGGACTATAACTGTTTCATTCATTTGAAATCATCAGGAGTTTCCTGATGATTTCAAATGAATGAAACAGTTCTAGTCCTGTAGAATCTCATCTATATTAAAACTGTTATACTCTGCTATGTATTGAGTACCTTACTTACTGTGGTTACCTCCGATTCAACCCGGAATAACGTATATATATATATATATATATATATGTATATATATATATTATTTTTATATTCTCTTAATTTCCCCTCATCTTTAGCAGCACTTTTCAACTGCATCTAACTCTTATTTATCATATCTATATGTATTAGTATAATTTTATCAATATAAATAAACCCATCAATTAAAATAATTTATATTATTTTCATAGATGTATTTTTTTCACTAAGACTCTTATCGTAAAACTTTAGTCTCCTTAGATATTTGCATTGGCATTACTATTTTATAACAACAACTGTTCGTATACCTTTTACTGACCTGACCTATTTTCACCCCTAAAATAAGCTTCAATTACTACTATTTTACCATTTGGCCAATGATTAACTTTCTATTGGTTAATTCTAAACATTTTACCAAACAGACAGAATATATTAGATCTTTGTTGGTTTTATTCAATGAACAAATAAAATTATTTCTGAGTGCAGCATACGACCTATTTTCTTCCCTAAAATAATCCTTAATTCATAATATTCTTTTCCATCCAAAACTAAAATCTACCTTCCTCTACCCATGATTTAAGGTTCTTCTACTACTATATTACTATCTTGACCCTCACTATCTCTCTATTGGTCAATTCAAAACCTGTTCCCAAACATACCTATTGTATTAAATCTTTGTTTTTTTCAATAAACAAATATCATTATTTCTGAAGACAGCATATATATGTGTAGGTATGTATATTCCCTCTGATAGTTTGTATAAATATTGTACATAGATCTATAGAATATGCATACCAACTCAAACACATAAATATCCTAGAAACGATCGTAAAATGATGAATTTGTTTAATATAAGGAACTGTTTCTTTGTTTATTCATTATTTTATTAATTTTATATATATATATATATATATATATATATATATATATTATATATATATTGTATATATATATATTATATATATATATATTACACATATGTTATATATATATATAATTATCGGTAGAGGGTCAGACATGCTTTCCAGCACAGTTACGTCCCATTACGATCTGAGTTCAAATCCCGCCGAGGTTAACTTATCCTTTCATCCTTACTAGGTCGATAAAATAAAGTACCAGCAATGTACTGGGTATTTTGCAGGCCTTGTGCCAAAAGTAGAAACGATTATATATATAAATTATATATATATATATATATATATACATATATATATATAACAAAGGAATTGTGGTAAGGAACCAGATGGATCATAACGCACCAGAGTACTCAATACTTAGGGTAGTAGAGTGGGAAATAGGAAAAAGTATGACCCCGACGGCAGAGCTCAAGCCGTTTCGACGGCTATTTCTGGACTAAATTTGAATTTTAGCCTGGTGAATCTAAACGGCTTGAGCTCTGCCGTCGGGGTCATACTTTTTCATATATATATATATATATATATATATATATATATATATATATATATATATATATATATATATGATATATATATTATACATATATAAGTTATCTCGGGTTCAACCGGAGTTAACCACAGTAAGTTAGGTACTCAATACAGTGCAGGGTATATATGTTTAATATAGAAAAGCTTCTACAGAACTAGAACTGTTTCATTCATCAGAAATCTTCAAGAAACTTACTGTCCAAGTAAATATGGTGGTATTTGTATCTTTTCTGGTTGTAGGAGAGGGTGGAGAATGGGATGGGTGGAGGTCATTTGTTGATGGGTTTAAAGAAAAGGGAATTCTTTAAAAGCTAATTCTTTATAGCTATAATTTATATTTAGAGTGACAATAAGAATTCTATAAACAAGTTTATATTCGAGTGCCACTCCTTATTTTTAAGTTTCTCTTAAGCTAACAATGCCTATATTTCAGGTGTCTACAGAATGGGTGGAGGTCATTGGTTGATGGATTTAGAGAAAGGGGAATTATTTAAAAGGTAATTCTTTAAAGCTGTATTTAGAGACAAATGCAGATAGAATTCTATAAACAGGTTCAAATCAGTAGTGCCTCTCCTTATTGTTAAGTTTCTCTTAAGCTATATTTCAGTGTACAAGCTCATTCACACACACACACACACACACACACACACACACACATATATATATATATATATATATATATATATATATATATATATATATACATACACACATACATATATATATATATATATATATTAGAATTGGAGCTCTGAAATAGCAATATATATATGAATGTATATATAATGTATTTTGCAATACACTTTATGCTTAATTAAAAGCATTTTGGAGACCGTATGCTATTGTTTTAGAGTAGTGACAAACTCACTTACTTTAATCTCAGCAAACAAGGGGAGATAAACCGACAAGGCCTTGTTTCGCATTTATTGATGCTTATCAAGGCTAACTACTCCTTCCTGTCTACTGAGATCACTGATGTTATATTCTTATAGAATTCTAGTAAATAATCAGGAACTGATTATACAGAGCGGTTGCCGGTCAGGCAGAAATTAAAAATTAGAATTGGAGCTCTGAAATAGCAATATATATATGAATGTATATATAATGTATTTTGCAATACACTTTATGCTTAATTAAAAGCATTTTGGAGACCGTATGCTATTGTTTTAGAGTAGTGACAAACTCACTTACTTTAATCTCAGCAAACAAGGGGAGATAAACCGACAAGGCCTTGTTTCGCATTTATTGATGCTTATCAAGGCTAACTACTCCTTCCTGTCTACTGAGATCACTGATGTTATATTCTTATAGAATTCTAGTAAATAATCAGGAACTGATTATACAGAGCGGTTGCCGGTCAGGCAGAAATTAAAAATTAGAATTGGAGCTCTGAAATAGCATCAATAAATGCGAAACAAGGCCTTCTCGGCTTATCTCCCCTTGTTTGCTGAGATTAAAGTAAGTGAGTTTGTCACTACTCTAAAACAATAGCATACGGTCTTCAAAATGATTTTAATTAAGCATAAAGTGTATTGCAAAATACATTATATATACATTCATATATATATATATTGCTATTTCAGAGCTCCAATTCTAAATTTTAATTTCTGCCTGACCGGCAACCGCTCTGTATAATCAGTTCCTGATTATTTACTAGAATTCTATAAGAATATAACATCAGTGATCTCAGTAGACAGGAGGGAGTAGTTAGCCTTGAATAGCATCAATAAATGCGAAACAAGGCCTTGTCGGCTTATCTCCCCTTGTTTGCTGAGATTAAAGTAAGTGAGTTTGTCACTACTCTAAAACAATAGCATACGGTCTTCAAAATGCTTTTAATTAAGCATAAAATGTATTGCAAAATACATTATATATACATATATATATATATCAACATATATTATTCAAAATATTAATAAATGGATACATTCACATAATCAAAATATATGTTTTATTATATATATTTCGGAGGTACTGCGCTGTTTTTTCAGTACGTCCTCAACAGATGAAATACATAAATTGATGTATGACATACCTCAACCGTGCTGATGGTTTAATTTCAGTCTTGGCAGTGAAATATATATAATAAGACATATATTTTGATTATGTGAATGTATCCATTTATTAATATTTTGAATAATATTACTAACTCCACAAAACTTCATTTTTTAGTGCTTTTAATCTATTGTAAAACTATATTCATTGAATAATCAATGAACCTTGTTTTAACATTTGGTTATATATACATATATATATATACACATTATATATATATATAGACACATACAGACATATATACACACACACAAATATGTATGTATATATATATATATATATATATATATATATATACATAAATATATATATATATACATATATATATATATATATATATATACATATATATGTATATATATATATATATATATATATATATATATATATATATATATATATATATATATATATATATATATATATATATATATATATATATATATATATATATGCAGATACATATATATATATATATACACATATTTATGTATTAGGATTGGTGCTCTGAAATAGCGATGTTTACATGAATGTATGTATAGTATATTTGGCAATATACAGTATGTTTAATTAAAAACATTTTGAAGACCTTTCACTATTATTTTAAAGTAGTTATTATGTCACTTACTTCTTTTTTCAGCAAAGGAAGGCAGATAAGCTGACAGATCTGTTTCACACTGTTGGTGTTCAACAGAGCCTAACAGTCGCTGACCTCTGCCAAAAATTATAAAATATATATCATATATATTTATATATACTATATATAATATATAATATATATATTTCTTTTTGTGTGTGGTTGATTTATACTGGTTGGGAGGAGAAATACTGTATATATTTTGTCTAATGATTCTATGGACTTACTTTTTTATATATTGCTCTGATTATTAATTATTTAATTAATTTTTCATTGATCCACACCGTGAATGGTTGCCAAAATCATATATATGTATCTATGACTTTGTCTAGTTTATATGTATATACCCTTTAAATTTTATATACTCCCGTAAGATTAAGTAAGACTTTAGGCAGTATTCAGCTGCGCTTTCTAGCAACCAGCTTACTCGCCGACAGGCACCAATCACAAACTTTCTGCCTTGACCACTGGCCACG
>OZ024743.1:310203690-310223690 GCA_964016885.1 Eledone cirrhosa | reverse complement strand
TCCGGGAGCTTCCAACCAACATGGTCGCATTATTTAAAGGTATGTCAATATTTGTTTATAAAACTGATCTATATTATATTTTATCTGATGAAAGCGCACCATAATTTGCTTTGGTGTCCTTGAAATATGTATAATGAAATAAATATGATTTTATAAATATAGTTTTCATTTGTTAATATATTGTATATATATATTTTTATAAAGGAAATCCAACTTTTTCTGATTTACTCGTTTTATTCACAATCCTTTAAAATTTATAATGGTATTAGAATGAAATAGTATGGTAGAATACTAAATGTTAAGTGTTAATTGAACAAGTACTTTCATGCTTTCGCAATCATCAGGTTCATATTCTGTGGTGACAGTCAAGTTTGCAATTTTCAACTGTAATGAGATAGGTAAATTTTGTGCCTTATATACAGTGAAAAGCGGCTACAGAATGCTATATTCTGCAAATTGTATTTCGACCAATCGGTGTGTAGTTTCACTGGATTACGAAAGCTAATTGATTTAGGCGTCACGGTTGGTCGATCATGTCTAACGAATACTATTTGACCCTATCCAAAGCATCAATTGTTTTGCTATTTTTAGAAATGAGGAAAATAGCATTTTCTAGTAATCATCACCATCAACATCACTTGCAGTATCGGTAGAGAGTCGGACACCATGCTATGAAGCATAGAATTACGTCCTTTTATGATCTGAGTTCAAATCCCGCCGAGGTTAACTTTGCCTTTCATCCTTACGGGGTCGATAAAATAAAGTACCAGTAATACACTGGGTAATTGCTAGCCTTGTTCCAAAAGTAGAAACAATTATTATTACTGTTGTTGTTGTTGTTAGTGGTAGTAGTCGACATTTTCGTAGTCATAGTAGGACTAATAAACCATTATTATTGTTCATTTAGCTTGGGTTGGAATTTATCAATAAAATTCTTTTTGATTTTTCTCTTGATTTCACTTGGGCTGTGTAATCTGTAGAATGGAAATATTATAAATATTTTCTGACCAGATGTTTCTAGATGGTTACTCAGGGGTATATGACGGACATGTGGGTCTCTGATTTGCTGTCGGTTCACCCGTGCACGTTCCGATAGTGCATTTCCAGTTTGACCGACATATAGTTCTTCACAATTCGGGCATTTAATGCAGTAAATTGGATTTCTGCTTTTGCAGTTCATATTTGTATTTGGGAATATTTTTCCAGTTTTTGTGTTCATATATTGACCGTTGTGTATGAACATGTGCCACATCGACTATCATTGCATTTAGATACAGTGAATGATTGGTCTTTGTTGTTAAGGTCAAACTTTGCTTTTGTTAGTAATTGCTTCAAAAATTTCGGCTGTCTTTTACTCAGAGTCAAAGATCGGTCTGTGATTAAGCCTTTTAATTCATTACTTTGAGCAATGATCGGTAGGTTTGCTTTGGCAGCGTTGAAGATATTCTGGTGACATAGGTTGTGTGTCATTATAAATGGTATGACGAGTTCTTGGTTTCTTCTTCCTTGGGTTTTCCTAATTTGTTGTATAGGTATTTTTATAGCCCGCTGTATGCCATTTTCTATAAGTAGAGATGGGTATTTTTGTTTGAGCAAAATTTCTCTTAGTTCTGTTAGGCGTTTGTTCCTGGTATTCGTATCTTCTACAATAGTACAAATTCTTCTGGCTAGGCAGTATAGGATGTTGCGTTTTGTATGAGGTGGATGGCACGACTTAAATTCAGATATTGATGGGTGTCTGTGTGTTTATAATATATATCCGTGGTAATGGTGGTGTCGTTTTTGTACCAATATATCTAGGAATGGTAATTTGGTACTACTCATCCCTTTTGCGAATTGGAGAGATGGGTGTAGGTTATTCAGGAGGATATTGAACTCATCCAGATTATCTAGAGATTCTGTCCAGATGATGAAACAGTCGTCAAGATTTTTCAATGTACTTTCTAAAGTCAGTGCTATATTTTTGCTCTATTTCTTGGTAGAGTTGTTGTTCTAAGTATCCCATTACAGAGTTCGCGTAAACGGGAGCAAACTTCGCTCCCATCGTTGTGCCTCTAATTTGGATGTAGTTCTTTCCATTGAAGAAGAAAGTGTTGTTTTCCAGAATAAGTTTTACTGCGTCTAATATAAATGGCGCTGTGAATCTGGTGGGAATCACTTCTCTATGTTTTTCCACCCAGTATTTAACCGCCTTTATTCCTAAATCATGTGTAATGTTGGTGTAAAGGCTTACCACATCAAAACTGAGTAGAAGTGAATTCGTTTCCGTGGTTTTGGAAAGATGGGACAGGAGGTCGATATCATCCCGGATGAAACTCGTTATGTGAATACATAGTGGTTTCAAAATAATTAATAATGTCAACAAAATTGCTTAGATGGTGGGTAGGGCATGTTGGACCAGCTGTAATAGGTCTAAGTTTTAAGTCTTTTGGGTGTAGTAATTTAATGTACTCACAGTTTTGTTCTTTTACTGCCAGTTGTATTTCTTTTGACTTGTGAACTTTCGGTAGGCCATACAGGTTGCAGGGTTTTGGCTCAAAATTGGTGATGTAGTCTCTTTCCTTATCAGTAAGTGAGTTGTGGTATTTTGAAGCCAGGTTGTTGATCTTCTTCATGATGTTGTGGTCTATATTTGACGGTATTTCATGATAGAATGTTATGTCTTTCAGTTGTTGCTCAACCAAATCTTTGTAATATTCAGCATCCATTATAACAACTGCAACCCCTTTATCTGCTTGTTTAATTATTATTGTTTTATCATTTTGTGTACGTTTAAGTGCAGACATTTCTGATTTTTGATAATGTTTGGCCTAATATTAGTATTACGTCTAAGAGAAAATTTTGACAGAATGTCAATGTATTGGTCGAGATAGATATTTCTTCCTTTTGGCGGAGTGAAATTTGATTTTTCCTTTACTAGTGATTCATCACTCTCATTACTTTTATCAGCGAAGAATTCTACAAGACGTAATTTTCGACAGAATTCTTAGGTATCCTCCTTCAGTTCTTGGAGGTTGACTGTTGGAGTCGGTGTGAATTTCAGTCCTTTTGACAGAATTTGCATTTCATCATTGTCAAGATCTCTTTTGGATAAATTAATTATTTTAGGATCTACGTGTACAGTTGTTTTGGGTATGTTTCCTCCTGGAGTTTTTCTTTTTCCGATTTGTGTTGTCCTGACGTTAAAAAATGGATTTTTCTCTGTTCAAGATTGATTTATATTCCCGTTGATGTTTGCTTGATGAACTTTTGGTCGTGATATTATATTTGGTTTCATTATGTTTTTTGTCCTATTTTTGGTATTATGTATATTATCTTTCCATTTCTTGTTAGCATTATTTTTAACAATCTGGGGAAATGACCTAGGTTTGCTTTCAGGTTTAGATCGTTTTTTCGCCCAGTTTCTTGTGGGTAATCTCTGTTGAGATCTTGAGAGTGATCTGGTTATTCTACGTTTTTGTCCCCGTTCCTTGTGGGTAGTCTCTGTTGAGATCTTGAGAATGATCTCCTGGTTTTTCTACTTCTCATGGTCTGGTCAAAGGAATATCTATCGTGTTTGTGCTTTTTGTTCATGTGTGCGTTAGGGTGTTTTTCTAGAAAAAGCAAAGAGTTCTTACCGTAGTTCTTCTTTGATTCAAGGTAAGGTGAGTGTTTGTTTGCCGTGCGTTCTGGCGTATGTTGTGTTGGTGAAATTTTCCACTTTAAATGCTTTTTCTCAAAGTTCTAGAGTCTTTACCGTAATTTGCAGCATATTCGTCGAGAAATAATTGTTTCTGCTGCCATAACTTTCTTGATTTGCTTTCTTCTTTTAAGATATCTCTGATCTATAGTTCTCGTAGTTTTCCAGCTATATTACCAGTCGTTAGCTTTGACATTTTGACTTCATATTTGGCTATGCAGCGGGATTGTTTACATTGAGAAATGGAGATGGATTTTGTCAATGTAAGTTCCCATCGGAGTTTTGTTTCTTCTTCTGGTTCTCCTGCAATTTCTGTAATTAGGTATTTACGAGGGAATATGGGTACCGTTAGAGAGAGCCATTTCGAATGTGTTTCGACATATTTTTCGCATTTGTATGCTTTCCAGAAGTTTTGTTTTCTTATGTTAAGAAATTTTTACAATGTCTTCCACATTTCTTTTCTTATTCGATGTGTTTTGTTTTCCAAATTACTTTCGTTTAGTTCTGACATCCAAGGGGGTTGTGGTAGGCTTTCTCTTGTATCTTTGATAACTGTTGGTGTAATTTCAGCTAAATTCTTAATTACAGAGTTTATGTGTTCAGTTATATCTTTTCCGTCTGTAGATTGTTTTTCTATTTCCTATAAAATAGAGGATTGTGTGTCAATAATCGTGATAAGTGTTGATAATTTCGATCACATTTCCTTTAGAATTCTTTCTTATTCTGTTGATTTCATTTGTTGCTTTCCAGACATGTTGGCATATACACAATAGGAATATATATATATAAATAAATATACGCGGGTGTGTGTGATTGTGTATAGAAGATTATATTAATAAAAAGAATTTCAACTTTGTCTGATTTACTCGTTTTATTTACAATCCTTTAAAATTTATAATGGTATTAGAATGAAATAGTATGGTAGAATATTAAATGTTAAGTGTTAATTGAACAAGTACATTCATGCTTTCGCAATCTTATATATATATATGTGTGTGTGTATATATATATATATGTGTAAGTATAATATATATATATATTATATATATATATATATGTAAGTATAATATATTTCTATATAATATATATATATATATATATACAATATTAAATAAATGGAAACTATATTTATAAAACCATATCTATTTCATTATATATATTTCAGGGATATCATATTAACAATATGCTATGCCTTCCTCAGACAAAATACAATATAAACAGTTTTATAGATAAATAGATTTGACATACCGTAACAACATCGACTTGTATTTGAAAAGTTGATTTGGCAGTTGATTTAATATTGTAAATATACTCCAAATACTTGTCGAGTGCTTTTATATCAGTTATAAATATTTACTAGTTGTAACCCAACAATTTAAATATAACTTTCCATATATATATATATATATATATATATATATATATATGTATATATATATATATATATATAAGTTTTAATATAGATGAGATTCTACAGGACTAGAACTGTTTCATTCATTAGAAATCATCAGGAATCTGGGTATCAAAAAATAAATATGGTATTTATAGGTCTCTACAAGTGGTAGGAGAGGGTGGGGAGTGGGATGGGTGCAGGTCATTGGTTGATAGAAAAGGGAATTCATTAAAAGCTAATTCTACAAAGCTATAGTTTATTTTTATTTTATTAATGTTTTTATTAATGTTTTTATTAATGTTTTTGAGAAACTTAATGACAAGGAATGGTATGCCATCCGGAACCTGTTTATAGAATTCTGTCTGCCCTTGTTACTCTAAAAACATTAATAAAATAAAAATAAACTATAGCTTTGTAGAATTAGCTTTTAATGAATTCCCTTTTCTATCAACCAATGACCTGCACCCATCCCACTCCCCACCCTCTCCTACCACTTGTAGAGACCTATAAATACCATATTTATTTTTTGATACCCAGATTCCTGATGATTTCTAATGAATGAAACAGTTCTAGTCCTGTAGAATCTCATCTATATTAAAACTTTTATACTCTGCTATGTATTGAGTACTTTACTTACTGTGGTTACCTCCGATTCAACCCGGAATAACGTATATATATATATATATATATATATATATATATATATAGTGGTGGAACACTGGAAGGTAATATCCGTAGTGGTAGAACATTCAGTCCATGGGACGAGTTAGGTAGAAATGGTTACACAACAGTTAGATCACCATACTGAGAACAATTGTTTCACCTTAGCGGATCCTCAGCTCGGAATGGGCATGGTTATATGAACAGGAAGGACGACTGTATGACCGCGCATGCGCTGAAACCCGGTCACTTCACACAGGCAATACTAGACTGCGTGCGAGAGGTGTAAGGGAGATAACTGTGAAAGTCCGAAAAGATTTTAGGTTGAAAATAAAATTACAAAGAATCAGTCCGGAGCCTTGTAGTTATGCAATAGGTGTTTGGCGACGTGTGGACAAAGTGTGAAAAATTCATTTCTCGTGTTTAGGCAATCACTATTGCGTAATCTCTTTAGAATAGTTATTCGTTCGTCAATACATATGCCGCACGTCGGATTTCCCCTTGCGTATGGCTTGGACTTAGTGATGGTTTTCCATTGAATGGAATAGTCTATACTTGAGTCCTTGAGGGACCATACGTGGCTCGCGAGTTTCGTGGATGAACGTATGTCCGGGTACCTGAAGGTAGACTGGTGGTTCAGGAAACGTTCCTTAAATCGGCCATCCGCCATGCCCACATAGGATTTGACCTCCTGTGGTTCGTTTGGTCGGTTGGAAGTGATCGCAGCTTCATAAATTACAGCTGGTGTGTTGCATTGCTGTTGAAGAGGGCAAGCTTCAGGCTTACGGCAAGAGAATCCTGGCGGGGTATTGCTCCTAGGGCTTCTGGTGATGTGGGCCTTCATGTTCTTAGCGCAGGAGCATCCTAGTTTAACTTTGTTTCGGTTAAAGATGGATCGGTATTTATGACCTATGGGAAAGTGTCTATCTAAGAGAGCTAGAAATTTCTTTCCTACATTGGTTTTAACGTTGAGTGAGAAGGGAGGAGAGAACCAGATAGTTCGTCTATTGTTGCGCTTACTTTTCTTAATGGAGTTGTTGCTAGTGGGGGAGTAAGTGATATGTTGTGAGAAGCCGCTCTTAGCCAACGCCGTGTTATTGTAGGGTGCCACCCTCTCAAAGATAGCCTTTTAGAGGAGAGGTTTGAGATTCTAGTACTGATATTTTTAACGAAGTTTCTAAAAACAGTGGGAAGGTGGCATGAGTCCTTGTGAATGTAATTGAGTTTCTCCTTTAGCTTATGGAAGGGTCTGTGTGTTTGTGCGAAGGTCTAAATTAATGTCTAAGAAATCTACGCTAGAGAGGTTGGTGGCTACTGTTATCCTAATCCTAACTCATTGAAGGTAGAAGCTAATTCTTTTTTAAAACGGTCGAGGTCGTGACCACTTTTATGGCTCGATAAAGTCAGTCCATCGTCGCAGTATATTCCCCTGTGGAAGTCCGGGAATCTAACACGTAATATGTCTAAAATAAATAGGCCAACCAAGTCACATACGTCAGTACTGTCCCATGGAGACGTCGAATAGGTCTGAAGTTGTAGACTTCTTTGCCCAGGCTACTCCGTCGTTGAAGAGGAGGGTTTTCCGGAAGTGAGCGATGATTTCCCTGTCTAAACCATCGACGGTGGTATAAGTGGTAGCGAAGTCCAACGCTTTGTTTAACAGGGTCTCTGCGATCGACGGGTAAAAATCGACAATGTCAAACTGTGTGAACTTCGCTTTTTAGGATTTTAAGGAGTTAAACCACTTAATTACGGAGTCGCTGTTCTCTCACTGAGGCAGGTTGGACTTGATCCTAATGGTCTTAACTATGTTTCTAAGTATTGCCTTACTGACTAGTCCCATATCTGTGCGTTCCGGGTTTATTAGTCTACATGTGGGGTTAGAAGTAAAGTCTACCTTGTGATCTTTCAGGGTGAGGAACGCCTCCCACTTAGCTAGGGATTGTAGCTTCTTATCTACCTTAAGGTCGGCGGCAAGTTCCTTGACTTCTGTATTAATGTCGTGGTAGGCCATAGGGTAGCTTTCTTATATTTAGAAGTAATAGCGTTATGGGCCAGGTGGCGGAAAGTGGTGTTGTCGACTTCGTAGATATTATTAGTTTTGTCGGAAAGATCGAAGGTGTTATTAGAAAACCTAAATTTCTTAATATCATTTCTGAGTTTTGTTTGAAAGGTGTTAGTGTGTTTGCGAAAGGAAATGTTAGCGACTAAGCCAAGAAGGTCCGTCTCGAAAGGAGCAAGTTCAGTTACCTTAGGAGGGTAAGCTCTTGATTTCAGGTTGAAGGTGTTGCTGGTGCCTGTAATTTTGCCGTCAAAAGCTAGGGCTCGCCATCTTAAGCGTCTGACGACTTCTTCCGCTTTTTTTAGGAGGAGCTTTTGGTAATCATGGTTGAAGGGAGTTGGAATGTTCTTCAGGGAGTAATCCAGTTCGTATAAATCAATATTGACGTTGATGAGACGCAAAATTGTGTAGGACACGAGGATATAGAGAGCGGTCTCAGGGTAGGAAGCCAAAGTCCCACGTGGTGAAGAATCTGCTAAAAGCCAAACTTCTACGTAGTGAAGAGAATCTGGTGACCGGGGCTGGAGACGTAAATAGTGGTGGAACACTGGATGTTAATATCCGTAGTGGTAGAGCACTCAGCCCATGGGACAAGTTAGGTAGAAGTGGTTACACAACAGTTACTTCACCATACTGAGAACAATTGTTTCACCTTAGCGGATCCTCAGCTCGGAATGGGCGTGGTTATAGGAACAGGAATATATATATATATGCATATATATGTAAGTATAATATATATATATATATGTAAGAATATTTTCGAAACAGCGAGCGAGTGGGTTTGAAATTATTAGGAATGTAAGCTATCGCCGTATTTTGACTAAAGAAATTAAAGAAATTATTTAGCCTGATAGTGGGGTTAAGAACCCTCGGAGAAATGGAAAAAGATGAGTATTGACGTATATGTACGTCAATACTAATCTTTTTCCATTGGACCATTGCTCAACTAAGCATTCTTGCTATATTAATACATTTTGATCTGCTGAACTTCATGACTGTGCTTGTAAATAACATTATTTTTTCTTCCACATTGACTTTTTACGTTCCACATTATGCACGTTTTTGTCCTTTCGCTTTTTTTCTTTTCACTTCTTCAACCTTGTTTGTAAATAACATTATTCTTTCTGCACCTTCTGTTTAACATGTGCGACACCACACTAATACATTTCACCAGAGGTATATGATCTTTAAAGCGATGAAATACCAATGAAGGATGGAAGATCACTGATGAAGGACTAATTTTATTCATATATATATATATATATATATATATATATATATATCGAGGTAAACGGTGCTGATGATAGCTAACAAGCTTGAAACTAGTACATCGTTCCTGTGTCAGTGTTGAACAAAAAGGTGACGTGGTTGCCTTAACACCGTATGGCATAAATTCAGGCTGTTCAGTTTGTTGACAAACGAACAAAGCGGCGTTATAATAAGCGTCCGCTAAACTGATGCGTGCATATATGTATGTGTACCTGTATGTATATATGTATATATATATATATATATACATATGCATGCTACTGTACGTCCGTATACATATATGTATGTACGTATACATACATACTTACATATATATATATATATATATATATATATATATATATATATATATATATATATATATATATACACACATATATATATATATATATATATATATATATATATATATATATATATATATTGTTATACTTTGGGAGGGTCATGTTGCCACTAAGAAACACACGCACCAGTTGCTTTCACTTCAATTTATTATATATTTATAAATCTATAAATTTACAAATTTACAAAGTTACAAACTTATAAATTTCTGGTTGGTTGCTTGGTTCCACAACCAGATAGTTGTTTATATATATAGTCATAGTCCTTTCGTCACACACTCTGTGACCTCTTCAGTGACTGTGGATTCCTTTCTTCGTTTCTGTGCCTTTCCTTTCTTCTATCCTACGCCATTTTGTTTCTGTGTGTGTGTTGTGTGCTCAGTTTGCGCATGCGCCACATCCGGGTGTCTGTGTGTGTTTGTGTTCATTTTTCTATTTTTCTATTTATATTTTTCTATTTGTTTATTTATTTATTTATTTATTGTTGGTTGGTTGTTTGTTCTATGTGTGTGTGTGTTTTCATTTTGTCCTGTGTGTGTTTTCATTTTGTGTGTGTTTTCAATTGTAAGTTGTTTGTTCTATCCGTGTGTGTGTTTTCATTTTGTCCTTAATTGTAAGTTGTGATGTTGCTGTTCCACTCATATTTTCTATTTAATTTTGGTTTTAATTCTTTTATGCTTACTGCCTCTGTAATTTGCCTAAACATTGCGTCTTTTCTGTGTGTGGATTCTATTTTTATTTCTATGCTCTCTAATCTACCCCTGTGTTCTATCTTAGCATGTTGGTAGAGCACAGATGATTCTTTATTATCTTGGAGGTCTCGCCAGTGTTCATTTATTCGTTCCCCTATACTACGAGCTGTCTCACCTATGTACACTATATTTTTGTTTCTACATTGTCCTTCAGTACATCTTATGCTATACACTACATTTCTAGTTTTACAGTTAATATGGGGGCTTATTTTACAGGTTATACATTTCTTATCTATACATGAGGGTCTTTGGAACGGGTATGTCTTGCTAATAAGTGTTTTTACGGAGGTACCAGGTCTTTCTACTATCTTAATATTGAGATTATGTTTATTTAGGGCCCTTCTAAATTTGTAGGCTAGTTCGCCTCTAGGGGTTGTATTGATGAACTTTGGTATTTATTGCTATCATACCATGAGTTCATTCTATTGGCCTTGTTCCTAGTTCTTTCTATTCTATTCCAAAATGTGCTCCTATACAAGGGGCAGGTCCCATTTATGTCATTATTTACCATTTTTTCCCATTTGGTTCTGGCTCCTTTATACACTCTGATTCTATCTCTCTGATTGTAGCCAGAGAACTGCATACGGTGGATGAAGTGTTGTATGTGTCTCTCTAGTTCTTCGGGGTTGCACATGCGGGACACATTTCTCATCACCCGTACCAAATCCGCAATCAGTATGTTGATTTTGGTATGGTCCGAAATGGCCGAGTTTCGGTGGATCAGATGTTTGGAAGTCATGGGTTTGGCATAATGGGAATGGAGGATTTGTTTTTGGTTGTTAATGGTATCTAACCAGAGCTCTGTGTCTAGTACAGGTAATCGATGGTTGGGGTGTCTACTTGGGTAGTCTATAGTAACTCTAATGCTCTGGTGGATGGAGTTTGCTATTTGCTGGATGCTTTCCATTGTGTTTTTCTCTAGTTCCTGACTGTTCTTTAGTGGCGGTGTCTTAACTACGATGTTTATATCATCTACGTAGCGGGAGTACATTATCAGGGTTAAGCTGTCTTCTAATTGTTCATTAAGTTTTTGTTTAAGTCTACTGTCCCACCATACCATGAATAAGTTAGCTATGTCGCCTGCAATGCTAACACCAATGGCTGCTCCTTCCTCTTGGGCATATGTTTTACCATTAAATTTGAACATATGTTCCTTAAGGGTTAATTTTATGCTGGCGCCTACCGCATGTGCAATCATTTTCTTCAGTTCATCGTGGTTTTCGGGTGTCTGTATGGCTCTGGTCCACCCGTTCCATCTATCTGTGTGGGTTTTCTTGGCCATTGAGGTAATGGTAGGTGGTCTGCCTCTTGCTGGTCTTGTAGGGCACAGGTTGCTAAGGTCATAAGTGTCTAGGTAACTATTACTATGGGTAAGCTTAAGTAGAAGTCCCAGCTCACTGGTATCAATCCCACGGAACTCAACCTTGCTCTCGCTGATCATTTCTACGCATTTCTCCACAGCAAAATCCACGTCAATAGATGGATACAGGGACACAACATCCATACTGCCTATTATGCAGTTTGTTAGGTCCCCAGTTCGGTTACCCGCGCCGATTCTGCTAAGGAGGTCCTCCGTGCTGTCACACACATCTGGGGACATCTCAATGATGGGGCGTATGATGAGGGAGAGGCAGTAGGACAGTCTGTAGTTACTAGCAATGTTAGCCCCACAGACTGGTCGTGTTGGTGGTCCCGCGACAGGGTCCCAGCCCGTTTTATGGTCTTTTCGAAGCCCATACAACGCCGGCACGTCATTGTTCCAGGCCTGGAAGTTGTTGGCAGTCCTTTTGTTGGGCTGCATTATATTCGTCCACATCACCATATGGGCATTGAGGGCTTTTTCTCTATCCTCATGCTCCTGTGGTGTTACCTCTCTTGTGTTAGTGATGTGGGGTTGCATTGCCTGGATGTAGTTTGGCAGGCTGTCAACCGACATTCTGCCAGACTTGTCTGTTGGAAAACATGCTATCTCTCCATTACGCGAGCGCTGCATGAGCTTACGCAAGCCATTTGCAGATTCTTCTCCCAGTTGCTGGGCCTCTATTCTATTATGCTTCTTGCTATACTGTTCTATAATATTTCTAAGTTCGGATTTAGCTATACTAAATTGTGCTTCTGTTTGTTCATCGACCTGCGACGGCAACTGCGTGCGTTTGTTAAATGGCAAAGTCGTGGCGTGGATTCGTCGTAGGTCGAATGATTTATCGGAGGGGTTATAAAACGGAGAGTTCCAGGCTGCTGCTTTATGTGTACTAGTGCTATTATTATTGTTAGTTGTGTTGTTTCTATTTCCACCAACAGCCTCAGCTTCATGGTTGTTTCTATGTCTCTCATAATTACTCCTGTCTCTTTCCACTGGCTCAATGTTGTTATCTACCCTATTTTGTGTGTCTGTGTGTTCGTCTTGGTTATTCTCTTTGTCCTTAGTCTCCCATCTCCTTTTCCTTTTAATCCTATTACTTTCTCTTATTTCTCTGATTTCTGTGCTACTGTCATTACTTGTTTTCTGTGTCTGTGTGTTTGTTAAGATTGTGGTGGTGGTGAGAGGCATTGAATGCGTGTGTGTTGTTGTTGTTGATGTGTGTGTGTGTGTTATCGTTGTTGTGTGTGTTGTTATTGTTGTTTGTGTCTGCGTGTCTGTTGTTGTTGTATCTGGGTATGTTGCTATTGTTGTTGTTGTTGATGTGTGTGTTGTTGTTATTGTTGTCTCCATGTGTGTTATCGTTGTTGTGTGTGTTGTTATTGTTGTTTGTGTCTGCGTGTCTGTTGTTGTTGTATCTGGGTATGTTGCTATTGTTGTTGTTGTATCTGGGTATGTTGCTATTGTTGTTGTTGTATCTGGGTATGTTGCTATTGTTGTTGTTGTTGTTATTGTTGTTGTTGTTATTGTTGTTTGTGTCTGTGTGTCTGTTGTTGTTGGGATGTGTGTTGTATATGTGTGTGCGTATATTGTTGCTTTTGTTTTTGATGCTCCAGCGTAGTTTTGTAAATGATTTTTCTATTTCTGACAGACAACTAATCATATTTACCTTCTTGAATGTCGCAAATTTGGGTGGCAGACGTAACACAGACATTTCATTATTATCTATTTCCGTGTTTCCATAAATGTTGGTATTTTCGTTGTTGAACTCTTCAGATAATGAGGTGTCGGCCATGTTGATACCGTCAATTTTGTCGGGATATCTATTGGTATACTCTATAGTATCCCGATTTAGCTTTGCCTGTTTAAGCCACTTTAATTTTCTGTTAAAGTGCTTATCACATTCTTGAGTAATGTACTGTTCTTCGGGGCGTATAAGGCTTATAAATGTTAGTTTTTCTGCTGGTGTGGTGATTTTAGATATTTCTTGTATTAGGTTACGCTTTAGTTTTTCTTGATGACTTAATTCTCTATAGATCTTCTTTTTTATGTTTAGAATTAAAGTTCGTTTTAGCCTATCTGCTTGTTTTTTGGTGAGTTGTAATCTTCTAACGTCGGTATTGATGGTGTTGGCGTAGATTCTAGAAGTGGTGCAGAGTTTTATGAAGCGTAGTTGTCGAGATGTTATGGTTTTTCGTAGACAACAGAACATGGTGGTTTTCAGTATCTTGTTAGCCTGGCTAAGGCTTACGATATTTCGTTTCTGAATTTGTTTAGCAAGATTCTTTATCTGAAATCGTGTGTTGAAACCGATATTGTTATACTTTGGGAGGGTCATGTTGCCAATAAGAAACACACGCACCAGTTGCTTTCACTTCAATTTATTATATATTTATAAATCTATAAATTTACAAATTTACAAATTTACAAACTTATAAATTTCTGGTTGGTTGGTTGGTTCCACAACCAGATAGTTGTTTATATATATAGTCATAGTCCTTTCGTCACACACTCTGTGACCTCTTCAGTGACTGGGGATTCCTTTCTTCGTTTCTGTGCCTTTCCTTTCTTTTATCCTACGCCATTTTGTTTCTGTGTGTGTATTGTGTGCTCAGTTTGCGCATGCGCCACATCCGGGTGTCTGTGTGTGTTTGTGTTCATTTTTCTATTTTTCTATTTATATTTTTCTATTTGTTTATTTATTTATTTATTTATTGTTGGTTGGTTGTTTGTTCTATGTGTGTGTGTTTTCATTTTGTCCTGTGTGTGTTTTCATTTTGTGTGTGTTTTCAATTGTAAGTTGTTTGTTCTATGCGTGTGTGTGTTTTCATTTTGTCCTTAATTGTAAGTTGTGATGTTGCTGTTCCACTCATATTTTCTATTTAATTTTGGTTTTAATTCTTTTATGCTTACTGCCTCTGTAATTTGCCTAAACATTGCGTCTTTTCTGTGTGTGGATTCTATTTTTATTTCTATGCTCTTTAATCTACCCCTGTGTTCTATCTTAGCATGTTGGTAGAGCACAGATGATTCTTTATTATCTTGGAGGTCTCGCCAGTGTTCATTTATCCGTTCCCCTATACTACGAGCTGTCTCACCTATGTACACTATATTTTTGTTTCTACATTGTCCTTCAGTACATCTTATGCTATACACTACATTTCTAGTTTTACAGTTAATATGGGGGCTTATTTTACAGGTTATACATTTCTTATCTATACATGAGGGTCTTTGGAACGGGTATGTCTTGTTAATAAGTGTTTTTACGGAGGTACCAGGTCTTTCTACTATCTTAATATTGAGATTATGTTTATTTAGGGCCCTTCTAAATTTGTAGGCTAGTTCGCCTCTAGGGGTTGTATTGACAGATGTGTGTGACAGCACGGAGGACCACCTCAGCAGAATCGGCGCGGGTAACCTATCTGGGGACCTAACAAACTGCATAATAGGCAGTATGGATGTTGTGTCCCTGTATCCATCTATTGACGTGGATTTTGCTGTGGAGAAATGCGTAGAAATGATCAGCGAGAGCAAGGTTGAGTTCCGTGGGATTGATACCAGTGAGCTGGGACTTCTACTTAAGCTTACCCATAGTAATAGTTACCTAGACACTTATGACCTTAGCAACCTGTGCCCTACAAGACCAGCAAGAGGCAGACCACCTACCACTACCTCAATGGCCAAGAAAACCCACACAGATAGATGGAACGGGTGGACCAGAGCCATACGGACACCCGAAAACCACGATGAACTGAAGAAAATGATTGCACATGCGGTAGGGTCCAGCATAAAATTAACCCTTAAGGAACATATGTTCAAATTTAATGGTAAAACATATGCCCAAGAGGAAGGAGCAGCCATTGGTGTTAGCATTGCAGGCGACATAGCTAAATTATTCATGGTATGGTGGGACAGTAGACTTAAACAAAAACTTAATGAACAATTAGAAGACAGCTTAACCCTGATAATGTACTCCCGCTACGTAGATGATATAAACATCGTAGTTAAGACACCGCCACTAAAGAACAGTCAGGAACTAGAGAAAAACACAATGGAAAGCATCCAGCAAATAGCAAACTCCATCCACCAGAGCATTAGAGTTACTATAGACTACCCAAGTAGACACCCCAACCATCGATTACCTGTACTAGACACAGAGCTCTGGTTAGATACCATTAACAACCAAAAACAAATCCTCCATTCCCATTATGCCAAACCCATGACTTCCAAACATCTGATCCACCGAAACTCGGCCATTTCGGACCATACCAAAATCAACATACTGATTGCGGATTTGGTACGGGTGATGAGAAATGTGTCCCGCATGTGCAACCCCGAAGAACTAGAGAGACACATACAACACTTCATCCACCGTATGCAGTTCTCTGGCTACAATCAGAGAGATAGAATCAGAGTGTATAAAGGAGCCAGAACCAAATGGGAAAAAATGGTAAATAATGACATAAATGGGACCTGCCCCTTGTATAGGAGCAAATTTTGGAATAGAATAGAAAGAACTAGGAACAAGGCCAATAGAATAAACTCATGGTATGATAGCAATAAATACCAAAGTGTAATGTTCATCAATACAACCCCTAGAGGCGAACTAGCCTACAAATTTAGAAGGGCCCTAAATAAACATAATCTCAATATTAAGATAGTAGAAAGACCTGGTACCTCCGTAAAAACACTTATTAACAAGACATACCCGTTCCAAAGACCCTCATGTATAGATAAGAAATGTATAACCTGTAAAATAAGCCCCCATATTAACTGTAAAACTAGAAATGTAGTGTATAGCATAAGATGTACTGAAGGACAATGTAGAAACAAAAATATAGTGTACATAGGTGAGACAGCTCGTAGTATAGGGGAACGAATAAATGAACACTGGCGAGACCTCCAAGATAATAAAGAATCATCTGTGCTCTACCAACATGCTAAGATAGAACACAGGGGTAGATTAGAGAGCATAGAAATAAAAATAGAATCCACACACAGAAAAGACGCAATGTTTAGGCAAATTACAGAGGCAGTAAGCATAAAAGAATTAAAACCAAAATTAAATAGAAAATATGAGTGGAACAGCAACATCACAACTTACAATTAAGGACAAAATGAAAACACACACACGCATAGAACAAACAACTTACAATTGAAAACACACACAAAATGAAAACACACACAGGACAAAATGAAAACACACACACACATAGAACAAACAACCAACCAACAATAAATAAATAAATAAATAAACAAATAGAAAAATATAAATAGAAAAATAGAAAAATGAACACAAACACACACAGACACCCGGATGTGGCGCATGCGCAAACTGAGCACACAACACACACACAGAAACAAAATGGCGTAGGATAGAAGAAAGGAAAGGCACAGAAACGAAGAAAGGAATCCCCAGTCACTGAAGAGGTCACAGAGTGTGTGACGAAAGGACTATGACTATATATATAAACAACTATCTGGTTGTGGAACCAAGCAACCAACCAGAAATTTATAAGTTTGTAACTTTGTAAATTTGTAAATTTATAGATTTATAAATATATAATAAATTGAAGTGAAAGCAACTGGTGCGTGTGTTTCTTATTGGCAACATGACCCTCCCAAAGTATAACAATATCGGTTTCAACACACGATTTCAGATAAAGAATCTTGCTAAACAAATTCAGAAACAAAATATATATATATATATATATATATATGTATATATATATATATATATATATATATATATATATATATATATATATATATATATATATATATATATATATATATATATATATATATATATATATATATATATATATATATATATATATATATATATATATATATATATATATATATATATATATATATATATATATATATATATATATATATATATATATATATATATATATAATATATATATATATATAGAAAGGTTCCCCCAAACAGAGGTGGCTCTGGTACTTGCAACCTCTGTCTTAGTGAGACACTCGAGATACTTCATGGCGGAATCAAGCTATTAAACAGAACGGCCGACTTATTCGGCGCCTCCAGACACCTAAGGACGGGAACTTTCCTCAAGTTATATGGATAAACCCCGGTTATGACCTCCTACAACGCCCCCCCCCCCCGTAGTCGCCTACACCCCGTACGAATGACCAATGGGCAACAACACCCACTCATAGTTTGTAGTCCCTACGGTGGATTGTCCACCGGTTCCTCTACTGGTCAGGAGTCAGCAAAACCACGTTTATTGAACCTGAGGAACCGCCTCTCCGGGAGTGGCCCAATACAGGGAGAACAATTATCCTAAACTTATACACATGAAAGAGTGCCCACAACAGTGCGTTGTGTGTGTATACTGGGATTACGTGAATGTACACATTCATGTGAACGCAACGAAATACTAATACCACAGGTTATATTTGAAAAATATTCGAGTGTATGCTTAAGAGTATATTTGTATATGCTCTCTTGTATTAGTGCACATGTGTATATAGACATACACACGCATCCAGAGGTATAAAAGTGTGGGTGGGTATATATGTCTGTACTAAGGGATTCGCCTAAGCTACAAAGCCCCCAAGCTATTGCTGTGAAGATATATATCACACTCTACTTTTGTCTAGTCTAAACAATAACTTTTCAAAACACCCACTTTACTTTTCTTTAAAAATAACACCCACCTCGTTTTATGTCTGCCTTATACTTGGATTCGGGGACCTCCGTTGTATATATGTATGCACTTGTGCGTACATACATATATATACACACCTGTATGGATTTGTGTGTGTAGATGTGTGTCTGTGTCTTTGGGGGTAGGTGTGAGTGTAGGTACAAGTCAACCAACATAAGTTTTATTTGTAAACTTTCTAAGTATTTGACTCTAACCATAATTTTCAGTATTACCACCCCACATAAATTCCTAAATTTGTATGTGTGGATGTGTGTGTGTGTCTGTGGGGGTAGGTGTGAGTGTATGTAACAGTCATCCAACATAAGTCTTTTTATATGTAAATTTTCTAGTATTCTACCCTAACCATGATTTTCAGTAATACCACGCCACATAAATTCCCCAATTTAAGAATGACCAGTAGTATCAAATGTTATACTATAAACCTCAAATTGTATATATATCTGACCAGGAATGCTTTTTGTGAAAATCAGTCATATGGAACTATTGTCCTCTTGCCTGACGGTTCGAACTTTACAACACCACCTTCCTCTTTGAGGCCAAATACCAACCCTACTAGCATCGACAAACTGACCAATGAGAATTAAGATTATTCCTGCTGACAACATTAAATTATCCCTAACAAGCTCAAATATCCCAATGCTCTGATACCATCAACACCACAAAAACAGACCTGGCATATCTAAGAACTAACTAACTGCCTGATGAGGTCATAGCCATTCAATGGCTATCATCGAAATATATATAGCAGTAAATAAAGGATTATGAGTTCATGCAATTGACTTATGTTTCGTCACTATATATATATATATATATATATATATATATATATATATATATATATATATATATATATGTATATATATATATATATATATATATATATATATATATATATATATATATATATATATATATATATATATATATATATATATATATATATATAATATATATAGAGAGATATATATAGATATATAGATATATAGATATATCAATATAATATATATATAATATACATATATATATATATATATATATATTTGAAGACTAAAATCCAAAGAGGGCTCGATAAGGATAAATATATATCAAATATATAAGAACCGTAGAGCAAATATTTATTAAAATAACAGATTAAAGTTTAAGCAAAGAATCGCTGCTTTCACCCTCAAAGGGATCTTCTGAAACTAACAAAGTCAATCTGTAAACGCAGAAGTGGATATTTTAAAAAACGTTGCAACCGGAGGAAGACAGGAAGACGATACTTTGCTTCGTGGAAACCTTCGCTATGCAAATAAGTAAAGGTATAAACAAACATATACTTAGCTCTCACATCAAGACGTAAAATATCCACGTATAGATCGTACTATCCGTTAGGGTGTAACGTGGGGCTGTAATACAGGAAAGTTTTGTGCAATTTATGTTTACAAGCCGAAATTGCCTCAGATTGTTCGTTTATGATGTGGTCTGTGGTGTAGAGTATTTCCAGGGCCTCAGCGGCACAGAGGTCACATGGTCATTTATTTCCGTTATACGATGTAGCCCTAGCTAGGATCTCCCAGTGTAACTTATATTGGGTGTCGTTGTCTTTTAGACTCCAGATATAAGCTGAAAGTGACGTCATATTCCTTCTTAGAGGGTAACGAAAAGAATGGGTATGCATGTAAAGAGGTTGCTTGAATCTATTGACGGTTAACCCTATGTTGGCCCTACGGGACGTGGGTGTTACAACCTTACATTTGTAGACAATGTTACTACAGAGGCATTTCCCGGATAGG
>OZ024743.1:310191190-310198690 GCA_964016885.1 Eledone cirrhosa | reverse complement strand
TTCACCGCCTTACAGTGTGGAATGGATGCGACATATATTATATTATACTATTATTATAATTAAATAATTGTTTCTACGTTAGGCACAAGGCCAGCAAATACCCAGTGTATTACTGGTACTTTATTTTATCGACCCCGTAAGCATGAAAGGCAAAGTTAACCTCGGCGGGATTTGAACTCAGAATGACAAGGGCCGTAACTCTATGCGCCAAAGCATGGCATCCGAGACTCTACCAATACTGCCAATCTACCGCCTATGTTTGTACACACAATTAACCTCCTATTCAACTGAAGAATCATACAGATACATATATATTGACAACAGTTTCATGTTTACAGTGTGGAATGGATGCGACATATATTATATTATACTATTATTATAATTAAATAATAGTATAATATAATATATGTCGCATCCATTCCACACTGTAAACATGAAACTGTTGTCAATATATATGTATCTGTATGATCCTTCAGTTGAATAGGAGGTTAATTGTGTGTACAAAAATTAATAATGCTCCGAGGAACTCAAGCCTAGGTTTAGAAGAAAAAATTGTCAGCAATTAAATGTTCTAACATAGCTTTGATTCTTGTGTATTCAATATTACTGCTCTGTAAAACCACTGATGTTCTTACATTGAGCTATTTATCTTACTGGTAATAATAAATTACTGACCTTCCCTGTTTATAGTTTTTTATAGTATAGGATGTACATAACTATAAATAGTATCTTTAATATTATATATATATATATATATATATTATATATATATATATATATTATATGTATATATATTATATATATATACATATTATACATATATATATTATATATATACATATTATACATATATATATATATTATACATATATATATAATATATATATATATATATATATATATATATATATATATATATATATATATATATATATGTATAATATATATGTATAATATGCATATATATAATATATATATATATATATAATATGTATATATATAATATATATATATATATATATATATATACGGGGTAACAAATAATAGTTATATGCAGTCCACTTAGGTGTAGTCCAGATATGGTACTCTGTGTAGTGGATCATATCAACGCTTTGCTCAGTTTGACTCAAATAACTTTACCTTCCTCTTGCTATAATTATAGTCACCATGTTTTCTATTTGTATGTATGTATGTATTTGTATGAGTGCGTGTGTATATGTATGTATATGTTTGTGTGCATGTGTGTGTGTATATATATGTGTATATATATATATATATTACCTCCACAACCTCTGTATTAACTTGCCCATTATTTAGCTTTGACAGTGTTGTCTTATACATGTATGTTATTGAGAATGGAAAAAATAGATAGAACTCTCATCTAATATAGACCACACAAATTCTACTACAGTGATAAATACATCATCGGTCAGATAAAAACCGACTATTACGGTCACCTGACCTACATTGTTTAAAAACACCAGCTTATCTTTACACTTGATATAATACACCCTACGACAGTCTTTACATGTGAATTTTATACATCTGCCTCATGTCAGCTAGTTTTACACGCTAAAATCGTAGATATACTATACTTCCCACCTAGATTGAGGTTGTGATTATTTCAAATAATTTATTGCTAGCATTGTTGATATTGTTGTTATTGTTCTAACTAAAATGCCATTACTACTACATATAGTAGCCTCTATATTCTCTTCATGCCTGTATATTCTCTTCATTCTCGCAAGCTCCGATGAACTGACTGGTTATAATTTTGTATTGGCGATCGAGTAACGCGAAAATAAGTGGATAGCGATCTCTAGACCTACCAGTTCAGAGAAACAATTGTCAGCAATGAGATTAAAAACCTTTTTTGCATAGCAAACCGTGTCACTCTTCTTTCCTGATTTATATATATATATATATATATATATATATATATATATATATATATATATATATATATATATATGTATATATATAATATATATATACAATATATAATATATATATATATATATGTATAATATATATATATATACAATATTTTAACAAATGGAAACTATATTTATAAAACCATATTTATTTCATTATACATATTTCAAGGGCAACCAAGGCAAACTATGGTGCGCTTTCATCAGATAAAATATAATATAGGTTAGTTTTATAAATAAATATTGACATAATATAAAAGAATGCAAACATTCTGGTTGGAATCTCCTGGATAGTGGAGTTATTAGTTTTATTGTTGGTTTATTATGCAAATTAGTGTCGGAAAGGTTTAAATAACAGTATATTTATATTAAGCTGTTGGAATAAGGGGAAAAAAAGAAAGAAAGAAAGAGAAAAAACGAAAGAATGAAAGAGAAAAAAACTTGAGTATATTTAAGTGAGAGAGAATAGCGTAATTTTGAGAGAAGAGGCGAAGAAATAAATATAGCGTGGATGAATACCGTAGCATGGATAAACAATAATAAAGATAGGTTGGAGAATTTTATCTAATGTTTAATTAATAAATTTGATTAAATGCTTAATTAATAATGTATCAATTCAATCCGAAGTTTAAATGTTTAAATGTGTATGTTAGATTATTAAAGTTGAGACCTATATATTATTAAAGAATATATATTATTAAAATATATATTATTAGAAAATATGTTATTATTACAAAACCATATATAATTTTATTAATTACTAATTAATTATTTTAAAAAATGTGTAAGTTTAAAATATCCGAATATTTCTAAGCTCATGTAAATTCCGAGAGTTTACAGAAGAATAATCCCTTATTTATAATAGCAGTAGAGCGTAAAGGAAATTGCTAGCGATTTATTAATAATTTAGATAGCTCTAAGGATTAAATGCTATTAAGTTAAGATGTTAAAAAATTAAAAATTAAATGTTCCATCTTAATATTGTAATTAGAACATGAATCTTATGTTATTTTATAGCAAGTTATAAATTTATGACTCTACCTCTTATACATTTATGACTGTTAAAAACACAAATTTGTTTGTTATAACGTGTTAACATTTAAAGATGCTTTCATAGGAATATATCTAAAGCATAAACCATAAAAAAACTCTTTCATAAGAGTATATCTATACAATGTATTTAAAGTATAAATTTTATATATATAAACATTTTGATATATATATATACATATATATATGTATATATTTGTATATATATATATATTTTGATATATATATTTACATATATATGTATATATATGTATATATATATATATGTATCAAGCATTTGAAAAATACATAAATACAAAATATACAATATAAAATATGAATTATAATTTTTAAAAAAATATAAGATTATAGAAAATAAAATACACAGTATAAAATATGAATTATGAATTATACCCATCATAGGAATTTTCAAAAAAACTCCTTCTTCAAATCTTTCAGTACGTTTATCAAGAAAAGTTTTTCAAGAAAAAATATTTTAAAGAGAGTTATAAGCAGTCATATGAAGGAATCTAATAAATTATCGATAGGTTTAATAAAGATGAGTTATGTATTACATTTTATATATATATTTAAACATTGAGTTCAATCTATGTTTGCAAGAACTGAAAAGATTATTTTGTAAATTAACAGAATTCTTACTTTTTAATATAAAGAATATTTCCTCTATACAAAAAGCACAATTTTCAGAAGAAGCATTGAATGGAAGAGCTTTGAACATAATATTCCAAAGTAAAGAATAGATAGTGTTCTTTCCTTTTAGGTCCCATAGTATATTAGATAGAGAAGTTGAAGATTTTTTATTTATATTCGTAAAAGTGCATTTATGGTTATTAAAACGGGACTTAAAATCTGTGGAGGTAGAGCCTACGCAATTAAATGAATTTACATTACAAATATATACTATATTTTTAACTAAACAATTGTTATTTAACGGACTGTTAGATTTATTTCTACAGTTACATTTGTCAAAATCTGAGTTTCTATGTGCCGTATTATTCAGTTGGATATTGCTGGGGTTATTAATGGTATTCTGGTTAGGTTTTAAGTTTCTATTATTAATTCTATTAATATTCTGCGCTAAATTACTGGTGGTTGAATACGTTAATTTTATAGTATGTCTATTAAATATTGAGTAATATCTATGTGTTCTAGGGAAGCATATATCTAGAGCTTTAAAGAATAATTTAGCAATGGGAGTTTTAATACTTAATGAGAAAGAAGGAGCGAACCATAATATATTCCTAGTTCTATTTCTTTTTATGTTTTTCGAATTATTGTAAGGTTTTCTATTATAGTTGTTAAAATTATGGTTATTTGTCATATCATTACTATCAATGTATTAAATTTTATTACTATATCCAGCTCTACCTAACGCTTCGTTATAATATTGCGCTTTATCTTCAAAAACATTCTGTTTGCTGAAATTCTAAAAATACGTTGCTGCACAGAGTTTACTATAGTGTTTTTAACGGATCTGAGGTGATTGGAATTAAAATTAACGTAGTTTAAGTTCTCGTTTATTTTGTGAAATGGATAAAAAAAGACCTGTGTTAAGGTTTAAAGTTACATCTAGAAAGTTAACTATTTTATAATTATTCTCTATTTCTACTTGAAGATTAAGGTAATTATAAAATTGTATAATTTCTTTTCTTTTCCTATTTATTTCACAGTTATTATTATTTTCTATAAGTAATAGCATATCGTCGTGATATAAACCTCCGGTCATCTCCGGTATTTTCCTATGTAGAGAATTATTAATAAAAAGCCCCACAAGATCCGTTATTTGGGCGGAATCAGATGACCCCATAGTGATATAAAAATTATCTCTGTCTGTTCTAGTCCAGAGGGGGTTGTTAAATTTAATTAATGTTTTCCGTGCAGTTAAGATAATGCGCATTTCATTACTAGTTAAGTCTGTATGTTTAAATGCATATGTTAAGGCTTTATTAAGTAGATTAGGAGTGATGGATGAGTAATAATTAGCAATATCCAATTGAATAAACTTATTATTATAGTTATATTTAATGTCTTTAAACCAGTCGATAACTTAGTTAGTTCCTTTTCATAATTTTAAATAAGATCATTCTTTAATTTGTGGTATGATTCTGTTTAAAATGTTCTTGCTAAGTATGACAAGGTCCGATTTAGATGGTGCAGTTAATCTAACTGGTAATTCAATTTCAAAATTCCTTTTATGGTCCTTCATATTAATTTTTGGTTTCCTTGGCATAAAGGGTTGTGTCCTATTTTCAATGCCTAATTCTTGCATTATGTAAGAAGCTTCTGTATTCAATTATTCAAGGTCATCATACGTTGTTTTTTTTTTTGTATTTCTTCCTTACTTCCTTTAATATAAGATCGCTATAAATATCCTTTTGCATTCCATAGAGATTGTTGGTTTTATCTGACTTGACTAGAATTTTTTCCGTTTTTTCAAAGCTTTCTATATTATTTTTGAGATTTCTTAGGTAATCCTGGCCTATGAAGTTGTTTTTTTTAATTTAATGCTTTGAATGATAGAAATGATTTCATTTTCAAAATCCATTAGTAGTTTGTTGGAAGGTGGATTCTTTTTAGATTTGAAGATTCTATCAAGATTGGAAATATTCTCTTTTGCATCAGATTTATCAAAGCGGAAAGCACGCCAACTGAGTCTTCTTATAAATGAATCTGATTTTTCTATTAATTGTTTTATAAAGTCTTTATTCCTAGGTAAATGTATGTCATTTAGAGAAGAAGAGATCTTAAAGAATTCCAAGGTTGACTTTGCCTTTCATCCTTACGGGGTCGATAACATAAAGTACCAGTAATGCACTGGGTAATTGCTGGCCTTGTGTCTAAAGTAGAAACAATTATTTTTCAGTTATAATTTAAAGCGCTCGACAGTAAAGGAGCAAAATATATGTAGAGGTTATATTTCATTTGTTGGGATATAAGAAGCAAAATATTTTTATAACTGATATAAAGCACTCAACAAATTATTGGAGTAAATATACAATATATTAACAAATGGAAACTATATTTATAAAACCATATTTATTTCATTATACATATTTCAAGGACCACCAAGGCAAACTATGGTGCGTTTTCATCAGATAAAATATAATATAGGTTACTTTTATAAATAAATATTGACATGCCCTGAAAAAATGCAACCATTCTGGTTGGAATCTCCTGGATAGTGGAGTTATTAGTTTTATTGTTGGTTTATTATGCAAATTAGTGTCGGAAAGGTTTAAATAACAGTATATTTAAATAAAGCCGTTGGAATAGGGGAAAAAAGAAAGAAAGAAAGAGAAAAAAACGAAAGAAAGAAAGAGAAAAAAACCTGAGTATATTTAAGTGAGAGAATAGCGTAATTTTGAGAGAAGAGGCGAAGAAATAAATATAGTGTGGATGAATACCGTAGCATGGATAAAGAAAAATAAAGACAAGTTGGAGAATTTTATCTAATGTTTAATTAATAAATTTGATTAAATGCTTAATTAATAATGTATCAATTCAATCCGAAGTTTAAATGTTTAAATGTGTATGTTAGATTATTAAAGTTGAGACCTATATATTATTAAAGAATATATATTATTAAAATATATATTATTAGAAAATATGTTATTAATACAAGACCATATATCATTTTATTTATTATTAATTAATTATTTAAAAAAATGTGTAAGTTTAAAATATCCGAATATTTCTATGCTCATGTAAATTCTGAGAGTTTACAGAAGAATAATCCCTTATTTATAATAGCAGTAGAACGTAAAGGAAATTGCTAGCGATTTATTAATAATTTAGATAGCTCTAAGGATTAAATGCTATAAAGTTAAGATGTTAAAAAATTAAAAATTAAATTTTCCATCATAATAATGTAATTAGAGTATGAATCTTATGCTATTTTATAGCAAGTTATAATTTTATAACTCTACCTGTTAAACAGTTATGACTGTTAAAAACATAATTTTGTTTGTTATAACGTGTTAACATTTAAAAATTCTTTCATAGGAATATATATAAAGCATAAACCATAAAAAAACTCTTCATAAGAGTATATCTATAGAATATATTTAAAGTATAGATTTTATATATATAAACATTTGATATATATATACACATACATATATATATATATATATATATATATATATATATATATATATATATATATATATATATATATATTTATAGAAGTTCTATTTAACTTGTTGGGATACAACAAGCAGATATCTTTATAATTGATATAAATCACTCAACAAATTATTCGCGTAAAAATACGATATATTAACAAATGGAAGCTATATTTATAAAAGCATATTTATTTCATTATACATATTTCAAGGACACCAAGTCAAATTATGGTGCGCTTTCATCAGATAAAATATAATATAGATAAGCTTTATAAATAAATATTGACATACCCTTAAAGAATGCGACCATTTCTGTTGGAAGCTCCCGGATAGTGGGGTCATTACATTTATTTTAGTCTATTATGCAAAGTAGTGTCGGATATGTTTAAATC
>OZ024743.1:310141190-310186190 GCA_964016885.1 Eledone cirrhosa | reverse complement strand
TTATTATATTTATGTGATGTTGGAAAGTGTTTTCTAACTAATCGAAAGAATTTTGAGGGTAGATTGGTTTTAATAGATTTGTTATAGACCGGGTTGTACCAGATATACTCCTTACATCGCCTTCTGTTTGGTGGTGTGCGACTATTATTGTGTCTATTGCGGTAGTGTATGTATGGTGGTGATTCTGTGCTATTTCTACTCCTATGTGATTTATTTTGGGTGTTTTGGTGATCATTGACTATATACTCTATATTATCTAGGTGACCGGCTTTCCTAAGTGCATCATCATAATACTCGGCATGTTCTTTGAAGGTTTGTTGGTTGGACGATAGGCGGGAGATTCTAAGAGAAACATTTCTAGGGATGGATTTAATTATAGAGAGTGGATGGTTAGAACTCGTATTTACATATTTAAGGTTCTCATTTAGTTTATGGAACGGTTTAATCGTATCTGTATTGAGATTGAAAGTAACATCAAGGAAATTGACCTCTTTGAGGTTATATTCAAATGTAATATTTAATCCTAGTTCTTTAAAAAGTTTTCTGATATTTTTACGCATCCTTTCTAAATTCTGGTTATTCATATTCTTAACTAATAGGAGCGCATCGTCACGGTAAATTCCACCGTGGAGATCCTTGAATTTTCCTTGTAATCTGTGGGTGATATAAATTCCCACAAGATCTGTTACCTCCGCCGAATCATTAGAACCCATAGTGATATCAAAATTAGAAGGTCTATCTTTGCGAACCCAGTAGCTATCATCGAATTTAACTATAGTTTTTCTCGCTTCCATAATAATTTTAATTTCAGCATCCGTAAGGTCGGAATTATCCTTAGCGAACGAAAGAGCTTCATGTAGAGTATCAGGTGAAATTGAGGAATAATATTCATCAATATCAAACTGAATAAATTTTGATTTTTTCTTATCAGTAATGTTGTTAAACCATCTTATTGCTTCATGAGTGTTACCCCATAGTTTAATCTCTACTTTAACCTTAACTTGGGGGATAATTCTGTCTAGTATATATTTGCTAATTTTACCTATATCTGATTTAGAGGGGCATATAAGTCTAATATTAGGGTTAGTATCGAAGTTTACCTTGTGGTCCTTCAGGTTGAAGGATGGTATAGCTGGTGTTAAGGGTTGCGTTCTATCGTCAATACAAAGTTTTTTAACAATATCACATGCCGAGTTGTTGATGTTTTTAAGTGTGGCTTCATTAGTTTTCCTGTATTTTTTATGCAATTCCTTACGGATGAAGTTATTGCAAGTGTCCACATCCATGGTATATACGTTTGATGTTTTGTCTGCTCTAACAATAACTCCATTGGCGTTTTTTAGATTATTGAGCAGTGCCGTGATGTCATTCTGTAGTTTATTGTTCTTACGTTTTGTAAATTTGATCTCCATGATCATATCCATTAGGTCTTGTTCAAATGCATCCAAAAGTGGGTTTGAGGGTGGGTTCTTGTAAGATTTAAATCCAAATTTATCCTTGTTAAGATCCGATGTTTGGTTTATACGGCTTTTGTCAAAATGGAATGTTTTCCATCTGATTCGTCGAATAAAATCATTGGTCCTTCGTATCATACCTAGAATATATTCCCTTTTTGCCTGAATAGGTATGTTTTTTAACGACATATCCAATTGGTGCCTTTCCATTTTAGAAGCGTATGCTGAATTAGTTGCTCAACTGTATAGGAGATTAATAAAATTTCAGGTTATCAATAATGTAGTGATAATATATCGTTACGTTAGAGATGAACAGCGTACGTGCAGGTTTGCTCAACGAGTATAAATTATATTCCGGAGAAATGTAGAAAGGATGAATATAAAATGAAAGTGCTTTTGTTAAAAAAGGAATTTATTAGGTATTGACATATGTTTCTGTAACAGACCGAATACCTATGTATCGCTGCTTGCGTAATCATATAATGTTAGCAAGTATTCGATAGCAAATGTATAATCAGTTGTCACTTCTTCAGAGATTTTGGATAAACTGGATAAAATCAGAAAAATTGAAGTATTTATATTAGTAAAAGAGGAAGGAACAGAGGGGATAGAATATGACAGATGGTAAAATAATTTACTGCTAAACAAGTATATAATGGGTTTTTAATGAGAATACCATGAGTAAATCTAAATAAGAATTTTGGGGGTGCCGATTTTAATCTCTACTTGACCAACTGGACAGTGGACAGGGCTGGTCATTTGGTGCAGTAGTATTAATCATAAAGTGTCAATTGGGGAAGGGGGAGATTTCGATTGCTACTAAATAACATCAATGCTAGTGGTCAGCTGGTATTTGCTCTAGGGAATTGAATCAAAAAATCAGAAATCTCATTTTATCTATAGCAGTTTGTATTAAAAGGTAAATAATAGAAGAGTTGATAGAATTAAGACTAATAAAGAATGTTCATATCTATTTTGACAATCAAACGGGGATAGAGACAGGCGTTCAATCCTGGTAGTATTTATAATATGAAAATGTAGATTTTAAGCGATGGTTACAGTATAACGATCGCTCTATTCTGTTATTTAATAAAATGTTTTTGGATTTCATAATACAAAATAATTCTACATTACATAATCTACAAAATTCCTGTCCATTGGAATATGGGGGGGGGCAGTCGCTATTATATCCCATTTTAGGTGAAATTGTTGGTTATTTTCACGCAGCTGCCAAGCCTTGTCTGCGAGTGTTGTTACATAACGCTGGTTTTCATGTTTTATCGAATAACGATGTCTATAAAGGCGTGATTTAAAGGAGGTGGCTGTAGATCCCACATAGTACCACTTCTGTCTATCCGATTCGATAGTACATTTGTATACGATGTTGCGTTCAAGACACTGGTTGTTCAACGGACACATTCCTGGTTGGACACAGTTGCAATTACAATTTTGCGTTGTTGTATTGCCATGGATGGGTTGATGAGGTTGCTTATGTAGAACAGGATGTTGTTTGTTGTTTTGTGATGTTATAGCTAATGTTTTAAGTGTATTGTTATGTGTTGGAAGGCGTTTATACAACCGTTTTGCGTTAAGCATTTTTATATGTTGTTCAATATTAGGGGCGGTTGAATATGAAAGTCGGATGGTGTTAGGGTTTAAGATTTTATTATATTTATGTGATGTTGGAAAGTGTTTTCTAACTAATCGAAAGAATTTTGAGGGTAGATTGGTTTTAATAGATTTGTTATAGACCGGGTTGTACCAGATATACTCCTTACATCGCCTTCTGTTTGGTGGTGTGCGACTATTATTGTGTCTATTGCGGTAGTGTATGTATGGTGGTGATTCTGTGCTATTTCTACTCCTATGTGATTTATTTTGGGTGTTTTGGTGATCATTGACTATATACTCTATATTATCTAGGTGACCGGCTTTCCTAAGTGCATCATCATAATACTCGGCATGTTCTTTGAAGGTTTGTTGGTTGGACGATAGGCGGGAGATTCTAAGAGAAACATTTCTAGGGATGGATTTAATTATAGAGAGTGGATGGTTAGAACTCGTATTTACATATTTAAGGTTCTCATTTAGTTTATGGAACGGTTTAATCGTATCTGTATTGAGATTGAAAGTAACATCAAGGAAATTGACCTCTTTGAGGTTATATTCAAATGTAATATTTAATCCTAGTTCTTTAAAAAGTTTTCTGATATTTTTACGCATCCTTTCTAAATTCTGGTTATTCATATTCTTAACTAATAGGAGCGCATCGTCACGGTAAATTCCACCGTGGAGATCCTTGAATTTTCCTTGTAATCTGTGGGTGATATAAATTCCCACAAGATCTGTTACCTCCGCCGAATCATTAGAACCCATAGTGATATCAAAATTAGAAGGTCTATCTTTGCGAACCCAGTAGCTATCATCGAATTTAACTATAGTTTTTCTCGCTTCCATAATAATTTATGGCACCAATTGGATATGTCGTTAAAAAACATACCTATTCAGGCAAAAAGGGAATATATTCTAGGTATGATACGAAGGACCAATGATTTTATTCGACGAATCAGATGGAAAACATTCCATTTTGACAAAAGCCGTATAAACCAAACATCGGATCTTAACAAGGATAAATTTGGATTTAAATCTTACAAGAACCCACCCTCAAACCCACTTTTGGATGCATTTGAACAAGACCTAATGGATATGATCATGGAGATCAAATTTACAAAACGTAAGAACAATAAACTACAGAATGACATCACGGCACTGCTCAATAATCTAAAAAACGCCAATGGAGTTATTGTTAGAGCAGACAAAACATCAAACGTATATACCATGGATGTGGACACTTACAATAACTTCATCCGTAAGGAATTGCATAAAAAATACAGGAAAACTAATGAAGCCACACTTAAAAACATCAACAACTCGGCATGTGATATTGTTAAAAAACTTTGTATTGACGATAGAACGCAACCCTTAACACCAGCTATACCATCCTTCAACCTGAAGGACCACAAGGTAAACTTCGATACTAACCCTAATATTAGACTTATATGCCCCTCTAAATCAGATATAGGTAAAATTAGCAAATATATACTAGACAGAATTATCCCCCAAGTTAAGGTTAAAGTAGAGATTAAACTATGGGGTAACACTCATGAAGCAATAAGATGGTTTAACAACATTACTGATAAGAAAAAATCAAAATTTATTCAGTTTGATATTGATGAATATTATTCCTCAATTTCACCTGATACTCTACATGAAGCTCTTTCGTTCGCTAAGGATAATTCCGACCTTACGGATGCTGAAATTAAAATTATTATGGAAGCGAGAAAAACTATAGTTAAATTCGATGATAGCTACTGGGTTCGCAAAGATAGACCTTCTAATTTTGATATCACTATGGGTTCTAATGATTCGGCGGAGGTAACAGATCTTGTGGGAATTTATATCACCCACAGATTACAAGGAAAATTCAAGGATCTCCACGGTGGAATTTACCGTGACGATGCGCTCCTATTAGTTAAGAATATGAATAACCAGAATTTAGAAAGGATGCGTAAAAATATCAGAAAACTTTTTAAAGAACTAGGATTAAATATTACATTTGAATATAACCTCAAAGAGGTCAATTTCCTTGATGTTACTTTCAATCTCAATACAGATACGATTAAACCGTTCCATAAACTAAATGAGAACCTTAAATATGTAAATACGAGTTCTAACCATCCACTCTCTATAATTAAATCCATCCCTAGAAATGTTTCTCTTAGAATCTCCCGCCTATCGTCCAACCAACAAACCTTCAAAGAACATGCCGAGTATTATGATGATGCACTTAGGAAAGCCGGTCACCTAGATAATATAGAGTATATAGTCAATGATCACCAAAACACCCAAAATAAATCACATAGGAGTAGAAATAGCACAGAATCACCACCATACATACACTACCGCAATAGACACAATAATAGTCGCACACCACCAAACAGAAGGCGATGTAAGGAGTATATCTGGTACAACCCGGTCTATAACAAATCTATTAAAACCAATCTACCCTCAAAATTCTTTCGATTAGTTAGAAAACACTTTCCAACATCACATAAATATAATAAAATCTTAAACCCTAACACCATCCGACTTTCATATTCAACCGCCCCTAATATTGAACAACATATAAAAATGCTTAACGCAAAACGGTTGTATAAACGCCTTCCAACACATAACAATACACTTAAAACATTAGCTATAACATCACAAAACAACAAACAACATCCTGTTCTACATAAGCAACCTCATCAACCCATCCATGGCAATACAACAACGCAAAATTGTAATTGCAACTGTGTCCAACCAGGAATGTGTCCGTTGAACAACCAGTGTCTTGAACGCAACATCGTATACAAATGTACTATCGAATCGGATAGACAGAAGTGGTACTATGTGGGATCTACAGCCACCTCCTTTAAATCACGCCTTTATAGACATCGTTATTCGATAAAACATGAAAACCAGCGTTATGTAACAACACTCGCAGACAAGGCTTGGCAGCTGCGTGAAAATAACCAACAATTTCACCTAAAATGGGATATAATAGCGACTGCCCCCCCCCCATATTCCAATGGACAGGAATTTTGTAGATTATGTAATGTAGAATTATTTTGTATTATGAAATCCAAAAACATTTTATTAAATAACAGAATAGAGCGATCGTTATACTGTAACCATCGCTTAAAATCTACATTTTCATATTATAAATACTACCAGGATTGAACGCCTGTCTCTATCCCCGTTTGATTGTCAAAATAGATATGAACATTCTTTATTAGTCTTAATTCTATCAACTCTTCTATTATTTACCTTTTAATACAAACTGCTATAGATAAAATGAGATTTCTGATTTTTTGATTCAATTCCCTAGAGCAAATACCAGCTGACCACTAGCATTGATGTTATTTAGTAGCAATCGAAATCTCCCCCTTCCCCAATTGACACTTTATGATTAATACTACTGCACCAAATGACCAGCCCTGTCCACTGTCCAGTTGGTCAAGTAGAGATTAAAATCGGCACCCCCAAAATTCTTATTTAGATTTACTCATGGTATTCTCATTAAAAACCCATTATATACTTGTTTAGCAGTAAATTATTTTACCATCTGTCATATTCTATCCCCTCTGTTCCTTCCTCTTTTACTAATATAAATACTTCAATTTTTCTGATTTTATCCAGTTTATCCAAAATCTCTGAAGAAGTGACAACTGATTATACATTTGCTATCGAATACTTGCTAACATTATATGATTACGCAAGCAGCGATACATAGGTATTCGGTCTGTTACAGAAACATATGTCAATACCTAATAAATTCCTTTTTAACAAAAGCACTTTCATTTTATATTCATCCTTTCTATATATATATATATATATATATATATATATATATATATATATATATATAATATACATATATATGTATAATATATATATGTATAATATATATATATATATATATTCATTAGTTAAGCAAAACAAGACCACAAATTTCACAAATATAGAGCGGCTCATCGGAACCTCAAAGGAATATGAATTAAAATAAGGAAAGAATGTTACATAACGTAATGTTCCATATATTGGTATTTTACTATGGTGTCCTGGGTGTATCAATTGTCTGCCATTATCAACCAGTATTCTTCTGTCGAGGCTGCATTGTGTGAGATCTGCCTATAGGTAACAAGATGGCCGCCAATGTACATATTTACCTTACTAATTAGAGAGTAGTTTCAGGAGAAGTCACTCCTCGAGAAATTAGAAATTGTGGGTAGTTTATAGTTAAGTGCTAATTTTTTAATTTTTTAATTGAGAGAAAATGTAGGGGAGGTAACTTATAATTATCTAAGTTAGTTATAGCTATTTAACTTATTAGCTACAAGTAAAAATGGAGCTAGATGACTATGTTGGGTCAAATATTCTGTTGGCGAAGGAATTAGCCCTTCGATGTTGACAGCTAATAGTTACCTCCGTTTCTATTGTTAATTGGTAGAGGTCGTGATAGAGTTGTGTAATATGCTTCGGTAATACAGAGATCACAAGATTTTCTGCGTCCATTGAACGGTTGGGCCCTAGCTAAGATATTCCATGTTAGTGAGTGTTCAATGTTGGTTAATATAAGCTTTTTAATGAGCCTAGCTAGAGATGTCGAACATCTGTTGTTAGTGTCTCGGAAGGAAAAAGATTGCGCGTTATAGCGTACCTTAAAAGGGGTAGAGATAGACCCGATATAGGAGCTGGTGTTCGAAGCAGTTTTAACCGTGCACCTATAGACTATATTGGGTGTCAGGCAGTGTCCATTTGGTGGGCATTCATTAGGGTAACGGCAGTTGCAGTTGCTTCTGTGATTAGTGAGAGTAGGGTAGTTTAACCTAAGCGGTTGGTCAGTGGTAGAAGGATTAGATAAAGGAGTTGTTCTACTAGAGTAAGTATTGGTGTAGTGGCTGGTGTATTTGATAGGGGTGGTGGTACCGCGGTGTGGGAGTTATGCTGTCTTAGTTTATGATGGTTACTGTATGCGATGTGGCTAGCTAGGTTAGGTGTTGTGGAGAATGAGATTTTAATGTTATTTTTATTAAAGAATTTGTAATATCTATGGTTGGGTGGGGAAATGCTTAGATAGGATAGAGAAGAAGCGTTTAGGGATTAGATTGGCTAGATTAGATGAGAATGGGGGGTTAAGCCAGGTGATATTTCTAGGCCTATTCCTTCTTTGGGTTCTAGTGGAGTTGCTCAAAAAACAATTACATAGATTCTTTAAAAATAACGGTCTCTCTATCACCATCGAGCCGAAACATAAAGTAGTAAACTTCCTAGACGTCACCCTGGATCTTAACAATAACCTATATTACCCTTACCATAAACCAGGTGAAATACTCACATATATTAGCCCACACTCTAACCACCCACCGGCAGTCATCAGAGCAGTAATCAAATCTATCTCGTATAGGATCTCCATGCTATCAACAAATGAGGAGATGTTTATAAACCATCAGGCATATTATAATAAAGCTCTTTCTGAATCTGGTTATGAACAGTCCATTTACTACATACCTAAATGCCATCATACAGCACTTCACCACAACCATAATAAACTTAACACTAGAAGTAGAAATACCTTAGCATATAGCCAGATTCGCCGGAATTTTAGCAGTTACAGCACTTATACGGGGAGCTTTAATTGTGGAAGCGGCCTGCTCCCCATTCCAAGTAGCAAACTAAAAATCAACCCTAGAATAGGAATGAGCAATGGGATGACAAATAATAAATTCCCAGGTAATAATAACCCTAGGAAAGCCCCTACCAACTCCACTAGAACCCCTAGAAGGAATAGGCCTAGAAATATCACCTGGCTTAACTTTCCATTCTCATCTAATCTAGCCACTTTTATCCCTAAACGCTTCTTCTCTATCCTATCTAAACATTTCCCCCAACCATAGATATTACAAACTCTTTAATAAAAATAACATTAAAATCTCATTCTCCACAATACCTAACCTAGCTAGCTACATCGCATTCAGTAACCATCATAAACTAAGACAGTATAACCCCCACACCGCGGTACCACCACCCCTATCAAATACACCACGCCACTACACCAATACCTACTCTAGTAGCACACCTCCCCCATCTAATCCTTCTAACACTGACCAACCGCTTAGGTTAAACTACCCTACTCACACTAACCGCCGAAGCAACTGCAAACGTAGTTACCCCAATGCATGCCCACTAAATGGACACTGCCTGACACCCATAATATTCTATAGGTGCACGGTTAAAACTGCTTCGAGCACCAGCTCCTATATCAGATCTACCTCTAACCCTTTTAAGGTACGCTATAACGCGCAATCTTTTTCCTTCTTAGACCCTAACAACAGATGTTCGACATCTTTAGCTAGGCTCATTAAAAACCTTAAAATAACCAACATTGAACACTCACTAACATGGGATATCTTAGCTTGGGCCCAACCGTTAAATGGACGCAGAAAATCTTGTGATTTCTGTATTACCGAACCATATTACATAACTCTATCACGACCTCTACCGATTAACGATAGAACGGAGGTAAATATTAGCTGTCAACATCGAAGGGCTAATTCCTTCGCCAACAGAATATTTGGCCCAACATAGTCAACTAGCCCCATTTTTACTTGTAGCTAATAAGTTAAATAGCTATAACTAACTTAGATAATTATAAGTTACCTGCCCTACATTGTCTCTCAATTAAAAAATTAAAAAATTAGCACTTACCTATAAACTATCCACAATTTCTAATTTCTCGAGGAGTGACTTCTCCTGAAACTACTCTCTAATTAGTAAGGTAAATATGTACATTGGCGGCCATCTTGTTACCCATAGGCAGATCTCACACAATGCAGCCTCGACAGAAGTATACTGCTTGATTATGGCAGACAATTGATACACCCAGGACACGATAGTGAAATACCAATATATGGAACATTACATTATGTAACATTCTTTCCTTATTTTAATTTATATTCCTTTGAAGTTCCGATGAGCCGCTATATCTTTAATTATGTTAATTATTTTCAACTGAAGTAGATCAATAATGATATATAGTCATTTGATCCAGAAATATTATATGGAGTAGCGAAACAATTGTAAACGGACATTATTATTATTCATATTTAGGTTTACTTTGCCTTTCTTCCTTACGGGGTCGATACAATAAAGTACCAGTAATGCACTGGGTAATTGCTGGCCTTGTGCCTAAAGTAGAAACAATTATTATTAATATTATTATTATTATTCTCTACATTCCTTACATCAAACTAAAATATGTTGACAATCTTTTAATAATGTCTTCCTTGTGAAATTTGTGGTCTTGCTTTGCTTAACTAATGAATATTTCCAGCTCTGCGCGCCTAACGTCTGCATGAACCCAGCCACCTAGCTGCTTTCCACTGCATATTGCCCATTGAGCCTTTACTCTTTGGCTTCTAACTAATTCACCAAGCTCTCCTCTCCTATTTCCTCACACCTATCTCCATCTCTCTCTTTAAGATTGGTTACTCTTGAGCTGTGTATATATATATATATATATTCCCATTTGCCCTATATAACATAACTGTCTGCATTTATCGTGTCGTTATGATACTTCCTCAGTCAAAAACTGCTGGAATTTCAAATTTGGCGGTCATTCGAGGTGAGAGAGCGACTTTACGGACATGATGTTTGACAGCGGTAAGAAATTGTTTTCTTATATCAATGTTAATGGGCTTCCACTGATGATTTATAAGTGCCCACCTAAATATACTCTTACATGAATATATATTAGGCTTCTACATAAACTGGAGACATTCTCCTAAACTTGTAGAAAACTTATAATGAAACAATTGTTTGGAAAGAGAGATATACTTTAACTTTAATTATATCTCATAAAATAATACAACTGGTTTTTCCACATTATACATATTGTTAGCACCCCAAACACTTAAATTGGGTTTATATTTTAATATAACCTAATGTTTGTTGAGTGAGATGGTTACCAGTCAGAGTTTAGCTTTAAACTATCTCTGTTATTGTATTAAATATATATATATATATTAGAAAGTGAGTTATTTTACAAAATGAAAAATAACCGAGGTGTCCTACATGAGTGAAAGTATATATATATATATATAAATTACAGAATAATAAAAATTATGGTCAAAATATTTTATTGCTGAAAATCGTTTTTTTCCAAACGAAAGTTTGGAATCATCGGAGCACTAGCAAAGCTTAAACATATAATTAACCTCCTATTCCATAGAACAATCGTAAACATACATATAAGTTGGTGTTGTTATTAACAGCTTCATATTTAACGAGTGAAGATGATGTAGTCAGTATCAGTGGATGCGACAAATATTATAAAAGAATAATACAACAATTATAGTGGATTTAAAGAAGACAGTTACTCGCAAAACGAGGACATTAGCAGTACATATAGAAAGCGTATAGAAAGAGTGCAGATGCGTTAGGCATGTACAGAATAACCAGGTAAGAAACAAGCAATCGTACTAAGCATATATATCACAGTATGGCAAAGGTATCACATAATACAATATAGGTATAAAAGCATATTAAGCAGGCAGAAATGATTGGATATAAAAAGCAGTTTCTATGAAGTTTATGGTAGACATTTAATGTGATGATTGTTCCTGTAATGTTCAAATGTGCATGTGTTGTGAGTATTAATATCAAGTTATTCCTTTCCATTACATTGGTTATATTTTAGTAAATATTTATTAGTAGCTACAACTATGGATTGTATATTGGTCCAATTACAATCTTATCAACGGTTTGAGTTGTTCTGGAGTGATCTGTCTAACGGGTTAATTTCAGGAAGTCATTAGAGATCTATATTAAGGGGAGCTAATGTGAAAGGGGAGGTAATTGGCGATTAATTTGTATATAAGAGAAAAATGTATAGTTGTTTACAACTCCAATTAGTTAGATTCTATATGTTAATATCCAATATATTATGTTATAAGTGAATCCTTTTTTATAATGCTATTTATTTTTAAATTTATATATGTAATACAATCTTTTTTCCATATAATACCTTTAAGGTCTCATTTTATCACTACCTACCCATACATTAATTAAATGAATAAAATATTAGTAAGTTATTGAAGTTATATTAAATGCTGGTAATTTTATGTTTATTCCTAATAACTATTCTAGAGTATAAGATTTGAGATAAATAGGAGGTAAGTAGAGGAATGAGCTGATCATAGAAAGTGATGCTGTGGGAGTAATTATATGGTGATAAAATCTAGAGGTAAAGTGTTAACGGTGGTGAGGAATCCAGATCTGACATTGTTATATACTAGCAGCTAGCTTTGAAGTTGTGGAAAGAGTGTCGGTGGTAGTGTTGGCACATGGAAAACATTTCTGATTTTCTATTTAAGAGGTTTAGCTTAGAATAGATTATAGTGCGAGTCTCTAGAAGACAGAGGTAACATAATTCATTCGGTAGTTTATATAAAATATACATATATATGTATAATATATATATATATATATATATATATATATATATATATATATATATATATATATATATATATATATATATATATATATATATATATATATATATATATATAAAATATAATATACATATATATATATGTATAATATATATATATATATATATAAAGAATAAGAAAAAGCGAAGTACTTTCAGATATTAAAGTCCTTTAATGGTAATGCTGTGAAACATATTTCAATGGCGACAATGGCCACACGGTTCTGTGCGCCAGTGCCGCGACATCGTCAGACAGCTTGTTACATAATAAGGTTATGTTTCCGAGGCAATCCAAATTGAATCGACAATCCGTTCTACTGTACGGTACTATCGTTCAGTATGTAGATAATATATCTGTAACATAGATCCCCCTTTCAAAACTTCTTACTTAAACATCTCCCTACTTATGAGTTAGTATATGTGCATATATTTTTTTTACTCACTTCAATCTGGGTTCTCAATTGTAATTTTTTTTAATTTTTCATTACTAACTTTTGATTTTTAATTTTTAGTTTTAATTTCCAACTCTCATTCATAATTTCCACTGTGAAACCATAATACCTAGAATTAAGTATATTTTCTCTCAGAGGTTGATGGTTAATTCTACTGTCCATGCTAAATTTAGGGTAGTATTGAGACCTATTGATACTCATACTCTCCCATCCCCACTAGCTTTCGGCTGACTGCCACTGGCGGAGTGTCTAGCAGTAAGCTATATATTACAGGCCTGAATAGGGTCATTGTTTGGTTGAGAGGGGGAACTGCCTGGACGAATTTCGTAGAACTCTGCGGTAGTTGATGGTCAAATTCCTTCGGACCTGCGCCTGCGCAGACCGGTGGGGATGAATTGGTACTCACAATGAAACGGGCGAAGAACACAAGAGTACACTCTTTGTCCGTTTCCATGTCGATTCAATCAATTTGGATTGCATCGGAAACATAACCATATATATGTATATATATATATATATATATATATATATATATATATATATATATATATATATATATATATTATACATATATATGTATATTATATATATATATATATTGTTATACTTGGGGATTCATCGCTGTGCTATATATATATATATATATATCTAGGGCCGGTAAAATTCCAGAGATCCATGGAAGAGTTCTCTCCAGCGGTCTCTGTCCCTCGTTATAGCTGCCATGTCCTGCGTCACCAACAGATGGTGGATGGGTGCTACACGAGAATGCTGAGGATGGCTCTGAACATTAATCAGTATACACTGAGGATGAAAAACTCAGAGCTGTATGGGAGCCTCCCAAAAGTCCCCTCAAAAGTGACCAGAGGAGACTGAGGTTAGCGGGACATGCTCACCGACATCCAGAGTTGACATTGCATTCAGTGCTCCTGTAGGAGCCCCTACATATATATATATTATAATATATATGTATATTATATATTTATTAAAATAACAGATTAAAGTTTAAGCAAAGAATCGCTGCTCTCACCCTTAACGGGATCTTCTAAAACTAAAAAAAGTCAATCTGTGAACGCAGAAGTAAATATTTCAAAAAAAGTTGCAGCTTAAGGAAGACGATACTTTGGTTCGTGGAAACCTTCCCTGGCAAAAACGGAAAAAAACGAAGATAATACGTTATTATTTGGTGCATTGAAAACATTTACACGCGAAGACAAAACCACGTTTATGGTATAAATGAAGTCGTAGACTAATATTCTATTAGGTGATACATGGAGACGTTCTCTGGAAATGAATGAAACAAACGAAGATAATACGTCACTATGTGGATCAATGAGAACAATTACACGCAAAGACAAAACCACGTAAATGGTATAACTGAAGTTGTAGAGTAAAATTCTATTTAGGAAACCGAATGATTTTTTGCTTCAGAGTTAAGAATAAAGTAAATAAAATACAGAGGTAATTAAAATTAAATATATACATACATCCATATACGTATATACACAAGCATACGCGAAAACACTCCCCATGGGTATGCAAATACAAGCACGTACACAGAAAAAAAAAAAATATATATATATATATTTTTTTTTTGTGCACGTGCTTCTATTTGTATACCCATGGGGAGTGTTTTCGCGTATGCTTGTGTATGTACGTATATGGATGTATGTATGTAAATATTACCTCTGTATTTTATTTACTTTATTCTTAACTCTGAAGCCGAGAATCATCCGGTTTCCTAAATAGAATTTTAGTCTACTACTTCAGTTATACCATTAACAGCCAGTAGGTCTGACTGAAGGCAAGTCCGATCACCCACCTCATTGATGACCCTTTGGAGCTTGGAATCGTCTGCGAAGATTCTGATGTTGCTCTGCTTGATGATGTCAGTAATGTCATTAATGTAGATGATGAAAAGAAGTGGGCCCAACACAGTGCCTTGTGGGACGCCACTGCTGACTTTGGAAAGGCTTTATTTTACTGCTTCGACTACAACAGGCTGGGTTCTGCCTGTCAGGAAACATTTGATCCACTGTAGTAACCTTCCAGAGACACCAACATCATTGGATAGTTTTTTCAGTAGAATCTTATGATCAACCCTGTCGAAGGCTTTACTAAAGTCAAGGTAGATGACATCAGTGTTGGAGCCCTCTCCCAAGGCTCTCAAAACATCGTCAAAGTGATGCAGGAGCTGCGTTAGGCAGTCCCTTCCATTACGGAACCGATGTTGGTTGGAGTTCAGCAAGCCGTTACTTTCAAGAAACTGGTTTATTCGTGATCTCACTACCCTCCCAAATACCTTGATATTATGAGTGGTGAGTGAGATCGGACGGTAGTTCACTGCAAGGGATTTATTTCCCTTTTTGAAGACTAGGACAACAGACTGGGACAGAAAGTTTTCAGGAATATAGCCAGTGTCGAGTGAGTTCCTCCGCAGATTAGCAAGAGGAGATGCAAGTTGGTGTCGACACACTTTCAGGAGACAAGCAGGGAACCTGTCAGGGCCTACTGCTGAATTGTGTTTAATTTCGTTTATTGTCGCTAAGACATCAAACGTTATGTCTGATATAGTGTGTTGGGGATTAACATCACTGATACGGACCAGATCGGCCATATCAGGTTTGCTGAAAACAGAGCTGTATTGTTTCTGCAGTATCTCATCCATGGTTTTGGCATTGTCCTGGAGTGTGCCATTTTCATCAACTAGGGGGTCAACAGTGGAGACGGTGATCTTGTGTATATGAATATATATTTATATATATATATAATATATATTTATATATGTATATATATATAGATATATATATATAATATATATATATATATATATAATATATATATATATATTTATATATAATATATATATATATTTATATATAATATATATTTATATATATATATTATATATAATATATATTTATATATATATATATATAATATATATTTACATATATATATTTATATATATATATAATATATATATATATATATATATATATATATATATATATATATATATATATATATATATATATATATATATACATATATATATATATATAAATATATATATATATATATATATATATATATATATATATATATATATATATATATATATATATATATATGAATAACGTAAAATAAGAAAATTATAAAAGTTAACTTACTAAAATTTCACTCCAACTAATTAGATTCTGAAAGGGAATAAACATGGTTTCTAAATGGAAAGCATGGAGAAGCCGTTTCGTCATCAGGAATCTGTTCTCAGCTAAGATACCTGGCGATATGTGGACACAGGGAACTTATACAAAAATAATTCAGTGGATGGAAAAAAGCAAGCGTGGACTAATTTCCAAGACATTGAAAAAATCACTGCCTACTTGGTCGGTGGCAAAATCAAAAGAATCAATCAGGTGACATTGTGGTTAATCAGTGAGGAGTGGGGTGTTAAAAAGACAGTAGCCAAGACATTACTATGAAATACAGTAGGAATTGTGACAAATTTTTGCCCAAATAAAATAATTTGGAGATAATTATAAAGAATTAGTATATCTACCAACATATATATACAGATGCATACCTATGCTAGCAAATATATAGGTTTTGTCTTAGTAACTTTGTGGTTCAATGAAAGGAGATGCAGAACAATTGTTCTGCATCCCCTTGCATTGAACCACAAAGTTACTAAGACAAAACCTATATATTTGCTAGCATAGGTATGCATCTGTATATATATGTTGGTAGATATACTAATTCTTTATATTTATATATATATATATATATATATATATATATAATATATATTTATATATATATATATTTATATAACGAAGGAAATGTGGTAAGGAACCAGGTGGACCATAACGCACCAAAGTACTCAATACTTAGGGTAGTAGAGTGAGTAATAGGAACGAGTAGGACCCCGACGGCTGAGCTCAAGCCGTTTGATGGCTAATTCTGGACTAAATGAACATTTTTATCCTGGTATATGAATAGCCGAGCTTCTCAGGGTTAATTCCATATATGGTAAAAGTGATTGTCACAAGGATTGGTCAAAACTTTGTTGTTGAGACAGATAATTCTATCATGGCAATTTGTGGAAGGGAGGGGTAGCTGAACCTGCCAGTAGAAGAAAGAGGGAGAGGGGTGGAGGAAACCCAGTCGTGCGTTGATAGTGCCAACTACAGCAGGGCAGGAGGTCAAGCAAGTATACTAGGGAGGGGGAGGGGGAGGAAGTCGAAACAATAAGTAAAACAATATGGGCTAAATATATAGAAGACTACCGAGAATGTTAAAGGTATAAAAAAACAATTTCTGGTTACTATTCCCTAACGACAGTCATCAGGTCTCTCACTGGTACTGCTAAACTATATAAAAGTTTACTAGGTGGGACGGAATTATAATGAGACCCTTTTAAGAGTTAATAGTAATCAACCGAGTATAACTTACGGTGACGGGTCAACAAGTGGGGGGCCAGAATACTAAAGAAACTACCACGAAATAATAATTCAGAGTCCCGAGACTAATACGAAATAATTGTTTCTACCCTAGGCACAAGGCCATAAAAAATAAACTAATATGAAATAATAATTCAGAATCCTGAAAAAGAATACTAATACTATCTCTAAGGGTGCCGCTACGATACAAAAATTCTAGTGCAAACTACATAAATGCTCGTACGATGTATATGAAAAATTTGATACGGAAAATTAATTCAGAATCCCCCCCCCCCCCCCCCCGAAAAAAATACTGATATACGAGAAAAGCAAAGATACCACTAAAAAATGTAGAAAGCACGGAACAGGGGCAGCCATCGGATAAGAAAGGAAGTATCCGGGGTCTATCACATCTGCTATAAAAAGCGGAGTCAGCCAATTCTATCATAGAATAGGGGAAGGGGGAGGCTACAAAGGACCGAAGGGCTGCCTCGGGTGGACGAGAAAGTGAAAAGGACGACGACAAAGAAAGAGGACTGGGGTGGAAGGACTATGAATGGATGGGGGAAAAAGGAAATATAGAGGAAGCGATAAAAAGATATAAAAGATCTTACGTCTACCTTTGCAAGCAGGGGTTACCCATTACAAAGTCGGCAAGTGGGGTGTTACAGTCCTTGTCTATCCCCCCCCCTGGGTCATTATGGGGTTTGAGGGTGAGGTAAGTCCTACGCAATCTGTGTTTGCATGCAGTTACCAGTTCGTCTTTCTTGTTTAGGAGTTGGTCTGTCGAAAACAACATTTGTAAAGTTTCCTCCGAGCATAAATTGCATGGACGGCGTCCTCCCATGTAAGAGTTGGCTCTGGACAGTAAGCTCCAAGTGAGATCATAGGTAATATTGTTATGCTTGAGGTCCCAGATGTGGGCCGAAAGTGTGGTGGCGTGACGCCGGGCCGGATTTCGGAAGGTATGTCTGTGTTGGTATAGCCGGATCTTGAAGTCACATGCGGTTAATCCTATATAAGTTTGTTGGAGGTGTCCGTCCTCACGTTGCACTGGTAGATCACATTACGATCTCTGCATCTGTTGTCGAGGGGGCAAATGGACCTATCCGGACAGTTGCACTTCCTGGTCGGCTCTCCACTGCTGTTTAGGTTATTTCTTCCATAGGGGTTGAGTTTTTTGTTGTTAGAGGAGACGATGTTTTGTGCAAAGTTTGGTGTGGTGCTGTAGGAGAGATTATTTCGTATTAGTCTCGGGACTCTGAATTATTATTTCGTGGTAGTTTCTTTAGTATTCTGGCCCCCCACTTGTTGACCCGTCACCGTAAGATATACTCGGTTGATTACTATTAACTCCTAAAAGGGTCTCATTATAATTCCGTCCCACCTAGTAAACTTTTATATAGTTTAGCAGTACCAGTGAGAGACTTGATGACTGTCGTTAGGGAATAGTAACCAGAAATTGTTTTTTTATACCTTTAACATTCTTGGTAGTCTTCTATATATTTACCCCATATTGTTTTACTTATTGTTTCGACTTCCTCCCCCTCCCCCTCCCTAGAATACTTGCTTGACTTCCTGCCCTGCTGTAGTTGGCACTATGAACGCATGACTGGGTTTCTTCCACCCCCTCCCACTTTCTTCTCCTGGCAGGTTCAGCTACCCCTTCCTTCCACAAATTGCCATGATAGAATTATCTGTCTCAACAACAAAGTTTTGACCAATCCTTGTGACAATCACTTTTACCATATATGGAATTACCCCCTGAGAAGCTCGGATAATCATATACCAGGATAAAAATGTTCATTTAGTCCAGAATTAGCCGTCGAAACGTCGGGGTACTGCTCGTTCCTATATTTATATATATATATTTATATATATTGTTATACTTGGGGAGGGTCATATTTGCGTAATATTGCCAGAATTAATAACAGAACACACTCACTGTTTGGTTGGATTTCGCTTCTCGCTGTCTTTTATATCTGCGATCTAACTTACTCGGTCCTCAATGTTGCCATTGACTGCCCGACGGTCAAAAATAATACAGAATACACTATAGACACAAACACATATATATAGTTTACATAATTTACATAAATCTTTCGTTGCACATCTGCAACATCGTCAGTGGTGTTATATTCTTTGTTCCTCCTGTTGTGTTGTATGTCTACGCCATTTTTTATTCAGTCTGTCTATATATTTATTTATTTATTTGCTTGTTTGTTTATCTTATTTTATTTTGTCTTCTTTGCGCATGCGTTTGCGTGTGTGTATGGTGTTATGTGTGCTGTGTGACTAGTGTGTATAGTGATGTGTCTGCTGGGTGACTAGTGTGTGTTTATGTGCTTGTTGTTATTGTGCTTGTGTATGTATTTCTTTATCTTATTTTATTTTATTTTATTTACTTATTTATACTTCTCTTAGGTCAGTGTTGTTTGTTTGGGTGTTGTTGTTGTTCCACTCATTCTTTCTGTTTAGCTTTGGTCTTCTAATTTCTATTTCACTGGCCTCTCTGATTTGCCTATCTGCTGGGTCATTCCTATGTTTAGTTATTATTCTAATTTCTATGTTGTCTATGTTACCGTCATGTTGTTGTCTAGCATGTTCGTATAGTACTGACACGTAGTCTATAGCATAAGATGTACAGAGGGTACTTGCAGAAACATGACAACAACATACATAGGTGAAACAGCTCGTAGCATAGGTGAAAGGTTAGACCAACACTGGGGGGAACTAAAATGAAAAAAAAAACGGGTCAGTACTATACGAACATGCTAGACAACAACATGACGGTAACATAGACAACATAGAAATTAGAATAATATCTAAACATAGGAATGACCCAGCAGAGAGGCAAATCAGAGAGGCCAGTGAAATAGAAATTAGAAGACCAAAGCTAAACAGAAAGAATGAGTGGAACAACAACAACACCCAAACAAACAACACTGACCTAAGAGAAGTATAAATAAATAAATAAAATAAAATAAAATAAGATAATGAAATACATACACAAGCACAATAACAACAAGCACATAAACACACACTAGTCACCCAGCAGACACAACACTATACACACTAGTCACACAGCACACATAACACCATACACGCACGCAAACGCATGCGCAAAGAAGACAAAATAAAATAAGATAAACAAACAAGCAAATAAATAAATAAATATATAGACAGACTGAATAAAAAATGGCGTAGACATACAACACCACAGGAGGAACAAAGAATATAACACCACTGACGATGTTGCAGATGTGCAACGAAAGATTTATGTAAATTATGTAAACTATATATATGTGTTTGTGTCTATATTGTATCTGTATTATTTTTGACCGTCGGTCAGTCAATGGCAACATTGAGGACCGAGTAAGTTAGATCGCAGATATAAAAGACTGCGAGAAGCGAAAACCAACCAAACAGTGAGTGTGATCTGTTATTAATTCTGGCAATATTACGCAAATATGACCCTCCCAAGTATAACAATATCTGTTTCGACACACGATTTCATATAAAAAACCTCGCTAAACTAATATTTATATATATATAATATATATATATATATATATATATATATATATATATATATATATATATATATATATATATAAATGAGAGGTATAGAGATTGTTTTATATATATATATAGTCTAGATATGGACTAGTCCAACTATGTGTGTGTGCTAGAGAGATGGTAGACGTTGATAGGTTTACGATCTATGATAGATGGAGGCAAGGGAGATTATGTCGAGTGACTTGTAAAGTATGTAGGAGGAGATGTTGAATAAGGGAGATGTGCTTAATAGAAGGCATAGCAATAATCCATGGGGATAGATAGAGGAGGTAGAAGGAAGATAGAGGAAGGCAGAAGTCGCAGGATCAAATCAAGCCAGGTTTGTATTTAGAGAAGGTTGGCCTTGAGTCTGTGATTGCAGTATAGAGTCCTTTCCGTTCTGTTGTTGAGAAGAGTATATTTGGATTTTAGTATGTAAAATAGCTCCATATTGCATAATCGGCAGTAAGGCTGGCCTGCACGATATGCGGAAGCACTAGAAAGTTTTGTCCATTTCAAAGTGTATTGCAGGTTACTTTCGCGCAACTGCCAAATTGTATTGGCTAAGGTAGTTACGGAACGGTATTTGATGTTCTTTATCGAACTACGGTGTTGGTACCAACGAGATTTAAAAGTGGTAGAGGTACAGCTGATATAGTGCCATCTTCGGTTATCCGATTCAACGGTGCTTTGATACACCAAATTGGATTCCATGTATTAGTTATTCAGAGGGCAACGATCAGGTAGGTTGCAGTTGCACTTATCAGCTCCTGTAGTATTATTATCTTGTATAGATTGCGTTAGGTTTATATGTGTGTCGTTGGTACCAACACCGTAGTTCGATAAAGAACATCAAATACCGTTCCGTAACTACCTTAGCCAATACAATTTGGCAGTTGTGCGAAAGTAACCTGCAATACACTTTGAAATGGACAAAACTTTCTAGTGCTTCCGCATATCGTGCAGGCCAGCCTTACTGCCGATTATGCAATATGGAGCTATTTTACATACTAAAATCCAAATATACTCTTCTCAACAACAGAACGGAAAGGACTCTATACTGCAATCACAGACTCAAGGCTACCTTCTCTAAATACAAACCTGGCTTGATTTGATCCTGTGACTTCTGCCTTCCTCTATCTTCCTTCTACCTCCTCTATCTATCCCCATGGATTATTGCTATGCCTTCTATTAACCACATCTCCCCTATTCAACATCTCCTCCTTCATACTTTACAAGTCACTCGACATAGTCTCCCTTGCCTCCATCTATCATAGATCGTAAACCTATCAACGTCTACCATCTCTCTAGCACACACACATAGTTGGACTAGTCCATATCTAGACTTCATTATCATATTTTATCCTCCCCTCTGTTTTACCTCAACAACTATGAAAACCCCCCCTATCTCTCTCGTCTTTGTCACATCCTCCTTCTTCTCTACTTCAACTTCACATTAATTCCTATAAAAACCTGAACATTCTCGTGCGGTAAACATAATCTCTGATGATATGGGATCGATTGTGCATTGGATATCGAATGCTCTACTAAATATATAATATTATAGATGTAGCGAGATCTAGGCAAATAGATGTCTATTGAAACGTACGTAAGAACCGAATAAATCTCTTTTACTGCATCTTTCTGTTCTTTTTAATTCTTTATATATATAATCTTCAGGTTCATAATGTGTGGTGACAGTCAAGTTTGCAATTTGTCAAGTACTTGTTCAATTAACACTTAACATTTAATATTTTACCATACTATTTCATTCTAATAGCATTATAAATGTTAAAGGATTGTAAATAAAACGACTAAATCATACAAAGTTTGAATTCATCTTATTAATATAATCTTCTACACACAATAATACACACCCGTGTCTATTTATCTACTTATATATATATATATATATATATATATATATATATATATATGTGTGTATATATATATAATATATATTTATATATATATATAATATATATATATAAATATATATATATATAATATATCTATATATATATTTATATAAATATATATTTATATATATTTATATATATCTATATATATATATATATATATATATATATATATATATATATTCATTAGTTACGCAAACAAGACCACAAATTTCACAAGGAAGACATTATTTAAAGATTGTCAACATAGTTGTAGTTTAATGTAAGGAATGTAAAGAATAATAATAATAATAATAATAATGTACGTTTACAATTGTTTCGCTACTCCATATAATGTTTCTGGATCAAGTGATTATAGATCATTATTCATCTGGTTCAGATGAAGATAATTAACTTAGGTAAAAATGGAGCAGTTCATCGGAACTTCAAAAGGAATATAAATTAAGGTAAAGAAAGATGGTTACATGAATGTAATATTCCATATATTGGTATCTCACTATGGTGTCCTGGGTCTATCTATTGTCTGCCATAGGCGAGCAATATTCTTCTGTCGAGGCTGCATTATGCGAGATCTGCCTATGGGTAACAAGATGGCCGCCAAAGGACATCTTTATCTTACTTATTAGAGGCTGGTTTCAGGGGAAGTATCTCCTCGAGAAATTAGAAATTGTAGGTGGTTTATAGTTAAGAAGTGCTAATGAGTTTAAGTGAGAGACAATGTAAAGGAGGTAACTTATAATTATCTAAGTTAGCTATAACTATTTAACATGTTAGCTAAAAGTAAGAGTGGGATTAGATGACTATGTTGGGTCAAATATTCTGTTGGCGAAGGAATTAGCCCTTCGATATTGAGAGCTAATAGTTACCTCCGTTCTATCTTTAATCGGTAGAGGTCGTGATAGAGTTATGTAATAGGCTTCGGTAAAACAGAGATCATAGGGGTTTCTTCGTCCATTGAACGGTTGGGCTCTAGCCAAGATATCCCATGTTAGTGAGTGTTCAATGTTGGTTAATTTATGGTTTTTAATGAGACTAGCTAGAGATGTTGAACATTTATTGCTAGGGTTTCGGAAGGAAAATGAGTGCGTGTTATAGCGTAACTTAAATAGTGTTAGAGGTAGAGCCAATATAGGTGCTGGTATGCGATGCTGTTTTAACTGTGCACCTATAAACTATATTGGGTGTAAGGCATTGTCCGTTTAGTGGGCATGCATTAGGGTAACGGCAGTTGCAGTTACTGCCGCGGTTAGTATATATAAATACATATAAATATATATTTATATATATATATATATTTATATATATATACATATATATATATATATAAATATATATTCATATAAATATATATATTTATATATATTTGGCAGCGGTGGGATTCGAACCCACGCCTCCGGAGAGACTGGTGCCTTAAACCAGCACCTTAGACCGCTCGGCCACGCTACCAACTGTTCTTCCGGTATCTTATCTCTGATAGCCTAAGACAATACCTATATGCGTGTATAAATAATACATGCATATATTTATTTTTTATATCCAATTGAGTTCTTAACGCATGGTTAAAATTATTGAAAGAATTAATTGACCCGCGTACATATTATGCTATTTTTTTATGTTTTGCGATGACCTCCCCTTTCCGTTTGATGGCAATGTGAGATTTCTCATTGTGAGAATGCTGGAATTTCAAATTTGGCGGTCATTCTGGCACGGAGGGGTACCATCGCTGAACATTAATATCGGTAAGGTTTTTTGTATCGATATTTGTCGGGCATCCACTGATGATTTATAAGTGAGTGCCCACCTACATATATTCCTACGGACTATGTGCAGGCTTCTACATAAATGGACATTATTTTCCCAATATGTAGAAAACTTATAATGAAACGATTGTTTGGAAGGAGAGATATATTTTAATTATGTCTAATATAAAATAATAGAACTAGCTATCCGCAAAATACGTATAGTTAGCACCCCAAACGTATAATTGGGATTATACTAAGGTATATCCTAATGTTTGATGAGTGAGACGGAAGCCGGTCAGAGTATTGCTTAAAGCTTTCGCTGTTAATGTATTAAACATTATACTCTTGATTTGGCCAGGGATGAATATTTCCAGATACATTTTAGGTATGACATTCCGTATTTATTCTTTGTATGAAATATTGATTGTTCTTCCGGTATCTTATCTCTGTTTTTAGCCTAAGAAAATACCTATATGCGTGTATAAATAATAGATGCATATATTTATTTTTTTATATCCAATTGAGTTCTTCACGCATGGTTAAAATTATTGAAAGAATTAATTGACCCGCGTGCATATTATTTTATTTTTTTATGTTTTGCGATGACCTCCCCTTTCCGCTTGATGGCAATGTGAGATTTCTGATTGTGAGACTGCTGGAATTTCAAATTTGGCGGTTATTCTGGCATCTAGGGGTACCATCGCTGAACATTAATATCGGTAAGGTTTTTTTTATCGATATTTGTCGGGCATCCACTGATGATTTATAAGTGCCCACCTACATATATTCCTACGGACTATGTGTAGGCTTCTACATAACCTGCACATTATATTTGTTTAGTAGCACGCTCTAATAACCTTTCTACACGCACTAAATTTTGTAATCTCTGTATCCTCGAGACACACTCTATAATTTTCTCTAGCGAATCCTTACTTAATAGAAAGTCTGAGATATTCTCTTCTTGCCCCCACGCTATTTCTAATTCTTACTTTTATTATAAACCTAAAGCTTCTAGTAGTATAAATTGTATCCATTGGCTGATATATTCCATTACTTATTTTTTTAGTTTAGGTTCTTTTTGTTTACCACCATTATTATCATCATTATTATCATTGGTTTTTGACAACTCTTTATTCTAGCTCTCATAATCTTTTGGCTACTATACCATATCTATCTTCTTACGCATTAAATTTTCACTATTAACACCTTATGAGTATATATCTGATTATATATTTTACATTATTTTATTTTATTTCATTTTATTTTATTTTATTTGGATTCTTCTTTGGATAACCCCCCCCCCCCCCTCCCTCCCCCCATACACATATAAACTTATTGTCAACCCCTTCAAATATATTATGATTATATTTAACCCCCCCCCTCTTTTACGCTCCTTTCTATTATTATAATATAGTATATTGACTATGATTGTATGCTCCTTTGTATCCTCCATACATTTCTTTTTTTCTGTCCCTATTAGCCTACGATAATTCTGCTTAAGTCAGTTTTTTAGATATCGTTATGTAAATGATAGTAGAAAATGTCATTCCTTTATATATATATTTGTAGTGAAATATTAATCTTTATAAATTTTGATTACTTAAACCATAGCTAATATTGTATTGCCTTATTAGATATTTTTAATATTTTTAATATTAATTTATCAAATAGGGTTTTCGAGTCATTTACCTGGGTTGTTTCCTAAGTTTTTACTTAACTGCATGTGTGACCTAAGTATATACTTTTGTTTTTGTTTTTTAATTTCCGGTTGATTTTATTTATTTATTTATTAATACTACTGTGCATTCTATTTTCTGTCTGGCCCTTACTCACTCATCCACATATATGTCTGTTTACCAACCTTGTAATTATAAGTAATTATATATTATATTATGTTTATTATTATTTTATATTGTAGTTGTTATTGTACTATTGATCCTTATTACTTACCGTTGATTATATGTACCATTATGATATGTTAAATTTTATATATCATGTAAGATGTTTATATTTTTGTACCATCATAATTTTGGGTATTGTACAATTCATATTTTTTTCTCACCTACTCTGTAACTCTATATGAATTGATTTGTTAACTTACATGCCATTATATATTATATATTATATATGTTATTATATTATTATTATAGTATTATTGTGACATCTATATTGTTTGTGTAAATTAACCGGAGATTATCTATTATATTATACTATATAGTATATAATTATATAGTTTATTATATATTATATGTGTTACTTTTAATCATATTATTACTTCATGTATATTAGATATACGTATTATTATTATTATTATTATTTTTATTCCTATCATGCTTATTTATATTTAAACTCTTAATAAGGTTTAATTTGTGCTGTTAAAGATGGATATGTGTATCGATGTATGTGTATATGTGCGTACGTGTGCGTACATATATACATATGTATATTGTACCTTTTAATTTTTATTGTAATTTTAATATTGTTACAAGTATATTATATTATATTATATAGTATTATATATAATTCCCGCTCTATATAACCACCTTTGTTTAGCTCTAGGTTTTTTTTGCTTTGGACTATATTTGTAATATGGTTCTAAATGTTATACACCTCCTTAGTGATTTTTATTATATATTTTCACCCATAATCTTGCAATACTTTAGTGTATGTACACTCCATATTCTTCGGAGTTTTCGGCTTGTATTGGCCGATAATACTTCTTGTTGTTTTAATTGCCCTGATGAGTCCTTAATAGGACGAAACATTGTTGGCTAATAAAGACTTTTGATGTATTGAAGGCTTCTTTGTTTTACTTTCATAAATAAATATATATATATATATAAATGTATATTTATATATATATATATATATATATAAATGTATATTTATATATATATATATATATAAATGTATATTTATATATATATATATATATATATATATATATATATATATATATATATATATATATATATATATATATATATATATATATATATATATAAATGTATATTTATATATATATATATATATTTATATATATATATATATATATATAAATGTATATTTATATATATATATATATATTTATATATATATATATATATATATATATAAATGTATATTTATATATATATATATATATATATAAATGTATATATATATATATATATATATATATATATATATATATATATATATATATATATATAATTTCTGTACTTTTATTTATACTCGGAATTTTTCCTAGATTGATTAAAATTATTTGTGACTAATCCCGGTCTTTCTTTTAAAAAAAAACGCGATAATATTGCTATATGCTGAACTCCATACATCTGTAGCGTGTTTTTTCGGAATGTCTTGACTGCTGTTTCTTGTAAACAGACATTCGTCTCATTTTGACGTTATAGTCACTTATATATTATGAAATACTGTTGGCTTCTTGCTCACATTAATTTCTCTACTTTCATTTATGTTTATACTAAGAATTTTTCCTAGAGTGCTTAAAATTATTTGTGACTAATCCCGGTCTTTTAAAAACAAAAACCGCGATAATATTGCTATATGCTGAACTCCATACATTTGTAGAGCTTTTTCGGAATGTTTTGACTACTGTTTCTTGTAAACAGACATTCGTCTCATTCTGACGTCACCAGCCATGTTTCTACATGTGTGTTTATTTTCATAATTCCTCACGAGGTGAACTAGCCTGCTTTTAAATTCCCTTTCTGGCAAATTTTGGCAGTGGCTTTGGCTATCGTGTTGAGCTCTACTGATGAACAACTCCAACCGTGACTAATCCCACTGAAAAGTTTCGTGAAATAGTCTTTTTAATACTATATAGAGCATTTGTAGTTTTTCCAAATTGAAGGATGAGTATTTAAACTTTATTTTATACTGAGTTAAGACTCTATTGGTTTTTTCCCTGGATTTCACAAAATCTGTGGATAAAATCTCTGTCTTGATTTTTTTTAATTGAGTTTGAATTATTTTCCCATATCTTACGTTAAATATTTTCTATTTTGACGTTATAGTCACTTATATATTATGAAATACTGTTGGCTTCTTGCTCACATTAATTTCTCTACTTTCATTTATATATATATATATATATATATATATATATATATATATATATATATATATATATATATATATATATATATATATATATATATATATATATAAATTTATATATATATATATATTTATATATATATATATAAATTTATATTTATATATATATATAAATTTATATTTATATATATATATATATTTATATATATATATATATTTATATATATTTATTTATATATATATATATAGCCTTGGCAGCTTGTTGGTACAGACATGAATTGCTGAACGTTGAGATTTTAAATTTTAAATCGACAGTAATCGGTTTATGTACGGTTGTAATTTTTCAGAAGACAAGGAAAACATACAAAAAAGATAAGTTTTTGTGCTTTGACGCGATTACTTTACGCATATTTTACGTATATTAGCGTTTTAAACATGTTTATTTTCACTGTGTGATATTCTCCGAAAAACAACACTCACACGTGCTTTCTATCTTTCTTTCTTTCTTTCTTTGACTACCATACAGAGTATAGAAGGCTAGTACGTAATTTAATTTAATTTAAGTAAATGTTGTATTATTTTGTTTTATTCTGAGTAACATAATCTAATTTAATATAATTTTATTTTTATTTTTGACTCGGTTTGCATGTGTGTTTGTTGTTGTTTTTGATATATTGATATTACAATAACTACGGTCACTCTATACGGTTCTTGTTAGTTATATTTGTAAACAAACATTTGAAATCAACTTCTATACAACTCACATCGTGTTTCTATATCTTTAACTTTTTAGGTTTCATTCATTTAATTTGTTTTAAATTTATCTTATTTTATTTCATTTTATCTTAATTTATTCTGTCTCCTTTTATATTTCAAATGGATATCATTTGCTGTTCACTTTGTTTTGGTGTTTTAATCGTGAAATATTCTTTGAACGATATTTATTAGTAATATTTATAGTTCTATTTGACCGTTCTCTCTCTTTCTGAATTGCAATTTCTCACACTGTCTCTGTCTCTCTCCTTCTTCCTTCCTCTCTCTCTCTATCTCTCTCGCTCCTCTCCTCTGTCTCTCTCCCCTTTCTTTTCTTCTGTTTCTTTTTCTTTTTCTCTCTGTCGAGATCGCATAAGCTCTCTCTCTCTCTTTCCCTCTAAATCGCTCCTTAATTTCTCACTGGACTTATATCTTCCTCTGTCCCTCTCTAATATCTACCCTACCCTTTCCACTATCTCTCTTTCTCCCCTCCACAGCGAAATGGACTGCATACAGGAAAAAGGTGAAATTAGGAGTCAGCGAAACTGGTCAAAGATTGAACTAGCGGTTTTGATCAAGGGGTGGACCATGGCTGATGGGTCACCACCAAGTAAAAAGATAGCGGAGATCCTGAAAAGCCATGGGTTTCTGAAGAGCCTGGCACAGATAAAGAGAAAAAGAAAAGAAATTGAGAACGCCTATGTCCTCATAGCGCCACATATGGCGATGCTAAGCCGCGTCCTCAAGGAGGAGAAAACCGAAGAGAAAAGAGAGGAAAAAGAAAAAGAGGACAGCACAAGCACGGACCTGAAAGAAGATGAGACACCCGCCTCCCCAGTCAGGGAGGGCAGACCGAGCAAGCAACAAGCAAAAGGTAAAGGTGAAAAGCGAAATCACCTTCCGAAGGAGAACCAAGCGTAGAGGGATCAGTGGACAACTGTTCAAACGAAGAACAGAAAGCACCGAGACACTGGAAGCAAGAAAACCCAAGTAATGTGCAAGTTTTTCAGGAACGGGACCTGCTGGCATGGAGAGACAGGGATGGGATGCAGATTCGCTCACCCCAGGTCTCAAACGAACTATGCCCATCCTACTCGCTCAACATGCCCCAGCCGAAGCCGAAACAAGCCGCTCCAGAAGTATGCTGATGTCGCGCGTGCCGCACCAACAAGGATAAGGCACGCACATGCCGACGAAATACGGATGGCAGCAGCAGAGCAGAAAAATGTGTTAGTGATGGCAGAGAAGATTGTGGGCCAGCTGACCTGGCTGCATTGTTTCCAGAGCCAGAGTCACCCACACCAGCATTCGAGACCACCACAGCTAAGGAACCCAGAGTGGCCGCCGCTGACACCAGACCAGGTGTCATACCGACAGCCATTACTGGCACCCCAAAAGTCACACCAATGCTGCTGCTGAATGTCAGAGGCCTGGTGAAACTCAGTAACATGAGTAAAATTTCCTACTTGAGAGACTTAGCCATAAGCAATCAAGCATTATGCATGGCACTAACCGAAACGCACCTGACAAGCAGTATAGCAGATGCAGAAATATATATACCGAAATATACAGTATTTCGTTCGAACAGAAAGGAGATAACTCATGGTGTGGTTGCTCTGTATATCCGTGAAGATGTCACACCAATTGTACTGTTGACACATTCAAACAGTCTGTGACACACTGATAGTACATATGAAGCAACTACAGACAGTAATATGTGTCACATATCGGCCGCCCGATGCTCCCAGTCATGAGGGTAAATTTGAGGATATCCTCAGTAGGATAGAAGAGGTCCTTGACAAACTGGATAAGGGTCTTCACATTCTACTGCTGGGAGACTTCAACCTGCCAAAGGTCAAATGGCATGAGGGCTACCTCCTCCCTGGAATGACGTCAATAGAACAGAGACAGACGGAATCCCTGCTGGCCCTCACACACAGGCTGTTCATGGAACAAGCAACACTCCTCCCAACAAGAGGTGAACATGTCCTGGACCTCTGTTTTATAAACAACGAAATGCTCGTCCACAATCTAAAGGTGACACCAACAATTCTGTGGGATCATAACGTAGTAGATCTAATGCTATATGGTCCGAGAGAACCAACAGAGACAAAACCATCAAGAAGCTCCGGGACGTTATCCAGCCTTAACTTCTACAAGGCAAACTGGAAAAAAGATTAAGAGTGAAATCCGGAAGCAAACATGGAGTGAAAACGCCGCCACACAAGACACTAACACACAATTTCAACACTTCATGACAACGATACACACTATATGCAAAAAGTTTGTCCCGGAGAAAAAGGCAAACAGACACAAAAATCTTATTCCCAGAGATAGGAAAATCCTTATGAGACGTAGAATCAAGCTCTCAAACCAGTTGAATGCTCAACAAGAAAACAAAAAACAAGAAGGAATCCTATTTGAAACGTGCACTACTTGGCACCGAGATTGCACTCAAACTTTCCCATGAAAATGAGAGGGTAAAGAAAGAGAGCAGGACCATAGAAAACATTTAAACAAACCCTAAGCCCTTCTTTAAATTTGCAAAAGAAACTGCCTCGGTACACTTCCATACTGACGGTTCATTAACCGAGAATCCCCAAGAGATATGTGAAATACTGAACGAACAGTAAAAAAGTGTGTTCACAAGTCCACTGAGGCACATGCAAATAACAAAGCCAGAGGAGTTATTTGATGCCACAACACTACATGAAGAAATGGCGACCATCAACCATATAGACATAACGGAGGAGGATGTGGTGTACGCCATAGATAAAATTAGAACAGACTCAGCTGCTGGACCTGATGGATTCCCAGCAGTCCTCTTAAAAACATGTAAGCGGGCCTTAGCAACTCCATTGAAGATGCTCTTCAGAAGCTCCTTGGCTAGCGGTATACTAACCAGGGAGCTGAAAGAAGGCACAATATGCCCTATCCATAACGGAGGTAGCAGTGCGGAGGCCAAAAACTATAGGCCAGTCTCCCTGACGTCGCATATCAGTAAGGTCATGGAGCGAGTCGTCAGAAAGTAACTGATCACTTTCCTCGAGGAAAATGACCGCCTGACTAGCACGCAGCATGGCTTCCGCCCAGGAAGAAGCTGCCTTACACAGCTGCTACATCACTACGACTGGGTATCGAAACAACTGCTAAACAGCTCACATGTGGACGTGATATATCTTGACCTTGCGAAGGCCTTTGACAAGGTCGACTACGGAATGATATGTCACAAACTACACGGACTCGGCATAACTGGAAACGTAGGTGAGTGGCTGCATGACTTCCTAAAGGACAGAAGCCAGACAGTCGCAGCAAACGGGACCTTCCCAAAGGAAACACCAATAACAAGTGGGGTGCCCCAGTGGACAGTCCTGGGACCACTACTGCTTTTGGTCGTTCTCTCAGACATGCCCTCTGTAGTAAATACAACAACATCCCTCACTAGCTATGCTGATGACACTAAGGTAACACAGACAATCAAAAACCCGGCTGACGCAGCCCTTTTACAACAAGATCTGGATGCAATATACAAATGGGCGGAAGAAAACAACATGCAGTTTAATGCTGGCAAATTCCAAGCCCTACAATACAAACCTCCAAACAAACCTGCAAACACAAATATAGTGGAACACAACTACACAGGACCAGGAGGGACTGATATCCCCGTGTCAAAATCGATACGAGAGCTGGGCATAGACATGAGCGATGATGCATATTTTCCTTAAACATCATAAAATTGGCGACAATGTGCTGACGACTCGCTGGCTGGATCTTGAGGACTTTCCAGACAAGGGACCGAGACACCATGTTGACACTATGGAGGACATTTGTCATAAGCCGCCTGGACTATTGCTCCCAGTTGTGGGCACCCCATAGTGTCAAACTAACCACGGAGCTTGAGGCAATCCAGCGAAGCTACACCAAGAGGATTGCCACGATGAAGGAGACAAGCTACTGGGAGAGGCTAAAAGAATTGAACCTCTACTCCTTGGAAGGGAGACGGGAGAGATACGCAGGTATCTACATGTTGAAAATCCTGGAGGGACTAGCACGAAACTTTGGCATTGGGAGCTGGACCAAACGTCGAACAGGACGTCACTGGGTGGTGCTAAAGGTCCCATCTTCCACATCTAGAATAAGGTGCAGGTATTGCAATAGCCTGGAATTCAAGGGCCCTCAACTCATGAACAAGCTACAGAGGGATCTGAGAGATTTGAATGACGTGGAGGTGGATGTCTTCAAGAAACATCTTGACACCTTGCTATCCAGGATCCCGGATGGGCCCAAAACAAGGCACGAGGGAAACCTAAGGGCAGCAGCAACAAACTCCCTCTTGCACCAGTGGCCAACCTATGCAGGCTGGAGATAAAATGTGTAGGAACAAGGGCGGTGCCCCAGCACGGCCTCAGTCGTATGGCTGGAACAGGTAAAAGAGTAAAATAGTTAAAGAGTATATAAATATATATATATATATATATTTATATATAACGATGATGGATTAGTTTTGAGGACCGAATAAATTAATTTAACCGATATAAGACACAGAAGCAAGAACCAACCAAGCAAACAGTGAGTGTGTTCTGTTATTAATTCTGGCAATATTATTACACAAATATGACCCTACCCTATTTATATATATATATATATATATATATATACATATATAAGTATGTACACGTACATACATATATGTATATAGACGTACAGTAGTATGTATATATATATACATACACGCACACATATATTATATATATGTACGTATTGATTCACCGAACATTTATTATAATGCTCGGTGTGTTTCTAAACAAACATCCCGTATTAAGCCGTAGTGTCCAGCAACCATCGTTGCTCGTTTATTCAACACTGACAAAGGAATGCTGTACTAGTTTCAAGCTTATTAGCTATCGTCAGCAACGTATACCTTCCTGCCAGATTGTTGAACGTATATACTTACCTTATGCATATTAACGGCTGAATAGCCCAATTTGCATATCGAGTGGGTTAATCGGCCGGGTGCACCGAAAACGATAAACGGAAAAATGAAACGAAATTTCATTTCCCACTCTTAGTACGGCTGTTACTTAAATATAAGTATGTACACGTACATACATATATGTATACAGACGTACAGTAGTATGTATATATATATACACACACACATATATATGTCTGGCAGGAAGATATACGTTGCTGACGATAGCTAATAAGCTTGAAACTAGTACAGCATTCCTTTCTCAGTGTTGAACAAACGAGCAACGATGGTTGCTGGACACTACGGCTTAATACGGGATGTTTGTTTACAAACACACCGAGCATTATAATAAATGTTCGGTGAATCCATACGTACATATATATATATGTGTGCGTGTATGTATATATATACACATACTACTGTACGTCTGTATACCTATATGTATGCACGTGTACATACTTATATTAAAGTAACAGCCGTACTAAGAGTGGGAAATGAAATTTCGTTTCATTTTTTCCGTTTATATATATATATTTATACATATATATAAATATATATTTATATATATATATATATATTTTTATATATATATGTATAAATATATATTTATATATATATATATATATATATTTATATATATATATAAATATATATATATATATATATATATATATATATAAGAGGGTGTTAAAGTTTACTAGAAGCATTGTGAAATGTGTAAAATACGTAGTTTAGAAAGCCACAACAATGCAGATGGGAAATCTCGAGGTAGGAAGTGAATGATAGACAGGAGATTGTTTTCATCTATGTCTCTCTCAATTTAACATTTTCCTATTTCTCCTATCTATCATTCACTTCCTACCTCGAGATTTCCCATCTGCATTGTTGTGGCTTTCTAGACTACGTATTATATATGTATATATATATATATATATATATATATATATATATATATATATATATATATATATATATATATATATATATTTATATATATATATATATAAATATATATAAATATATATTTATATATATATATATAAATATATATATATTTATATATATATATATAAATATAAATATATATATATTTATATATATATATATATATATATATATATATATAAATATATATTTATATATATAAATATATATATATATATATATATATATATATATATATATATATATATATATATATATATATATATATATATACATATATAAGTGCGGACCTCGTGCTTGCGACAGGTTCAGAAAAGAACTCACAGCCTTCCTTAAAGGCTTCAACCTCTCCATACAGGTTGAGGCCAATCTCTCGGTCGTTATTAATCTCGACGTTACCCTCAATTTATTGAATGGGTTGTATTACCAGTAAGAAAGCCGAATGATACGCTTAATTACATAAGTAAGCATTCCAACCATCCTGCCAGCATAACCAAGAACCTCGTAAGAAACGTTTCGTTGAGGCTTTCCCGTCTTTCCACCAACGAACGTATTTTCAACGACCATTCCACTTATTACAATGAAGCTCTTGCTCGAAGTGGATTTGTCGATAAGGTAGCATATACAGAGTACGAATTAGACCTAGAAGTAATAGACCCCGTCGTATTTGTTGGTATAACCCACCATATAATATGGAGGTGGCCACACCATTAGCTAAGATCTTTCATTCCCTTATTACGAAGTATTTTCCCCCTACACATAAATATAGTAACATTTTTAATAGAAATACTATTAACATTTCTTTCTCTACGACTCCTAACCTTGCACATAACATCACAGCGTCAAATTTAGCTAAACTATCTAGCCGTAGGAACACGTGCAACCCTGTAGTTAGTACTAACTGTAATTGCAGGAATCGGAGTGATTGCCCTCTATCCGGGAAATACTTCTCTAGTAATATTGGCTACAAATGTAAGGTTGTAACACCCACGTCCCGTAGGGCCTACATAGGGTTAACCGCCAATAGTTTCAAGCAGCGTCTTTACATGCATACCCATTCTTTTCGTTACCCTCTTAGAAGGAATATGACGTCACTTTCAGCTTATATCTGGAGTCTAAAAGACAACGACACCCAATATAAGTTACACTGGGAGAGCCTAGCTAGGGCTAGATCGTATAACGGAAATAAAAGACCATGTGACCTTGCGCCGCTGAGGCCCTGAAAATACTCTACGCCACAGACCACATCTTAAACAAAATATCTGAGGCAATTTCGGCTTGTAAACATAAATTGCACAAAACTTTCCTGTATTACAGCCCCACGTTATACCCTAACGGATAGTACGATCTATACGTGGATATTTTACGTCTTGATGTGGGAGTTCAGTATATGTTTTCTTTATACCTTTACTTATTTGCATAGGTATGTATATATTACCCGTATGTTTTGTGAAGGTACGTATACCTTCTCGTACGTATATTTGATTGGTATGGCGTATAATTTTATATATTCTGGTACATATGGTTTGGCTATTAGTATACGGGAGTTTTGCGTCTGTCTGAGTATGATGGTTCGTACGTATAGCGGGTGTGTGTATATGTGTACTTCATGTTTTGGTTGACTTACGTCTCCGAACATTCGTGTGTTTATATGAAGGTATGTGTGTGCGCTTGTTATATACCTATTTATTTATTTATATACGTTTATATAATTATTTATTTATTTGTATACACGCATACACACACACACATATTTATATATGCGGGGTTTTGTATACCTATGGTAAGTTTTTACGTATGCTCGTGTATGTACGTATTTGTTTGCGTGTATGTATTTATTTATTTCTATTACTTCTGTATTGTTTTTATTTACTTTGTTCTTAACTCTGTAGCGGTGATTCATTTGGTCTCCTAGTTAGAATTTTAGTCTACGACTTCTGCTATACCATTTACGTGGTTTTGTCTTTGCGTGCTATTGTTCTCCACGTTCCACATATGACGTATTATCTTCGTTTTTCCGTTCATTGCCAGAGAACGGCTCTATGCACTACCTAAGAGAACATTAGTCTACGACCTCTTTTATACCATAAACGTGGTTCTGTCTTTGCGCGTAATTGTTTTTCACCGCTCCTATTAATGACGTATTAAATTCGTTTTTTTCCCGTTCTTTGCCAGCGAACGTTTCCACGAACCAAAGTATCGTCTTCCTGTCTTCCCCCGGTTGCAACGTTTTTGAAATATCCAGTTCTGCTTTTACAGATTGACTTTGTTAGTTTCAGAAGAACCCGGTAAGGGTGAAAGCAGCGATTCTTTGCTTAAACTTTAATCTGTTATTTTAATATATATATATATATATATATATATATATATATATATATATATATATATATATATATATATATATATATATATAAATGAGAGGTATAGAGATTGTTTTAGCAAGAAGCTAACGGCATTCTATAACATATATGCGACTATAACGTCAAGATGGGAAAAGTAGTTAACGAAAGATTTAGGAAAAATAACTCAAACTCATCTCAAAAGAGAATCAGGATATAAATTCATCCACAGAATTTAGTAAAATCCAGGGAAAAATCTATAGACCTTTAACTCATGATAAAATAAAGTTTGAAACACTTATCCTTCAATTTGGAATAACATCAAATGCTCTGTATAGTCTTAAAAGACTATTTCATGAAAACTTTCAGTGGAGATGGTCACGGTTGGAATTTCATTCATCAGCAGAGCTCAACAGAAACCAGGACTCTCACAGTAATATAATCCGAAAAAGGGAATTCTAAAACTGGCTAGTTCGCCTTCATGTGTATTTATGAAAAAGCACATGAGGAAAAAACGGGGCTAGTGACGTCAGGATAGAAGTGAATGTTTATTTACAAGAAATAGCAGTCAAATACATTCTGAAAAAAAACTCTACAAAGGAGTTCAGCAAAATAGCAATAATTATCACAGTTTTATGAAAAAAACCGGGATTAGTCACAGATAGTTTAAGCACTGTAGGAAAAGAATCCGAGTATAAATATAAATGAGAGGTATAGAGATTGTTTTAGCAAGAAGCTAACGGCATTCTATAACATATATGCGACTATAACGTCAAGATTGGAAAAGTAGTTAACGAAAGATTTAGGAAAAATAATTCAAACTCATCTCAAAAGAGAATCAGGATATAAATTCATCCACAGAATTTAGTAAAATCCAGGGAAAAATCTATAGACCTTTAACTCATGATAAAATAAAGTTTGAAACACTTATCCTTCAATTTGGAATAACATCAAATGCTCTGTATAGTCTTAAAAGACTATTTCATGAAAACTTTCAGTGGAGATGGTCACGGTTGGAATTTCATTGATCAGCAGAGCTCAACAGAAACCAGGGCTCTATATATATATATATATATATATATATATATATATATATATATATATATATATAAATATATATTTATATATATATATAAATATATATTTATATATATATATATATATATATAAATATATATATATATATATATATATATATATATATATATATATATATTTTTATATATATATATATAAATATATATTTATATGTATATATAAATATATATTTATATATGGAATAGAATGAAACGAAATTTCATTTCTCACTCTTAGTACGGCACTTACTTAAATGTAAGTATGTATGTATACGTACATACATATATGTATACAGACGTACAGTAGCATGTATATATATACATACAGGCACACTTAAATGTAAGTATGTATGTATACGTCTGTATACATATATGTATGTACGTATACATACATACTTACATTTAAGTAAGTGCCGTCTAAGAGTGAGCAATGAAATTTCGTTTCATTCTATTCCATTTATCGTCTTCGGTGCGCCTAGCCGACTGAACTCACTCGATATGCAAATTAGGCTGCTCAGCCGTTAATTTTCATAAGGAAAGTATATACTTTCGGACGTTCAACCATCTGGCAGAAAGGTATACGGTGCTGACGATAGCTAATAAGCTTGAAACTAGTACATCGTTCCTGTGTCAGTGTTGAACAAAAAGGTGACATGGTTGCCTAAACACTGTACGGCGTAATTCAGGCTGTTTGTTTGTTAACAAACCGAGCATTATAATAAATGTTCGGTAAACTGATACATGCCTATATGTATATGTGCCTGTATGTATATATATATACATGCTACTGTACGTCTGTATACATATATTTATGTACGTATACATACATACTTACATTTAAGTAAGTGCCGTACTAAGAGTGAGAAATGAAATTTCGTTTCATTCTATTCCATTTATCGTCTTCGGGGCGCCTAGCCGACTGAACTCACTCGATATGCAAATTAGGCTGCTCAGCCGTTAATTTTCATAAGGAAAGTATATACTTTCGGACGTTCAACCATCTGGCAGAAAGGTATACGGTGCTGACGATAGCTAATAAGCTTGAAACTAGTACATCGTTCCTGTGTCAGTGTTGAACAAAAAGGTGACGTGGTTGCCTAAACACTGTACGACGCAATTCAGGCTGTTTGTTTGTTTACAAACGAACAAATCGAGCATTATAATAAATGTTCGGTAAACTGATACGTGCATATATGTATGTGTGCCTGTATGTATATATATATACATGCTACTGGACGTCTGTATACATATATGTATGTACGTATACATACATACTTACATATATTTATATATATATATATATATATATATATATATATACATATATATATATATATATATATATATATAAACAATTAATATATCTACCGACATATGTATACAGATGCATACCTATGCCAGCAGATATATATATTTTGTCTTAGTAACTTTGTGGTTCTATGCAGGGGAATGCAGAACAATTATATGAAAGACGTGAATAAGAAAGTTATGAAAATTGACTTACTTACTAAAATTTCTTTCCAACTAATTAGTTTCTGTAAGGGGATAAATACAGTTATGTAATATCTGTAGAGAAGCCTTACGTCATCAGGGAGTCGATTCTCAGCTAAGCTACCAGGCAATGCGGGGACACTGGAAACTTATATAACAATAATTCAGTGGATTGAAAAAAGCGAAAAAAGCGAGTGGGGCTAGATTCGAAACCACTGAAAATTCACTGCCTTCTTGGTCAAGTGGCAAATTCAAAAGAATCAATCACATGACACTTTATAATCATCTCCAAATTATTTGTAGAGCAAAATTTGCCAAATTACTACTGTGACTGATAGTAGTGGCTAGGCTCTGTCTTAATAGCACCCCACTCCAAGCTGGGTAACCTCAGTGTCACGTGATTGATTCTTTTGAATTTGCCACTTGACCAAGAAGGCAGTGAATTTTCAGTGGTTTGGAATCTAGCCCCACTCGCTTTTTTCGCTTTTTTCCATCCACTGAATTATTGTTATATAAGTTTCCAGTATCCCCGCATTGCCTGGTAGCTTAGCTGAGAATCGACTCCCTGATGACGTAAGGCTTCTCTACAGATAATACATAACTGTATTTATCCCCTTACAGAAACTAATTAGTTGGAGTGAAATTTTAGTAAGTAAGTCAATCTTCATAACTTTCTTGTTTACGTCTTTCATATAATTGTTCTGCCTTCCCCTGCATAGAGCCACAAAGTTACTAAGACAAAACATATATATCTGCTGGCATAGGTATGCATCTGTATACATATGTCGGTAGATATATTAATTCTTAATAATCATCTCCAAATTATTTGTAGAGCAAAATTTGCCAAATTACTACTGTGACTGATTGTAGTGGCTAGGCTCTGTCTTAATAGCACCCCACTCCAAGCTGGTTAACCTCAGTGTCACGTGATTGATTCTTTTGAATTTGCCACTTGACCAAGAAGGCAGTGAATTTTCAGTGGTTTGGAATCTAGCCCCACTCGCTTTTTTCGCTTTTTTCCATCCACTGAATTATTGTTATATAAGTTTCCAGTATCCCCGCATTGCCTGGTAGCTTAGCTGAGAATCGACTCCCTGATGACGTAAGGCTTCTCTACAGATATTACATAACTGTATTTATCCCCTTATAGAAACTAATTAGTTGGAGTGAAATTTTAGTAAGTAAGTCAATTTTCATAACTTTCTTATTTACGTCTTTCATATAATTGTTCTGCATTCCCCTGCATAGAGCCACTAAGTTACTAAGACAAAACATATATATCTGCTGGCATAGGTATGCATCTGTATACATATGTCGGTAGATATATTAATTCTTAATAATCATCTCCAAATTATTTGTAGAGCAAAATTTGCCAAATTACTACTGTGACTGATTGTAGTGGCTAGGCTCTGTCTTAATAGCACCCCCACTCCAAGTTGGTTAACTTCAGTGTCACGTGATTGATTCTTTTGAATTTGCCACTTGATCAAGAAGGCAGTGAATTTTCAGTGGCTTGGAATCTAGCCCCACTCGCTTTTTTCGCTTTTTTCCATCCACTGAATTATTGTTATATAAGTTTCCAGTGTCCCCGCATTGCCTGGTAGCTTAGCCGAGAATCGACTCCCTGATGACGTAAGGCTTCTCTACAGATATTACATAACTGTATTTATCCCCTTACAGAAACTAATTAGTTGGAGTGAAATTTTAGTAAGTAAGTCAATTTTCATAACTTTGTTATTTACGTCTTTCATATATATATATATATATTTATATATATAAATATATATATTTATATATATATATAAATAAATATATATATATATATATATATATATATATATATATCTATATATATATATATATAAATATATATATATATATATATATAAATATATATATATATATATATATATATATATATATATATATATATATATATATATAAATATATATATATATATATATATATATATATATATATATATATATATATATATATATATATATATATATTTATATATACATATAAATATATATATATATAAATATATATTTATATATATATATATATATATATATATATATATATTTATATGTATATATAAATATATATTTATATATATATATATATATTTATATGTATATATAAATATATATTTATATATATATATATAAATATATATTTATATATATATATATATATATATATATATATAAATATATATTTTTATATAAATATATATATATATAAATATATATTTATATATATATATAAATATATATTTATATATATATATATATATATATATATATATTTATATATATTTATATATATATATTTATATATATATATATATATATATATATATATATATATATATATATATATATACGTGAGGACGGACACCTCCAACAAAGCTTATACAGGATTAACCGCTTGTGACTTCAAGACCCGGCTATACCAAACAGACATACTTTCCGAAATCCGGCGCGGCGTCACGCCACAACACTTTTGGGCCACATCTGGGGCCTCAAAGATAACAATATAACCTATAATCTCACTTGGAGCTTACTGTTCAGAGCCAACTCTTACACGGGAGGGCACCCTCCGTGTAACTTATGCTCGGAGGAAACATTACAAATGTTGTTTTCGACGGACCAACTCCTAAACAAGAAAGATGAATTGGTAACTGCATGCAAACACAGATTGTGTAGGACTTACCTCGCCCTCAAACCCCATAATGACCCGGGTTGCGTAGACTAGGGCTGAAACACCCCACTTGCCGACTTTGTAATGGGTAACCTCTGCTTACAAAGGTAGAGTAAGATTTTCTTATATATTTTTTATCGTTTGCTCTATATTTCACTCTTCCCCCATCCCTTCTTAGTCCTTCCACCCCAGATCTCCTTCTTTGTCGTCGTTCTTTTCACCTTCTCGCCCATCCCGAAGCAGCCCTTCGGTCCTATGTAGCCTCAGTACCCCCACCCACCCTATTCTATGATAGAATTGGCCGAATCCGCTTTTTATAGCAGATGTGCTAGACCCCTGATACTTGCTTTCTTATCTGATTGCTGCCCCATTTCCGTGATTTCTAGATTTCTTAGTGGTATCTCTGCTTTAGTTTCTCGTATATCAGTATTTTTTTTGGGGGGGGGGGGGGGGGGGGTTCTGAATTAATTTTACGTATTAAATTTTTCAAATTAGTTTTTCATATATATCGTACGAGCATTTATGTACTTTGTATTAGAATTTATGTATTGTAGCAGTACTCTTATATATCGTATTAGTATTCATTTTCGGGATTCTGAATTAATATTTCGTATTAGTTTCGGGACTCTGAATTATTACTTCGTATTATTTGTTTTTAGTATTTTGTCCCCCTACTTGTTTACCTGTCATTGTAAGATAGATTTGGCCGATTACTACTACCTAATAAAATTCTTTCACTACAATCTCGTATTTAGTATTCCAGCCCACCTATTAAAGTTTTCTATAGTTTAACAGTGCCATGGAGAGATTTGATGATTGTGGAAGGGGAATATTAACCAGAAATTGTGTATTTTTATGTTTTTAATATTTGTTATATTTTTATATATATTTACCCCATATAGATTTAATTATTGTTTCGACTTCCTCCCCTCTCCTCCTCTCTAGTATACTTTTTTCGACCTCTTCCTTAGAATCTGCTGCAGTCGTCACTTTCAACGCTCGACTGGGTTTCCCCCACTGCCTCTCACTCTTTCTTCTACTGGTAAGATCAGCTACCCCTACCTTCCACAAAATGCCATGATAGAATCATGTGTCTCAACAACAAACTTTTGACCAATTCTTGTGACAATCACTTTTACCATATATGGAATTACCCCTGAGAAGTTCGGCTATTCAGTTACCAGGATAAAAATGTTCATTTAGTCCAGAATTAGCCGTCAAAACGGCTTGAGCTCAGCCGTCGGGGTCCTACTCGTTCCTATTACACACTCTACTACCCTAAGTATTGAGTACTTTGGTGCGTTATGGTCCATCAGGTTCCTTACCAGTTTTCCTTCGTTATATATTTATATATATATATATATATATATATATATATATATATTACTGTTATCACCTTTCTCTCTCCTTCACCTCTAGCCTTCCTCAACTCTCGCTGCTGGTCACTCACTCTCGGCTGGCCCCTTCCTCACACTTTCACTCATTCCCTATCTGTTTCTTCCCGTCTGATCTGCTTGAATTTCTTTCATGTCTCAATATTCTCGCGGCTCGGACGTGTCTACTTCTCCTCGTCAATTTGATTTGTCGGACATAAGCCCACAGGATTCATTGACTTGTCCCTATTTTCCTCTCTTTACGTTGCATTACTACGATGTGTTTGTTTCCTCTCCTCCATTTTACCACTGTCCCGATAACTTAATTGAGTTATCGCTCGCACTGATTTGAGGTTTCTCGTCTTTAATGCGTCGAAATACCAACGATAATCGGCAGACTATTGATGAGGACATTTTTTTCCTTGGTTTATTTTTATTCATATATATATATATATATATATATATATATATATATATATATATATATATGTATATATATATATATATATATATAAATAAATATTTATATATATATATATATTTATATATATATATACACATATATATTTATATATATATAGACATATATATTTATATATATATAG
>OZ024743.1:310128690-310136190 GCA_964016885.1 Eledone cirrhosa | reverse complement strand
AACTGAACCAGATCAATAATGATATATAGTCATCTGATCCAGAAATATTATATGGAGTAGCGAAACAATTGTAAACGGACATTTTTGCCGAGGTTGACTTTGCCTCTCATTCTTACGGTGTCGATAAAATAAAGTACCAGTAATGCACTGGGTATTTGCTGGCCTTGTGCCTAAAGTAGAAACCATTATTATTAATATTATTATTATTATTCTCTACATTCCTTACATCAAACTAAAATATGTTGACAATCTTTTAATAATATCTTCCTTGTAAAATGTGTGGTCTTGTTTTGCTTAACTAATGAATATTTCCAGCTCTGCGCGCCTAACCTCTGCATGAACTCAGCCACTTAGCTGCTTTCTACTGCATATTACACATTGAGCACATGCCTTTACGCTTTGGCTTCTAACTAATTCACCAATCTCTCCTCTCATATCTCCTCTCCTATCTCCATCTCTCTCTTTAAGATTGGTTACTCTTGAAGTGTGTATATATATATAAATAAATATTTATATATATATATAAATATATATTTATATATTGTTATACTTGGGGAGGCTCATATTTGTGTAATGATATTGCCAGAATTAATAACAGAACACACTCACTGTTTGGTTGGTTTTCGCTTCTGTGTCTTTTATATCGTTTAATTTAATTTATTCGGTCCTCAATGTTACCATTGACTGGCTAACGGTCAAAAATACATATACAATATAGACACAACACATATATATAGTCTAACAAAGTTCTTTCGTTGCACATCTGCAACAACGTCAGTGGTGCTATTATGTTTCCTCTCGTTGTATTGTATGCCTACGCCATCTTTATTTAGTCTGTTTATTTATTTATTTATTTATTGTCTTCTCTGCGCATGCGTTTGCGTGTGTGTATAGTGTTTTGTTTGATGTGTGTTCGTGTTTGGGTGACTGTGTATTGGTTATTGTATTCTATCTTAGTTTACTAGTGTGTGTTTATGTGTGTTTGTTGTTATTGTGCTTGTGTATGTATTCATTTATTTATTTATTCTTCTCTTATGTCAGTGTTGTTTGTCTGGGTGTTGTTGTTATTCCTTTCATTTTTTCTGTTTAACCTTGGCTTTCTAAGTTCTATTTAGCTGGCCCCTCTGATTTGCCTATCTGCTGGGTCATTTCTATGCTTAGATATTATTCTAATTTCTATGTTGTCTATGTTACCGTTGTGTTGTTGTCTGGCATGTTCGTATAGTACTGAACCGTCTTTTTCGTCCTTTTATTTCACCCCAGTGTTGGTCTATCCTTTCACCTATGCTACAAGCTGTCTCGTCTATGTATGTTGTTGTCATGTTTCTGAAAGTTCCCTCTGTACATCTAATGTTATAGACTACGTTTCTAGTTTTACAGTTTATCCGGGGGTTTACTTTACATATAATACATTTCCTATTAGTACAGTGGGTTTTCTTAAAAAGGTAGGTTTTGCTAATCAGGGATTTTATGGTGGTTCCTGGCTTTTCTACCACCTTATTCTTTAAGTGGGTCTTTCTCAGGGCATTTCTACACTGATTAACTAATTTCCCTCCAGGGATAGCGTCCACAAACATGACACTCTGGTATCTCTGGTTGTCGTACCATGAGGTGGCTTTCCCTGTCTTATGTCTAGTCCTATCTAAGCTATTCCATGATTTTCTCCTGTATAATGGGCAAATTCCTTTCATGTCCAGTTCTATGAGGGTCTTCTCCGCGGCTCCTTTGTATACTCTGATTCTGTCTCTTTGGTTGTAGCCAGAGAACTGCATGCGGTTGATGAAGTGTTGGATGTGGCTTTCCATTTCTGTTGGGTCGCTCATGCGGAACATGTTCTTCATCACTCGTACCAAGTCTGCGATCAGAATATTAAACTTAGCACTACTCGACATTGCTGAGTTTTTGAGTATCAGGTATTTGGAGGCCATGGGTTTAGCATAGTGTGAGTGGAGAATTTGGGCTCTCTCGTCTATAGTGTTAATCCAGAGTTCCGTGTCTAATACAGGTAGTCTATTGTTAGGGGGTTTGGAAGGGTAGTCGATAGTTAGAGTTATACTCTGGTGTATGGAATTAGCTATCTTCTGGATGCTTTCCATTGTGCTATGTTCTAAATCAAACTTGTTAGTACTCTCTTGTGGGGATATGCTTATTGCTATATTGATGTCCTCTACGTAACGAGAGTACATGATGAGGTCTATGGAGCTCTCATCAAGGAGATCTTTTAGTCTCTTTTCCCACCATACCATAAAAAGGTTGGCAGCGTCACCAGCTACGCTGACGCCAATGGCTGCCCCCACATTTTGGGTGTAGATCTTCTCGTTGAATTTGAATATGTGGTCCTTTATGATAGTTTTGATACTAGCCCCTATTGCATGTGCGACCATTTTTCTTACCTGATCATTATTTTGGGGGGTCCGTATCGCTTTGGTCCACCCAATCCACCTTCCCATGGGATTCCTTTTTGCCATTGAGGTTATAGTGGCGGGGTCTACCTCTTATGGGTCTACTGGGGAAGAAATGTCTAATGTCATGCTGTGTAGGTAGTCAGATTCATAGGTAAGTCTAAGTAGGAGGCCCAGTTCGTCTGTGTCGACGTCGCAGAACACCACCTCACTCTCAATGATCATCTCCACACATTTTTCCAGGCGAACATGCCAGACAACAACATGACGGTAACATAGACAACATAGAAATTAGAATAATATCTAAACATAGAAATGACCCAGCAGATAGGCAAATCAGAGAGGCCAGCGAAATAGAACTTAGAAAGCCAAGGCTAAACAGAAAAAATGAAAGGAATAACAACAATACCCAAACAAACAACACTGACCTAAGAGAAGTATAAATAAATAAATATTTACACAAGCACAATAACAACAAACACATATAAACACACACTAGTAAACTAAGATAGAATACAATAACCAATACACAGTCACCCAAACACGAACACACATCAAACAAAACACTATACACACACGCAAACGCATGCGCAGAGAAGACAAAAAAATAAATAAATAAACAGACTAAATAAAGATAGCGTAGGCATACAATACAACGGGAGGAAACATAATAGCACCACTGACGATGTTGCAGATGTGCAACGAAAGAACTTTGTTAGACTATATATATGTGTTTGTGTCTATATTGTATCTGTATTTTTGACCGTTGGTCAGTCAATGGTAACATTGGGGACCGAATAAATTAAATTAACCGATATAAAAGACACATGAGCGAAAACCAACCAAATAGTGGGTGTGTTCTGTTATTAATTCTGGCAATATTATTACACAAATATGAGCCTCCCCAAGTATATCAATATTTGTTTAGACACACGATTTCATATAAAAAAACCTCGCAAAATTAATATATTTATATATATATATAAATATATATATAATTATATATATATATATAAATATATATATAAATATATATATAAATATAAATATATATAAATATATATATAAATATAAATATATATAAATACATATATAAATATATATATATATATATAAATATATGAAAGATGTAAAATGAGGAAATTATAAAAATTAACTTACTTACTAAAATTTCACTCCAACTAATTAGTTTCTGTAATGGAATAAACATGGTTTCTAAATGGAAAGCATGGAGAAAAAATCACTGCCTACTTGGTTGGTGGCAAATTCAAAAGAATCAATCACGTGACATCGAGGTTAATCAGTGAGGAGTGGGGTGTTAAAAAGGCAGTAGCCGAGCCATTACTATGAACTATAGTAGCAGTTTTGGCAAATTTTTGCTCAATAAAATAATTTGGAGATAATTGTAAAGAATTAGTATATCTACCAACATATATATACAGATGCATACCTATGCTAGCAAATATATAGGTTTTGTTTTAGTAACTTTGTGATTCAATGCAAGGGCATGCAGAACAATTATATGAAAGACGTAAAATAAGAAAATTATAAAAATGAACTTACTTACTAAAATTTCCTCCAACTAATTAGTTTCTGAAAGGGAATAAACATGGTTTCCAAATGGAAAGCATGGAGAAGCTGTTTCGTCATCAGGAAGTATGTTCTCAGCTAAGTTACCAGGCGAAGCGTGGACACAGGGAACTTATACAAAAATAATTCAGTGGATGGAAAAAAGCAAGCGTGGACTAAATTCCAAGACATTGAAAAAAATCACTGCCTACTTGGTCGGTGACAAATTAGAAAGAATCAATCACGTGACATCGAGGATAATCAGTGAAGAGTGGGGTGTTAAAAAGACAGTAGCCGAGCCATTACTATGAACTATAGTAGCAGTTTTGGCAAATATTTGCACAACAAAATAATTTGGAGATAATTATAAAGAATTAGTATATCTACTAGTATATTAGTGTAGCTAGCAAATATATAGGTTTTGTCTTGGTAACTTTATGGTTCAATGCAAGGGGATGCAGAACAATTATCTATAAATATATATAAATATATATATATATATAAATATAAATATAAATATATATAAATATATATATAAATGTATATAAATATATATATAAATATAAATATATATAAATATATATATAAATGTATATAAATATATACATAAATAGATATATATATATATAAATATATATATAAATATAAATATATATAAATATATATAAATATATATAAATATATATATAAATATATATTAGAAAGTGAAGTTTTTTTACAGAATGAAAAATAACCGAGGTGTCCTACACGAGTGAAAGTATAAAGAAAAAAATATGAAATCGAAAATGCAACTGGAGTCTTATTTAAAAAAATATATATATATATATATATTTGGTTCCTTTACCGGTTTCGCAGTTCTTCTGCTTTTCAAAAGTAGAGTTGTAATGGAGGGTTTGTGGTTTTTCTCACATCTGGTTGATCTTTGACTGTTACTTGAATGGAAAAAGTGACTCCAAACGCCAGGTATTTAGAGACGTAATTTAATTGGTTGTTCAATAAATATAATAAATTTCCCGCCTGTTCGCGTTACAAAGTTCTTCAAACTCAGGTTTTTATTTTCAAATATGAGTGTTTGAATTACTTTTTACTTAAAAAAGTGTGGTTCACGAAGGCTTTTTCTTAAAAAATGCAATCTGATTGGTTATAAATGAAATTATGGCTGTCACGTGAACAAGTTCATTAAAATTCGCGCCCGTATTATTTATTTTGTAGCCATTTAGAGAATTTTATGACGAGCAAATGAATGGTCAAGGGAAATGGGATGGGAGAATTGTTCTGGTTCAGTGAATATGGCTAGTTCGCTGGGGTGTCAGATTTCCGATTTTCTATTGAGATAAAGTAGATATATGTATGTTTATTCGTGTGTGTGTGTGTGCGTGTGTGTGTATATGGGTGTTATGTGTGTATGTGTGTGTGTGTCGGGAAGTGATTTTATTAGTAGAAATGGGGGAGGGAGTTGTGTATGTGTGTGGGGGTGGGTGTTATGTGTGTGTGTATGGGTGTTATGTGTGTGTGGGAGTATGGTTAGCATGTTAAGATGAAGAGAATATATATTTTGTGTGTGTGTGTGTGTGTGTGTGTGTGTGTGTGTAGGAAAATGATTCCGTTAGGAATATTTTTGAATGAACATATTTTCCTTACTTATTCGTATTTGTTCTGTTGTATTCTCAGCGCAAACGTATGTTAAGGTTTATTTAGTTCGGGTTTTTATTTTCTAAAGTAGAAGGTGTTATGTGTGTGTATGTGTCTGTTTGGATGGTTAGCATGTCATGGTGTTGACATAATGTATATTAAACCATATTTAATGCTGGTTTATATTTTTGAATAAACATATTTTCCTTATTTATTCGTATTTGTTCTGTTGTATTGTCAGCGCAAATGCAAAATGGGAAGACTTGGAATTTGGGTGTCTTATTACTTGCGCAAATGTCTAGATGTGCGCTTAGTGGTATCTGTCTCGTGGTTGGATCTCGTAATTGTTGGCGATGAACTGTCATTCTATTTCTGAGTGTGAGTTTAGTTTGTCCTATATAATCTTCATTTCATCCTTTTCATTTAATGGCATAAAGTAGATTTTTCGATGAGCAAGTGAAGTGATTTTTTACACCAACATTTTCTCCTGATTTAAATGTATACTTGTTGCCTTCAATGAGGTGAGTGCAGGTGCCACAATTAGAGCGACCACATTTTTTGACAGTTGGTTGTGGGTCTGTAGTAGGTAATTTGGCATTGGTGAGTAATGTTTTCAGTGATTTCGGTTGTCTTTTTCTTTTGATTATTTTGTGTTTTTCAAGGGCTTTTTTCATTCTTGGGTCTTGTATCAGTAGTGGGATGTTTTTTGTGAATAATGTTGTAAGCTTCCGCATTTCTTGGGTTGTTTGTTGAGATATATGATAGAATATTGTATCTGTTTTTTGTAATTCATGAATGCCTATTAATTTAGCCCTTTCTATGCCATTATTTATCAGTAATGGTGGGTACTGTCTTTCGAGTAGAATTTCCTTTAATACTTGAAGTTTTTTATTTCGCGTTTCATAATTGGAGACAATTGTGCAAATTTTTCTTACTGGGTTAAAAGGAATGTTCGTCTTGGTGTGCTTTGGATGGTTGGAGGTGAATAGCAGGCATTGTTTGGAATCTGTTGGTTGGTAGTGTGTGTCAGTTTCAATATTTGTGTCTTTTTTTAAGATTAAGATGTCCAGAAATGGGAGTTGATCTTGGCTGTATTCCATTGTGAATTGGATGTGGTTATTGATGCCGTTTATTAAATTTTTGAAATCATTCAGTTGGTCGAGTGTATGGGGCCAAAGAATGAGACAATCATCCAAGTAGCGTTTCCAATTATCTGATAAATATTTGCAATTATCTGATAAATATTTGCAACACAAAAATAACGCTGGAGCCACTTTTTTAACATAAAAACAGGTAGAATTCCCAAAACTAATCAGATCAGAGCAAACAGCACGGACACTCTATCTCAAAATTATTTTTGAAAAGCATTTAGAAATGCGCAACCGGTAAAAACTTAAAAACTTAAAACCACAACTGAATACTAACCCATACAATCACTAATACTCTTTTATTCCTAATTAAACCATTTTTCAACTGTGAACAATTTGTCAGCATTTTCTATTCCGTTTACCAATATATATATATATATATATATATATATATATTGTTATACCTTGGGAGGGTCATGTTGCCAATAACAAATTCAGAAACGAAATATATATATATATTTATATATATACTTATTTAAATATATATATATATATATATATATTTATATAAATATATATATATATATATTTATATATACATTTATATAAATATATATTTATATATATATTTATATAAATATATATTTATATATATATTTATATAAATATATATTTATATATATATATATATATATATATATATATATATATATATATATATATATATATATATATATATATATATATATATATATATATATATATATATATACGTGGGAAAGGAACAAATCGGAGAATAGACCGTTAAA
>OZ024743.1:310121190-310123690 GCA_964016885.1 Eledone cirrhosa | reverse complement strand
TATATATATATATATATGTATATGTATATGTATGTGTGTATGGATCAGTGTATGTGTATATATAGGTGTAAGTGCACTAAATCCCTTTCTATCACTCTCCCCTCTCCTACCGACCACAGGGAGATATATGTATGTATATTGCTTCCACCCCCTCACTGACCAGCAGCTGGCCATCTGGTGATTGCTAAATCTGACCTTAAAAAAACCACTTCCCACAAATAATTCCTCATTCACTACCAGAAAGGGACACACAGCAGTCAACTTGCTGCTACCAAGATGAAAACTACTATGAAATCCCACACTGAATTTTATACTTGAATTTTCAAATCTCAAATTTTAACTCTTCCTATTATTAATTTTTCTTAATATTAATCAACATTTGAAAAGATGGCTTTTGCAGACCCATCGAAACCGGTCATTTTTTATACCCTTTATAAATTATCCTTACCTTATAAAATTATGTTTTTTCACAAAAAAGTATTCTGTCTCTTATATATTCCATGTGCCATTACCAACCTCAATTTTCTCTATAACCTTCGTTTTATGTAGAAACTTACATTTTTCATATATACTAACCTACGCAAATCCGGAAAATGGCACTGGAACAAGACAACACAACTTCAAACTCCAATATAAATGAGGAAATCCTGAAAATTCTAAAAGAGATAAATGGTAAACTCACCATTCTGACAAAAAAACAGGATATACCCCAAACCACCACACTGACTGACAACCACATTTATTTAAACGTTCAAAACGTATGCAACTCCATCGAAAAACTTATGAATACCAAAACAGAACAGAAAACATTGCTCCATATCAAAAACCAAATGGGACACCTCTGGAAAAAACATCTAAAAACCAGAAAATTCACTTTCTGGAATATGATAAAAAACCAGAAAATTCACTTTCTGGAATATGATAAAAAACCTCAACAAAGCTGGAATTTACCAGAAATGGATTAACTCAACACCGATAGTTTTACCACGTAAATTCCAAATAAAGCATATTACAAACGAACCTGAACCAGAAAGAAAACTCCGTGAACAAATGTCACTCAACAGGATAAACATGGAAATAGAACTCCTAAAATTAAGGGCCACCTCCAACGTGCAAGAGTATAATGATACTGATGAAAACATGGAGGAAGAATGCACTAAAAAGGCCGAGGCAACAACCCTACAAAATTTAATCAAATCGTGGAAACAGGACTGCGAGAATGCAGAAATTATTTCCCTTATAGGGTGGGAAAAATCCGAAAACTGGTTCCTCAAATATGAAGAAGACTTTAAAAGGACGCACCAAACAGGTAACTCCTTTATAAAGCATTTGAACATAACAAGAACTACAACAGACACATTTACACCACCAAACCCAACACACACTAACCACAGGCACATCCCCCACCAACACAAACCAAATACGGCCAACTACACCAAAAGAAACACACCCAACCACCACAACACAGGTTTCAGTAGAAATACCCCTACATAAACCAACGACGAAATAACATAGATCCAACTCACAACACACACACCACATTCCTCAGAAGAAACCCACCCAGACCACTTGAAATCACAACAGAACTTACCCACAACCACACCAGACATCACCCTCAATCCAACAAAAGACAACCCCCAACCTCAACACTCTGTACCACAGAAATATCGCACCCAGACCACATGAACCAACAACAGAACCCTTGCTCATTAACAACCACAACACATACCACCCCCACCATCACATTCACCCTCATGAAACAACAAGCTACAGAACCACACGCAACAGACCAACAAAATATAATCACACACAAAACTACATTCCTTTTTTAGGGAAAAGCCTGAAATACCAGGATACTCGATGCGCCCCCTCCCCCCTCAGGAGAAACCAAAAATAATCAACCTCTCAAAGACACCTCTAACCAACACACAAATCAACATTTTAAGTAAGGGCCTGAAATTTACACCTACACCACGTAAACCAAACTTCCCCGAAATGAAGGATGACATCATAGAATTCTGCCGAAAGCTGCGACTAACGGAATTCTTCCACAACGACACCAACACTGAAGACGAATCACTGGTTAGAAATAAAAGCAATTTCTGCCCACAAAAGGGAAGAAATAAAGCACTGGACACGTACTGCGAACACATCACCAACTTTCCCTATGAAAAAATTACAAATAAACACACGAAATCAAACCTATCTACACACGAATGGGAAGAATTATTCACACTTAGAAACAACCCTGAGATAACCATCAAAGAAGCCGATAAAGGCAGTACTGTTGTCATTATGAATACGGACTACTATAGGACCCTCGCACTTAACATTTTAGAAAACAACACATACTATGAAAAAACAGAAAACTACAAACACAACAAAACAATGGGGAACCTTTTGACCTTACTGAATAAATACCGCAACAGCTTAACCACAAAAGAGTTTAACTATATAAGCCACTTCAAATGCAATACAAGCTCATTTTACGGCTTACCGA
>OZ024743.1:310108690-310116190 GCA_964016885.1 Eledone cirrhosa | reverse complement strand
TAGTCCTGTGCATGGATTACCACCAAGAGATAGATTGATGATTAGATAGATAATCGTATTGTTAAGTGAATATATACTGTAAGCGATCAGTTCAATGAATTATGCACGTAATCATCTTGATGTGAACTCCTTTAGTACCTATTAATAGACTCCACTCTAGCTTGTAGATGTGATACATAATTGATTTATATTTAAGACGGGGGTTGTCTATTGCTTGATGGCCAGACTAGTGCATTTATATGAGAGATTGGATCTCCGGACCATACCGAAGATTTACTGGAGATGCAGGCATGCAATGACCCGGAGCCTACCGGGTGGCATATATAATATTGGGACCATACCAGGTCCTACTGTTAAATTACATTTGCATGGAGCAGTGACTTGAGAGTCTGACTCCTCTTATAGAACGTTCAGATAAAACACCACTTAATTAATGGATGGTAATCATCCTAATATATACACCCTTGTACTTCTTAATGGACAACTCTCTAACCTATAAATGGGTAACATACTCTAGATATTAGTTATAACTTCACATGATAGGCACGTATTTGAATCACCATTATTGTAGTTTAGGATAGTAATGTAACTAAGATAACTAGCTAGTTACCTCCCCTTACGCATTAATTCCCCTTAGTCATTCAGGCACTTCCGGAATCTGGACAGCATGATATATTAATTAAGAACCGACTGGATGCGGTTTATAGCTTGACTATATGCTGAACCACCGCGAATTATACGATAGACGCGTGTTCTCTATATATATATTGCGTCTCATGGATTATGTGAGTGGTGGTGTGAGCAAGGATAGTGGTACGGCCTTGCCTACGATACAATAAGGTTTATAGTATGTTGAAGGTTTTTGATATTTTGGTGTTTCCCCGCATCCGAGACTGTATATCATACAGATGTATGAGAAGAAATGACTTAATAATTCAGTCTACATAATAAGATCGATTGCCTGCTTCAACTGCCTGACCCTGCAAATATCATTCTGACGCACTCTAATCATGTATAGATAAGACACGCGTGCATGCTACACGGGAGATTGTTTCATACACTGACTACTCTAAGCTTTCCTCTTGCTTTATCTTCATAGACTGCCAACGCTTCATGTTTATCTTTATTTTCACTCTTGTTTTTATTTTATTTTTATCCTGTAACATTTATATGTAAATTGCCATGCTATATCATTTGATGAATGTCACCCCACTGTTGATCAATATGCGCATATATTTTATGTGTCTCTTGGGTTGAAAAGGAGGTCAAGTATGTTATAAATAGTTGCTCCGAAGAATCCAAACCTCGGTTTGGAGGAAACAATTGTAAGCAAATAAATGACTTAAACTGAACTTTGATTACTGTAATCTCTCTCTCTCTATATATATATATTAGGGTAAACATTGATGCAATTCAATTCAAGCACTCAACTTACCTTTTCCACATAGGAGTGACGGAGTAAATATCGAATAAGGAAAAGCGAAGTAGTTTCAGATGTTCATGTCCTTTAATAATAATGCTGTGATATATATTTCAGTGACGACACTGGCCACACTGTTCTGTGTGCGAGTGTCGTCTCATCATCAGACAGCTTGTTACATAATAAGGTTATGTTTCCGAGGCAATCCAAATTGGATCGACAAGGGAACGGATGAATTGCGTGTTCTTGGGTTTTTGATCCGCTACCTTGTGAGTACCAATTCACCCCCACCCCGGCCTGCGCAAGCGCATGTCCGAAGGAAGTTGACCATTCGCCACCGCGGACTTCAACGAAATTTGTTTAGTCAGTTCACCCTGTCATCCAAAACAATGGCCCACCAATGCCTGTACCATATTTTACTGCTACCCATCACGGCTGTGGCAGTCAGCCGAGAGCCAGAGGGGATGGGAGAGTGTTAGTTTTTACAGGTCATAATACTACCCCTCACTAAGCGTTGACGGTACGACTGACTATCACCTTATTAGGGAAAATAAACTTATTCTAGGTATCATGGTTTTACGTTGGAAGTTAAGAGTGAGAGTTGGAAATAAAAATTAAAATCCTAAATCAAATATCAGAAATTATAAATTAAACAATTAAGAAATTAACAATTAGAAATTAAAGAATTAAAAAAAGAATTAAAACATTCTTTTCAGGTGATAATTCGGATTGAGGTGAGTAAAAATATAGACTGAAGTGAGTAAATAATATGGAGAGAGGTGTTTAAGTAATATGTTCTGAGAGGGATTCTAGTGTCACAGTTACTCTATCCACATATTGAACGACGGTGTCGTACATTATAACTACAGGGCTCCAGGCATTAGTGAATCTGGTACAGTCCTAATTTCCATCACATGCAACAAAATCAAAGAAAAACAGACATAAAGTACACAAAAGAAAAGAACAGAACCAACAGTGAATAAATGCAAAAACACAGAGTACATATATGATCCATATGATTGTCCATCTGTCCATGTATAGATTGAATTGAGGGGGCCTCTGTTCAAGTGCGATTTGGTGCAGGAAAATAGGGGTTTATCCTATTATTTGTTTCCGCGTATTTATCCAGCCGAAAGTTATTATTATGTCCGTCCAGTGAAAGGGGTTTCCATACCCATGGTAGAGAGAATTTCCGGGGTAGCTTATGGTTGGTTCCTCTCTTCTCCACCATATCGGTTACATCGTAAAGCGCTCAACTATTGGAGCTAAATTATTAGGGTAAACATTGATGCAATTCAATTCAAGCACTCAACGTACTTTTTCCACATAGGAGTGACGGAGTAAATATCGGATAAGGAAAAGCGAAGTAGTTTCAGATGTTCAAGTCCTTTAATAACAATGCTGTGATATATATTTCAGTGACGACACTGGCCACACTGTTCTGTGTGCGAGTGTCGTGTCATCATCAGAAAGCTTGTTACATAATAAGGTTATGTTTCCGAACATTGCGTGTTCTTGGGTTTTTCATCCGCTCCCTTGTGAGTACCAATTCACCTCCACCGGCCTAGGAACGAGTAGGACCCCGACGGCTGAGCCGAAGCCGTTTCGACGGCTAATTCTGGACTAAAGAAAATGTTTATCCTGGTATTTGAATAGCCGAGCTTCTCAGGGGGTAATTCCATTTATGGTAAAAGTGATTGTCACAAGGATTGGTCAAAAGTTTCTTGTTGAGACTAATAATTCTATCATGGCAATTTGTGGAGGGAAGGGGTAGCTGAACCTGCCAGTAGAAGAAAGAGGAAGAGGGGGTGGAGGAAACCCAGACGTGCTGCGTTGATAGTGCCAACTACAGCTGAGCAGGAGGTCAAATAATATACTAGGGGGGGGGGAGTCGAAACAATAAGTAAAACAATATTGGGTAAATATATAGAAAAATACCGGGAGTGAAAAAAAAAATTAAATGTAAAAAAAACAATTTCTGGTTACTATAACCTAATGACAGCTATCAAGTCTCTCACTGCAACTGCTAGACTAAAGAAAGGTTTACTAGGTGGGACGGAATTATAAAGAGACCCTTTTAAGAGGTATAAGTAAACCACCGAATATATCTTACGGTGACGGGTCAACAAGTGGGGGGCCAAAATACTAAAGAAACTACCACGAAATAATAATTCAGAGTCCCGACACCAGTACGAAATAAAGGTTTCTACCCCAGGCACAAGGCCAGCAACCACCCAGTGCTAAAAATAAATAAAATTTGACCAATCCTTGTGACAATCACTTTTACCATATATGGAATTACCCCTGAGAAGCTCGGCTATTCAAATACCAGAATAAAAATTTTCATTTAGTCCAGAATTAGCCGTAGAAACGGCTTAATCTCAGCCGTCGGGGTCCTATTCGTTCCTATTACCCATTCTACTACACTAAGTATTGAGTACTTTGGTGCGTTATGGTCCAACTGGTTTCTTACCACATTTCCTTCGTTATAAATATATATACTCTTTTACTCTTTTACCTGTTTCAGCCATCCGGCTGAGGCCATGCTGGGGCACCGCCCTTGGATTATATATATATATATATATAAAAATATATATATAAATATTTATATATATATATATATATATATATATATATATATATATATATATATATATATATATATATATATATATATAAATATATATATATATAAATATATATATATATATATATATATAAATATATATATATATATGTATATATATAAATATATATAAATATATATACATATAAATATATAAATATATATAAATATATAAATATATATATATAAATATATATGTATAAATATATATGTATATATATATAAATATATATATATATAAATATATATGTATATATATATACATAAATATATATATATATAAATATATATGTATATATATATATACATAAATATATATATATATATATAAATATATATATATATATAAATATATATGTGTATATATATATATATATATATATATATATATATATATATATATATATATATATATATATATATTTATATATATATATATGAATAAATATATATAAATATATGCAAATGTTCTATTTAAATTGTTGGGATACAATAAGCAAATATTTTTATAACTGATATAAAGCACTCAACAAATAATTGGAGTAAACATACGATATTTACAAATGGAAACTATATTTATAAAACCATATTTATTTCATTATACATATTTCAAGAACACCAAGTTAAATTATGGTGTGGTTTCATCAGATAAAATATAATATAGAGCAGTTTTATGAATAAATACTGACATACACATAAAGAATGCAACCATTACTGTTGGAAGCTCCCGGATAGTGGAGTTATATTTATACTTATAGTATTAGGTAAGTTAGTATTGGATATTTTTAAATAAAAGAAAACCTTACAATAATTCCGAAAACAAAAAAAGATATAGAACTAGGAACATATTATGGTTCGCTCCTCCTTTCTCATTAAATATTAAAACCCCTATTGCTAAACTATTGTTTAAAGATCTTGACAAATGCTTCCTTAGAACACATAGATATTATTCAATTTTTAATAGACATACTATAAAATTAACTTCTTCCACCAAAAACTTAGCGCAAAATATTAATAGAATTAATAATAGAAATTTAAAACCTAACCAAAATACCACTAATAACCCAAGCAATATCCAATTTGATAAATGTAACTGTAGAATTAAATCTAACTGCCCGTTAAATAACAATTGCTTAGCTAAAAATATAGTATATAATTGTAATGTAAAAACTAATTTAAATTCATTTAATTATGTGGGATACACTTCCACAGAGTTTAAATCCCGCTTCAATAATCATAAAAATTCTTTTACAGATCCCCCCAAAAAATCTTCAACTTCTTTATCTAGCTTATTATACCTCAAACTAAAGAATGTTAAATATTCGTTGATTTGGAATATTATTTCAAAAGCTACTCCTTTTAACTCCTCTTCAGAAAATTGTGATCTTTGTATAGAGGAAATATTCTTTATATTAAAGACCAAAAATTCCCTGAACCTAAGGAACAATTTATTCAGTTGCTGTAGACATAGATTGAACTCAACGTTTAAATATAAATTTAAAACGTAATATATAATTAATTAATTAATTTTATTAATATATTGAACCTATCGATAAATCATTAGATTCTTTCATTTTTTTTGACTGATTATACACTCAAGTAAAAAAAACTTTTCTTCCAAAATATAAATAAACATAATAAATTCTTCTAGAGAAATATACTGAAAGCTCTTAAAAGGGGAAAATAATTTTTGATAGTTTCTCCTATTTTCGAAAGTTTATCTTTTGAAAGTTTCTTTTTCTTTTTCTTTCTCTTATGGATATAAAAGTAAATTAAGTTAAATATACGTAGAAAATTGTTATACTAAATTTATTAAACATATCATATTTTAAAATTATAACTTGAAATATTCTATAATATTTTTTAAATTATTATATTGTTTTAAAGTTATATTGCTTATAATTATATTTCCAAATCGTAATATAATTCTTTTGTATTTTATGTACTTCAATTATACTATGTACTATATTTATATATTATTCTCTCTATATATGTGCGTATGTGTATGGATATGTGTGTATTGATATACATATGCATATGTTTTATGGGTGTATGTCTATTTGTATGTATATGTGTATGTGATGCATATCTACATATTCGTGTGGGTACATGTGTATATATATATATATGTATATGTGTTAATTGTGTATGTATATATATATATATATATACGCATACAATTCGATTGCACTTATTTATAGAGATTATCCCAAGGTTCGTGCCAAATAAACATATAATAACAGTCATAACTACATAACAGGTTAATCTTATAAAACTTATATAAAACTTTGTATAATAACACAAAGTGTGTATAACAAAAAACAATTCCTTTAATATCTTAACAATTGGAACATCTATCTAACTAAGTAACGTAATTTTCCTTCACGCTACTTTGATATTACATTGAAAAGACTTTCTCTGATTTTATATGTTTTCCTATATCTTAAATTAAAAAAATCCTTTATATTTTGTATGTATATATTATATACGTAGTTAGATATATATATATATTTTTATACGTGTGTATATATATTTATATTTTTGCGTATGTATATGTGTTATATTCTTATAATATATAGTCTTAATAATAATATATAGATTTCTTAATATATAGATCTCAATTTTTAAAGTATTGATCTCAATATTATAACTGATTAACTAAACATTTAATCATATTTAAACAATGGTTAAATTTCTCATATTATATATGTATATTCCATTCAGGATTATTAACATTTCTAATTTTATTTATTCATTTCATTTCAAATGTTAAGATAAATCAACAAGATATGACTTGGAGTTTTCATTCTCTCTCTCCTATCCCTTTCTCCTCTCTCTCTCTCTCTTTCTTTTTTTCTATTTCTATTTCTTTTCTCTCTCTGTTGTTATGCTCTCTCTCTCTCTCTCTTTCTCTCTTTTTTTCTCGCTGTTATTCTGCTCTCTCTCTTTCTCTTTCTCCGTAACCCAACGGCTTATTTAAAAATATCCAATACTAACTTACCTAATACTATAAGTATAAATATAACTCCACTATCCGGGAGCTTCCAACAGTAATGGTTGCATTCTTTAAGGGTATGTCAATATTTATTTATAAAACTGCTCTATATTATATTTTATCTGTTGAAAGCACATCATAATTTAACTTGGTGTCCTTGAAATATGTATAATGAAATAAATATGGTTTTATAAATATAGTTTCCATTTGTCAATATCGTATGTATATAAATATATATATATATATATATATATATATATATATATATATTATATATATATATATATATATAAATATATATATATATATAAAGATATATATATATATTATATATATATATATATATATATATAAATATATATAAATGTTTTAGCCTAAGAAAATATCTATATGCGTGTTTAATTTATACAAACATATATTTATTTTTTATTTTCAATTGAGTTCTTAAACAAGTTGGAT
>OZ024743.1:310101190-310103690 GCA_964016885.1 Eledone cirrhosa | reverse complement strand
GCGCAGGAGTATCCTAGTTTAACTTTGTGTCGGTTAAAGATGGAGCCGTATTTATATATATAAATATATATATATATATATATATATATATATATATATATATATATATATATATATATATATAAGTTGAAAAAAAAAATGAAACCGAAATTTCATTTCTCACTCTTAGTACGGCACTTACTTAAATGTAAATATGTGTGTATACGTACATACATATATGTATACAGACGTACAGTAGAATGCATATATATATATATATATATATATATATATATATATATATATATATATATATATATATATATATATATATATATACATATATACATACAGGTACAGATACATATATGCACGTATCAGTTTAGCAGACGCTTATTATAACGCCGCTTTGTTCGTTTGTAAACAAACTGAACAGCCTGAATTTTTATGCCGTACGGTGTTAAGGCAACCACGTCACCTTTTTGTTCAACACTGACACAGGAACGATGTACTAGTTTCAAGCTTGTTAGCTATCATTAGCATCGTATACCCATCTGCCAGATAGTTGAACGTTCGAAAGTATATACTTTCCTTATGAAAATTAACGGCTGAGCAGCCTAATTTGCATATCGAGTGAGCTAAGTCGGTCAGGCATACCGAAAACGATGAGTTGAAAAAAAATGAAACCGAAATTTCATTTCTCACTCTTAGTACGGCACTTACTTAAATGTAAGTATGTGTGTATACGTACATACATATATGTATACAGACGTACAGTAGCATGCATATATATATACATATATATATATATATATATATATATATATATATATATACATATATACATACAGGTACACATACATATATGCACGTATCAGTTTAGCAGACGCTTATTATAACGCCGCTTTGTTCGTTTGTAAACAAACTGAACAGCCTGAATTTTTATGCCGTACGGTGTTAAGGCAACCACGTCACCTTTTTGTTCAACACTGACACAGGAACGATGTACTAGTTTCAAGCTTGTTAGCTATCATTAGCACCGTATACCCATCTGCCAGATAGTTGAACGTTCGAAAGTATATACTTTCCTTATGAAAATTAACGGCTGAGCAGCCTAATTTGCATATCGAGTGAGCTAAGTCGGTTAGGCATACCGAAAACGATGTGTTGAAAAAAAAATGAACCATAACGCACCAGAATACTCAATACTTAGGGTAGTAGAGTGGGAAATAAGAAAAAGTATGACTCCGACGGCAGAGGTCAAGCCGTTTCGACGGCTATTTCTGGACTAAATAGTCCAGAAATAGCCGTCGAAACGGCTTGAGCTCTGCTGTCGGGATCATACTTTTTCCTATATATATATATATATATATATATATATAAATATATAAATATATATTTATAATATACATATATATTTATAATATACATATATATGTATTATATATATATATATATATATATATATATATATATATATATATATATATATATATATATATATATATATATCATACAATATGTAGAGAATATAACACACCAGAGAGAGAGATGGTGCGCCATCAGTCAAACAGGAAGAAATCACCAGTGTATGGAATCTATAGCCCATTGAATGCAAAGTAGACACAATAATTAAAAGTATAAATCACAGTGCAAATACGTACCTTGATAACCATCTAACACACACGTACACATCCAACGGGATCTGTTTCACCAACTAATTTGTTGACAGAAATGATTAGCCTATGGTTCATCAGCGCGTGTAAGGCTATACGTTTCAGACAACACTAAAAGAATCTAAAGCGACCGTCCAGCCACACGTGGTAGAGAGAAATTCACAGAGTGCCTAGGGCAGCAACCAGTGGACTCTGAGGGACGAGCTTCTAGAAAGGGCAGACCAAACCACTCAGAGAAGTGTGCTCAATCAAATAGAGAGAGAGAAGATACTGTTATAAGGAACGAAATATCACGATAAATTAACGGAGCCACAGACTCTCGCTATTCCCTGTCATTAATGTACTCAAAGGAGAAGGAATCCCGTGCCCTTTATAATACAATATGTAGAGAAGACAACACACCAGAGAGAGAGCGATGGTGCGCCATCAATCAAACAGGGAAAAATCACCAATGGCATCTTCGTCGTTTTGGGGAATAACAGAAATCAGGAGGGGACATGTTTGGAGAATAGGGAGCCAGACAAATGAAAGAAATACATTGGTTTGACAAGAAATATTGAATCAGCAGCAATAAATGAGCTAGGGAATTGTTATGATGCCGGTGTTCTTTTTATGATGTCCAAAGATCCAGTCCCTTGCAAAGATATTAGAGGATACCGTAGTAAAATCCCTTTGTAGCTGTTTGTCTTTCAGGCACGTATTCTTGATGCATTGCAACGACTGAGCTTTGATTTACGAGTCGTACTCGAATAACCATGTCTTCTCAATTATTAAGGTTTGTTGCATTATAAGATATTCTAAAATATATATAATATATATAAAATATATATAATATATATAATATA
>OZ024743.1:310038690-310096190 GCA_964016885.1 Eledone cirrhosa | reverse complement strand
GGACGCTCCAAACAATGACGTATTATCTTCACTTTTTTTCGTTCGTTGCCAGGGAACGTCTTCACGAACCAAAGTATCGTCTTCCTGTTTTCCTTCGGTTGCAACGATTTTCGAAATATTTACTTCTGCGTTCACAGATTATTTTTCTAGTTTCAGAAGATCCCGTTAACGGTCAAAGCAGCGATTCTTTGATTAAACTTTAATCTGTTATTTTAATAAATATTTGCTCTAGGGTTCTTAGATATTTGATATATATTTATCCTTATCGAGCCCTCTTCGGATTTTAGTCTTCACATTTATTATTATTTCTATATATATATTATTACTATATATATATATATATATATATATATAGATAGATAGATATATATATAGATATATATACATATAGATATATATATATATATATAGATATATATATATATATATATAGATAGATAGATAGATATAAATATATATATATAGATAGATAGATATATATATAGATATATAGATATATAGATATATAGATATATATATAGATATATATATATATATATATATATATATAGATAGATAGATAGATATAAATCAGGATTTTATAAGTTTAAACTAGTGAGACCATTTTGCAGCAGAGTACACGATACTTGGGATAGGAGAGTGTCAATATAGTAGATATTTGGGTTACTACGGCTGAATTCTTACCGTTTCGACACCAAATTGCAAACACTCTCTGATTGCGAACAAGCATGTGTTAATTTGAGTGCGTATATATACATATTCATTTTATTTATTTAGATAGTATTTAGTTTTATTTTCAAGCTGATATCATTCAACAAATTTAACCTTTTAATTGTGTGTCGAGTTTAAATGTTTGTTTTTGTGTCGTATGGTGTGTAATATATTTCTGATACAAGTTACCTTCAATTATTTTCGCGTTCTCCAGAATCGCTTTATTCTGTTTTTGTTTGAAGTAAGGTTTACAGCGAATTTATATCTAGTTTCATGGTCTTTTTATTTTGTCATATATTAGATGTGTACGCTAAATTTCGGCATAGTGCCTGAATAAGAACCTATAGGGTTTCGAGATTGGAATTGATTTATTCTGAAAGGACGTAATTTAAATTTGGGGCAATCAAACAGTCTTAGTTACAACCCCCCTCTATATATCTCTATGTATATATATATATATATATATATATATAGAGAGAGAGAGAGAGAGGGGGGGGAGCGAGAAATGAGAGAGATTTACATATATATAGATATGTGTGTAAGTGTGTGTGTAAAAACATGCTTGTATTTTCTTCTGGTTTCATTATTTTATATATTTTCACTTATTGAGAGACCGCTGGTTTCTAACATACCAACAAGACTCTTTCATTGGAATTTAGACAACACCAGCTTGGTATATAATTCTGTAAACTGTATGTGTTGGTATAACGTGTATGTAGGTATGGTTGTTATTGCATGTGTGGATCTGTATGTATTGAATTATATGTGTACATGTGACGGCGCTATAGGGAAACTAGGTAGCCGCCTAGGGCACTGATTTCACGGGGCGCATTTCTCCATATCAACAACAATTTTGAAAAAAAGAAAGTTTCAATTTTATTGAGGGTAGATTTTTATCCTGGTTTATTTCATTCAGGGACAAATAACAGGGTATATTGAGTCTGACCAGAACAAGCCAAAAAGTGGTGAGAGTAGTTTCTCAAATCTCAAACTTATAAAATCTTACATTCACTCTACAATGTTGCAAGAGAAACTAGTTGGTTTGGCAACTATATCAATTGAACATGTCCAGGCTTCAACACTTGGTTTAGCTGAATTGGTTTAAAACTTTGCCGTGAAAAAGGCACACAAAATGAGTTTTTGAATTGCCTTTCTATCTGCATTTATCCCTCAACCAAATTTAGTTTCATGTGTACTAGCAAGGGTGGTGGAAGCATTTCTGAATTGGGAATGGGGGACACATTTGGAAAATTTAGTTATAGTGATTAGTTTAGCTCTTTGCACTTTAAAATGGTCTGAAAATTTCGATATGCTCTAAACATACCCATGTGTGTTTTGGTAGTTTGGGAGAAAATATAATTATTGGAGGGGGGATACCCCTCCCCAGGTCCACCGTCACTGTATATACAGGGTGGGGCAGAAAGATGGCCCCGATTTCAAAGGTTAATAAAAAACAAACAGATAAGAAAAAACTTTGTATTTATAATAAGTACATTACATGCCATTGAGGTTTAAGTGGTTTTCGTGCGGAACGTCTGGGAGACTGCTGTATTGAAGCTGCCACATCTGCTACATTTTCTGGCCCTCTAGTGGTCCTAGGACGGCCAGGACTTTTCTTTTTTAAAGCCGATGATGTTTGTCTAAAGTTAGAAACCTACAGATGAATTGTTTTTTCATCCGGTACGGGATCATGACGACGAAGCGCAAAGTGTCTTCGAAAGGAACGCTGCGTCGTTACGACGTACTCACCCTTCTTAAGAAACTCTTCTACAACAGATGCACGATTATCTCCACTCCAGGTCGTGGTGGGGTACTACCTGAAACAGAAAATTAATGGCATGTAATGTACTTATTATAAATACAAGGTATTTCTCTTATGATCATGTGTTTGTTTTTTATTAACCTTTCAAATCGGGGCAACCTTTCTGCTCCACCCTGTATATCATTTTTTAAAAATTGTGCTCTGTGCCCTTTCCTAAGGCGTTGATATATCGAGCTTCTTCGCACTTGGTAAGAGAATGGTATAATACTGGTATTTTACAAGTGCACTCACAGTATCACCAGACTTTCCTGGTGAGTACGCAGGTGAGTCTCCAGAGTAACAAGGCTTGGCCATAATAAATGAATATTTAAACTCTATTTCGGTTTTGAGTTTTCATTCTTATGTCTGTCAATAATTCACGTACTCTCAGGTCTTGAATAATCGACTCCACGCCTCGTTTATCAAATTTTGCGAATCTAACTCCGGCGAAATTTTATTGTTTCATATTGATACGCAGCTGGAGAATCTAATTATTTTATTTTACATTAAAAACACATATATGACAAAAGAAGAACATTACAAGAAATCGCATATTTAAGAATGTACACTATATAATTAATGATTTTCCAAGCTCCGCCCCATTAGCCCCCCTCCTATTATTTGTCTGTCACATAAAACGCTCTTTTAACCCTCCTCTCTGTATCTGCTGAAACCAATCTCGACCCCTCTCTACCTTCGGGTAGTTTTCTGCTAGCATGTGTAGTGTGCATATTGATATTTTACGCAAATATAAATGCATGTAGATATGCTACATCAAATAAAATAGTAATTGACAATATGCACAGAAATTGAACGAAGACTGCGTTACACTGTCTTATGTAATCAGTAACGTAATCCATGATACATTAAAAAAAGACGATATCTATACATATATATATAAAACTGTAGTTGTGTTTGTGTGTGTGTGTATGTGTGTGTGTGTGTGAGTGGGGGGGGGGGGTCCCCTCATTTTCGCAAAGTCTATACAAATCCACATTTCTACTCCGATTGACTTCAAACTTGCATTTATTTATTCCTTGCGGTCTAAATATATTAACTGAAGCTTTTATTTTTTTATTTTCTGTTGTTAAAGGGGTGTTAGGCGCTGGTTAACGATCTCTGTCGTGCCCTTATAATATCTGTCTGTATGCCTGGCTCTCTGCATTTCGACATTATGACAAATATTGATGACGTATTATCTATATTACTAAAACAAAGAACGTCTGTTTGTCTGTCTGTTTGTTCAATCACTAAAACTCGAGAACCGCCCAACCGATTGTTTTAAAACTTTACACATATAATACGTATGGTCCTATTGAGTGTTCTCAGCAAAAAAAAATTCAAATTGTCAATGCCCTAGGCGATTTAGAGATCTCTTTCTCTCTCTCTTAGTCTTTCTCTTTTTAGATAGATACATAATATTACGTCGCGCCTTTATAATATCTGTCTGTATGCCTGACTGTCTCTATTATGACATTATGACGAGATCAGTGTGTGTGCGGGTGTGTGTATATATATATTCTTATGCCAGGGAACATCTTCACGAACCAAAGTATCGTCTTCCTGTTTTCCTTCGGTTGCAACATTTTTCGAAATATTTACACAGATTGTTTTTTTTTATTTTAGTTTCAGAAGATCCCGTTAAGGGTGAAAGCAGCGATTCTTTGCTTAAACTTTAATCTGTTATTTTAATATATATATATAATTATATATTCGTTTACAGATATTATTGCATACACAATAACAAAATATAAGTAAACGTATTAATTACATGAGGCTCGATAAGGATAAATATATATCATTTTTGCATACACAATAACAAAATATAAACAAAAGTATTTATTTCGCGATAAAGTATTGATTTTCTTCGCACGGAAAAAAACCCTGTTAATCTATGACGAATTTTTCTTATAAGCACAAAATGTAGACACCACCCCGAGGTCGAGGTATTCCGTAGTTCTCTGTACTGTTATATATATATATATATATATATATATATATATATAATTATATTTTCGTGTACAGATATTTTTGCATACACAATAACAAAATATAAACAAACGTATTTATTTCACGAGGCTCGATAACGATAAATATATATCAAATATATAAGAACCCTAGAGCAAATCCCGAACAACGCCGGACCATTCTCCTAGTTATATATAAACTGCATTAGGAGAAAATTAGTGACGGAAATATATGCATGTTTATTTAAGCGATCACTAACCGGAAGTGTTGACATTTGAAGATTTTAAAGAAGTGAATCTTAAAATAAGCAACAATATTATTTATATTTAATCAAAAATAATGAAATTTAGGAGATAATTTATGTAATATTCAATCATTATTTATTCCATGTAATCCAACTTATTTTACTAAGGGGATAAAAAAATGATAAACCGTACGCAGTCCCGCATTCCTTGCTTTATTATAGTTTAGATTATCTCTCCCAATCCCCCTTTGTATATTAAACACTCCTGAATTCTCACCCTCTCTATATCTACTATCCGGCACTCTTATTATCCCTCGGTGTATATCTACAACCACTAAATACTCCTCCTCTCTATATCGACACGGAACTCTTACAATACCCCTCACTATATCAATTTACAGCAAACTCTCCCCCTCGCTATATCTACTCCATGGTACTCTCTTCCAATCCCCCTTTCTATATCAATAAACATCAAATTCTTCCCCGCTCTATATCTGTTACACGGAACTCTCTTCCAACCCCTTTCACTGTATCAATAAACATCAATATACCCGCTCCATATAACTAATCGACAACACACTCTCCCAAACAACCTCTCTATATCAACCATAGAACATTCTATCTCATTCTCTCCCACTCTATCCATCACTACCAAACTCCCCCTATCTATATTTATCAATAACTATATCTATCAATCCCCCTCTCTATATCAATTAACACCAAACTCTCCCCCTTTCTATATCTATCATACAACACTCTCTCCCAATGTCCCTCTCTATATCTACCATACAAAACTCTCTCTCATTCCCTCTCACTCGACCCATCACTACCAAACTCTCCCCTCTCTGTATCTAACAATACCTATACCTATCAATCATCTATATATCTAAAACAGAGAATGTCTGTCTGTCTGTCTGACTCCCACTCGAGAACCACCCAACCGATTTTTTTCAAACTTTACACATGTCCCTAGGACCCTAGGGACCGCATTAGGCGATTTAGCGATCTCTCTCTATAATTCTTAGTCTTTCTTTTTAGATAGATAAATAGATATAACGATGCGCCCTTATAATATCTATCTGTCTGCATTACAACATTATGACGCTATATATGTGTGTGTATATATATGTATATATAGTGTGTATATATATATATATATATATATATATATATAGTGTGTAACGTTTTTCGAAATATTTACAGATATTTTTGCATACACAATAACAAATTATAAACAAATGTATTTATTTCACGAGGCTCGATACGGATAAATATATATACCATATATAAGAACCCTAGAGCAAATCCCGAGCAACGCCGGGCCATTCTGCTAGTTCTCACTATATTCATTAACACCAATCTCCCCCCTCTCTATATCTACTACACTGTTATATAATCCCCCCCCCTATATATCAATTATCACCAAACTATCCCCCTCTCTATATCTACCTTACAACATCTCATTTTCTCTCACTCTATCCATCACTACCAAACTTTCTCCCTCTCTAAATTTATCAATACTTATCTCTATCAAACCTCTCACTTTTTTCATATACAGAAAACTCTCCCCCTCTCTACATCAACCAGACAGCACTCTCTCCCAATTTTCCTCTCTATATCAATTACCACCAAACTCTCCTCCTCTATATATCTATATCTCCCATTTGTCTCTACATAACATGTGCATAAATTGTAGCGCATATACAAATAGATGTGTGTTTTTGGTAGTTTGGGGAGAAAAATATAATTATTGGGGTGGGGGTGGCAAGCCAAACCAACCCCTCCCCAGTTCCATTGTCCCTGATTAGTATTGAGTGTCCGTCCGCCGTTCAACTGTCCATTATGCTGTTAGTTCATCACTAATGTCTATCTATATGTTTGTTTATTCTTGCCTTAATTTTGGAAATAAAATAGTATCAAGTAGTGCTTTTTTGAGAAGGGGGGGTCCGGATATTTGAGCACAGAGGGGTAATTTGTTATTTAAATTACCTTTGGTCTGTGCTCAAATGTTGAAAAAATAATTTATTAAGTTCATAATTTATAAATTTTGTAATTGATGTTTTTCAATGAGGCGGGGGCGCAGAATCTACCCTCGCCTAGGGTGCCAGATCATATGGCGTCGACCCTTTTTATACATGTTTATATACAGTTGTTACATGCTGAATTTCTGAACTGTTTTACATATTTTTACATTCCATTAATGGTCTATACTTGCAATTTCTTAACTAGGCGTGTCTTTTCTGGTTCTGTGTAGTGCAGCTTCTCAAGTTTTGTACTTAGGCAGTTAGTAACATACTTCAGAGCCACAGTCATCGCAGATACAAATCTGAAGTTTCTGTCAGAGTGAAGTATCTGCGGATTCGTCATTAGTTCAACATAAACGTTCTTTTCCTTGTTCTTTAGCATCATATTGAAATCTGCTGGGTAGCTGATTTCCACTACAGTGCCTCCCTTCTTTTCTCTCTCCCATATAACTATGTACGATCTGTTATATTTGTATTTTGTTTGGGTTTTGACTAGAACATTCCACTAGTATTCTTCCATATTACGTATGGCAGCATGTTGTGGCACATATTGATTGCATATCTGATCTAGGAGACTGATCTCTTAGTGTTGTTATTTGTAGAGGTTTCACACTTTCATTTGAACGTTGCTTGTTAGTACAATTGTTTCGCTGTAAAATAATTTAGGTCTGAATGACATTGGTCCCGGTGGAGAGTCATTCTATTCATATAGTCAACAGAGTTTTTTTTGCCATTTTATAGCAATTGAATTGGTAAATTGGTCGTTATTGAGTTCGTTTTTCCAAGATTAAGGTGATTTATATTTTCAGTTCCTTCTGTAATGAGAACTAAAAATATTCTTTTGACTTTCTAATTGCTGTTTTTGTTTCGGATCAGTGTTGTTGATGTTGCCGTGACTGGCTGTGTTGTTTGTAGCAAATTCAATATTTGCATAGATATTTCTACGACTTAAAATAAAAGCTGTCTTCAGAAGAATAATATTTTTAACCAGTCTGGTAGTTGTGACATTGCTGGAGGAGATAGTATTAATCTTAAATGTAATAAATAGTTTCTACACCATATGTGCGACTGCTTTCGTTGTGTGTGTGTGTGTGTAGATCAATATTAATTTACTGAAACAAGCAATCATTATTTTTACATATAGTACGTGTGGCATCTGAGGGTGGCTGTTGACTTTCAAAGATAAGAGTAAAATGTATTTGTTCCAGTCTTAGATGTATATTCCTAAAAGAAACTATGTAAGAAACAAACCCGTCTCAAAGTGGATCAGTGGATAATACCGATACGACAATCAGATTATCAAGTGGATTTAAGTACTACTTTAAAGTTGCTATCTCCTAGCTGAACCACTAGACAGTCTGTATATAAACAAATGAATTCGCAACCACTCCAAACATTTCTCTGAATAGAAAATACATAAATTCATACACACATACCTATATATATAAATATATATATATATATATATATATATATATATATATATATATGCAAAAGTTATATTTAAATTGTTGGGATACAACAAGCAAATATTTTTATAACTGATATAAAGCACTCAACAAGTATTTGGAGTAAACATACGATATTAACAAATGGAAACTATATTTATAAAACCATATTTATTTCATTATACATATTTCAAGGACACCAAGTTAAATTATGGTGTGCTTTCATCAGACGAAATATAATATAGATCAGTTTTATAAATAAATATTGACATACCCTTAAAAAATGCAACCATCACTGTTGGAAGCTCCCGGATAGTGGAGTTGTTTACTTATATTATTATTAGTATTCGATATTTTTATTTTTAAAATAAGCCGTTGGGTTATAGAGAAAGAAAAAGAAGGAGAGAGAGAAAAAGAGAGAAAGAAAGAAAAAAGAGAGAAACGAGAGAGAGAGATACCAAAACAACAGAGAGAGAAAGATGTAGATAGAGAGAGGAGACAGAGAGAAGGGGAGAGAACGAAAACTCTAAGTCATATCTTGTTGAGTTAACTTAACAATTGAGATGAAATGAATAAATAAAATTAGAAATGTTAATAATCATGAATGGAATATACATATATAATATGAGAAATTAATCATTTTTTAAATATATATATATTGTTTTAATATATATATATATATATATATATATATATACAGAGAAAGAGAGAGAGATAAGTATGTATATGAACGTATATGAATATATATATATATATATATATATATATATATATATACGCACACGTGTATATATATATATATATATATATATATATATATATACATAGAGGATTGTCGGCTACTGGTACAAAAAACTGATATTCTATCGGAGGTATCTTACTGACCTCTACCAACAAGTTCTCAAGGGAGATACACTTATACCAGAATGGTTGGCATTAGCACAAACAATACTGGTCCCCAAGAACAAAGACGCCCACTTGGCAAAAACCTACCGACACATTACATGCCAGAACCTGATGTATAAGATGTACACAGCCTGCATGAACCTATTTCCCCAAGAAAATAATAACATCATTACAGATGAACAAGCAGCTGGAAATAAAGGTACACGTGGGTGTACTGAACGACTCCTAATCAACAAAACTGCGATGTCGGAGGTGCGCCACTCAGGAGGAATATGACTACAGTCGAGCTGGACTACAGGAAAGCTTTTGATTCTGTTCCCCACTCTTGGATAATAGAGGCCCTCTGACTTGTTAAAGTCTCAGACATTATTATCAGAGCCACAGAGAAGCTGTCTTCTTCTTGGGCTACTATCCTAAAGTTAAAGACAGAGAAGGAGGACTCTATTTTCACTGATAAAATAGAACATCACAGGGGTATATTTCAGGGAGACAGTCTCGCTGTCATACTATTTATTCTGTCATTAAACCCCTCGTCCTTTCTGCTCAAGAAGTGTGAAGGATACCGGTTAGAAACACATAGTCACAAATCTACTTGCTGGCGGCTGAAGTCTTACACTAACGTTGCTGTATTGTTACCCTGAACAGCACCATGATTCGGCCTGAGCTGCTTTTTGTGATGCATTGCGTCATGAGAAGGGTCTAGAAAAGATGACCTAACCAAACCCTGTTCAATTATCAGACTGACCCGTAGTTTGCGGTTGGCAGTGGTTCATGATAGCAGGGAATTCGTTGAATAGAAGGCCCTCTTCTGTAAAGAAGTGATAGTCATCATATGCGCACACACACGCACACAGACACACACATATATATATATATATATATATATATATATATATGTGTGTGTGTGTGTGTCTGTGTGTGTGTGTGTGTGTGTGTGTGTGTGTGAATGTGTGTGTGGATGTGTGTGTGGGTGTCTGTGTGGAGGCATGTAGCTTAGTTGTAACGATGTTGGACTTACGATCATAATGTCCTGGCTTCCTGGGTTGCGTGTTGTGTGGTTGAGCAAAACACTAAATTTCACGATGCTCCAGTATACTCAGCTGAAAATGAGTACCAGCAGTAGCTGGAGTTTTAACTCTGCGATGGACTGATGTCCTGTCCAGGGGGAAGTCTTCTACTCTCTGGCTTAAGACAGACTTTAGACTTTTATGTATATATATATATAAACGGAAAAATGAAACGAAATTTCATTTCCCACTCTTAGTACGGCTGTTACTTAAATATAAGTATGTACACGTACATACATATATGTATACAGACGTACAGTAGTATGTATATATATATACATACATGCACACATATATATATATATATATGTACGTATGGATTCACCGAACATTTATTATAATGCTCGGTGTGTTTGTAAACAAACATCCCGTATTAAGCCGTAGTGTCTAGCAACCATCGTTGCTCGTTTGTTCAACACTGACAAAGGAACGCTGTACTTGTTTCAAGCTTATTAGCTATCGTCAGCAACGTATACCTTCCTGCCAGATTGGTAAGTATATACGTTCAACAATCTGGCAGGAAAGTATACGTTGCTGACGATAGCTAATAAGCTTGAAACTAGTACAGCGTTCCTTTGACTGTGTTGAACAAACGAGCAACGATGGTTGCTAGACACTACGGCTTAATACGGGATGTTTGTTTACAAACACACCGAGCATTATAATAAATGTTCGGCGAATCCATACGTACATATATATATGTGTGCATGTATGTATACATATATACATACTACTGTACGTCTGTATACATATATGTATGTACGTATACATACTTATATTTAAGTAACAGCCGTACTAAGAGTGGGAAATGAAATTTCGTTTCATTTTTCCGTTTATCGTTTTCGGTGCACCCGGCCGATTAACCACTCGATATGCAAATTGGGCTACTCAGCCGTTAATATGCATAAGGTAAGTATATACGTTCAACAATCTGGCAGGAAGGTATACGTTGCTGACGATAGCTAATAAGCTTGAAACTAGTACAGCGTTCCTTTGTCCGTGTTGAACAAACGAGCAACGATGGTTGCTAGACACTACGGCTTAATACGGGATGTTTGTTTACAAACACACCGAGCATAATAATAAATGTTCGGTGAATCCATACGTACATATATATATGTGTGCATGTATGTATATATATATACATACTACTGTACGTCTGTATACATATATGTATGTACGTGTACATACTTATATATATATATATATATATATATATATATATATATATATATATATATATATATATATATATATATTTAATATAGAAATGACGTCTACAAGACTAGGACTGTTTCATTCGGGAGGGTAAAGTTTAAGCAAAGAATCGCTGCTTTTAGCCTTAACGGGATCCTAAGGGTGAAAGCAGCGATTCTTTGGTTATACTCTTTAATCTGTTCTTATAATAAATATTTGCTCTACGGGTTTATCTATAGATTATATATATATATAATCCTTATCGAGCGCTCTTCAGATTTTAGTATTCACATTTATTATTATTATCATCATCATCATTATTATTAATATATATATATATATATACATTAAAATATATGATAAACACAAAACGTGTTTGCATTGCAACAGACAAAGTTAGCTATTAATGAAATAAACTAATTAAAGTGAATACAGTTTGTCTGTCTCGATATAAGTCAATAAAGACAAGCTTTTATTGGCAACGGCCATGATTCCTGGACAGATTTAAATTTCAAAATCCATAGACGAATTTGAACCTCGAAACCTAAATCCGTTTCGCAACGGTGGTATGTGAATTGAAAAATAAAGAGAATGGAATTGAAATAAAAAGTGAAATATCCAAATCTTCTGTGCTTATCAACAGGAATCCAGTAAAATTAGTACATCTCACATCAAAAATTTTGCAGCTCTGACTACACGTGTGTAGCCAGGCCAAACTAGCCGTCCCGTAATCCCGCATAAACGGCTGTTATTTCTAGCACCGGGAATGCGGGACGGCTAGTTTGGCCTGGCTACACACGTGTAGTCAGACCTGCAAAATTTTTGATGTGAGATGTACTAATTTTACTGGATTCCTGTTGATAAGCACAGAGGATTTGGATATTTCACTTTTTATTTCAATTCCATTTCGATTCTCTTTATTTTTCAATTCACATACCACCGTTGCGAAACGGATTTAGGTTTCGAGGTTCAAATTCGTCTACGGAACAGGTTTGGATTTTGAAATTTAAATCTGTCCAGGAATCATGGCCGTTGCCAATATAAGCTTGTCTTTATTGACTTATATCGAGACAGACAAATTGTATTCACTTTAATTAGTTTATTTCATTAATAGCTAACTTTGTCTGTTGCAATGCAAACACGTTTTGTGTTTATCATATATTTTAATGTATTTAACTGCTCGGAAATGCCCCTTTTCTTGGAGCTTGATTATTGTAAACGACTGAGAGTTTATTCTCAAAATATAATATAGTATATATATATATATATATATATATATATATATATATATATACATGCATATGTTTAACTGAAAAAATATTAATTACTCACAGTGCAATTTTAAGTAATTAAATTATTTTGAGCTTTAATATATATGTGTGTTTAATATATATATATATATGTGTATTGTTGATTAATTTCAGTCTATCAAAATTTAAATGAATCATGTTAACATTAACTGTATGAAGAAGAAAGAAATGCGTTGTCATTAAAGGGTTACATTATACCCTGAAACAAAGTAGATACTTAGGTTCTTTTGTTAGAACATTTAAAAAGGAGTACAAAGTAAGGCAGAATATGCATAGAAATCATCATCTCTACTGGAAAATCATAAGAAGGCTTTAATGATAACGCATGTTATTCTTTCGACTACTTAAAATGTAAATATTTAGGAAGAATTATTGAAGAGGAAAAATATCGTATCGAGACATATTTATGTAAGTGATGTTGAATCTTGTGATAGTTTATTACATTGTGATGTATATCTATTCAAAAGTAATCAACAATCTGAAACGTAGGCCCCATTAAGAGAGTAATGCATAGAAATAGGGATAACTGAAAAATAATTGACAACACTTTAACGGGAATTGGTGTGAAAAGGAAAATAAATCATGGTATTTAACGAGGTATTCTGCGGTAAATTAATAAGTAAACCCTAATGAAGTTTAGCAGAAAATCATCACTTCAAATGACTGTTATCTGAAACGGTTAATATCTACAAAAGAATAAAGGCAATCTTTCTATTGTAGATAATAGGGAAGCAGTTTAAATGAGGGGAATCGATTAAATCGACGCTAGATATTATATCAGGGCTTCTGCGTTGACCATTTTCTGCTACTCATATATTTGATTTTTTTCCCTCATTGTTCATTGGTATATGTTATTTATAAGAAAAAAACATTATTGTGGGTGTTTTAAATATTGTGAGTTTCTGACAATAGCCCATTGAACCCCCACTCCTTACTACCCATCTAGGACCTGACAGATATATTCTTCTAATGAACTAGGAAGGACGAAAACTAAAGTTGACCTCGGAAACATTTGAACTCTGAATGCAATGAATTGGCTTATAATATTATTTTCTAATATAGGCACAACGCCAGCAATTTGGAGGGAAATCAAAGTTGATTAAGTCAACCCCAGTACACGACTGCTACTACATTTTATTCACCGTTATATGTGAAATGAGAATGTAAAGAACCAGAACATTACCAAGCCGGCATTTTATCTAATGCTCTATCAATTCTGCATATCCATCACCAGATATTATTTTCCTAAGAATTATAGCATCACAACAGGATGAAATTCGGAAACATGTGTTTCAATTTACCTTACAAACATATTTCATTATTTTCATTTTTCTATAACCATATTCAAATTTAAAATCATTGATATATCTATCGAATAATCGTCTAGAAACGTAAATATTTTATGAAAAAATACAGTGAGAGATCATAATATTGAATATTATAAATGCATAAATGCATGCATATACCCTAAAGAGTGTAACCCCCGAGGGAGTCGTAGGGGCACTGTATAGACATACGGCGTTTCTAGCATTTTAAGCCTAGCAGAGCCCATCCCTCTCCAGGTCTGAACACAGTAGATATCTTCCAAAGAAGAATACAAAGTGAGAGAGAAGAACTGAGAAAGAGAAATAAAGGAAAAATCGTCCTCAGTACCAGCGAAGTACTTTTTTATTAACCTTGAATGGATGAAAGACAAAGTTGACAACTGTAGGATTTGAAATCAGGGGAGAAGAGAGCCGAAAAGAATACCGCAAAAAATTCCATCCCACGTTTTAATGAATCTGGAAATTCGGCATCTAAATGGATAAATAATGGTTTCTGATTGAGGCACAAGGCCAACAATTTGGGAGGAGGGGAATGTCGATTAAATAGACCTCAGTGTGTTACTGGTACTTTCTTTTATCGACCCCATAAGGATGGAAGGCAAAACTAACCTCGGTAGGTTTTAAACTCAGAACGTAAAAGGATGTAACCATATACCACAAAAGCCTGTTATCAAACGCTCTACTGATAATAACAATCCACCGCCCTTAAATGGTTAAATAAACTGAGTAAATAATAATGTCAACAATGTATGTTTTACTGACAGAGCTAATACATGAGGCACAAACATTTACATTGAATTTAATCTCATAACATTATAAATTGATGTACGTTAACATACATTTCACAACTTCATAAGAATCAAATTTTCAAATCTTATATTGCTTGGATATGTACATAGTAAATAGTGATAAACCGATAAATACTTGATGTGAGTTATATAATCTTAGTGAATCGATATTTACAGTGATTAATGTACTCCGAAATAAAATGGCAAACAGACAAACCAAATATTACTAATCAACAAATATGTTCATTCTATGAATGTATTAATAATACTGAATCTTTTTGAACATTTTTTTAAAATGTGCTTTTTTATTTGATAAGCTCATTGAAGACGGGCCCGCTGTAATGCGTGTTTGAGGGTTCTAGCCTGATGCCCCCCCCCCCCCGGAAGAAGAAGAAGAAGAAGACGTAGAAGCTGATTACGTTAGAGTTACTGCTTCTACTTAATCATTGTAATGTTTTACATTTGATATCTTTCGTTTAGTGTCATAGAAATATTGTAATTTATAAAAAGAAATCGTTATATAAAATTCCTATATATGTATATAATACAGTATGGAGAAACGAAAACAGCTATATAACTATATGTGTTCAAATCACAAGGGACAGAAACCACCAGGGTGAAGAAAATACTGACTAAAATAGTAAGGTTCACAGAACCCAATCAAAAGGATAAATGATAATAACTATCCGGACAGTTTACGGGTAGAACTGTTTCGCAAAATTCAGTGAAAAGAATTACTGGATTGGTGCTTTTCAAAGAATACCCACAGCAATATTCACCTCATTCACCTATGTTTCATAGACGACTAAATAACGCATGTCCGTTAAGAGAGAGAACATACATATATATATATATATACATATATACACACATACATATATGTATATATACTTACATATATATATATATATATATATATATATATATATATATATTGAGTTTATGTTGGTTGTGTACCAACACCTCAGTATGCAGGCTGGAGCACTCGACGAAGTGCGCTCCTCAGTGAAATAACAACCCAACAAGGAACTGGGCATATCAGAGTATTGACAATATTATACACCTCAACAACATATGTACTTGTCTATACCACACTAATTCAAACTGCCTGAAGAGGTCACAGCCAAAGATGGCTGTCACTGAAATATATATAGCAGTAATAAACGAAGCTAAATTTTAATCATTTAACTTTTATTTAACTTTATTTTATATATATATATATATTTATATATATATATATATATATATATATATATATATATATATATATATATATACATATATACATATATATACACATACATATATATATATAGACTTACATATATATATATATATATATATATATATACACATATACATATATATACACATACATATATGTATATATATATATACACATACATATATGTATATATACGGTTCCTTCCCCTGTTCTAGGCCCCGCTGCAACACCTGTCCCCACATCACCAACACCACCACCTTCCAGGGTCCCAACGGCCACTCTCTCTCGGTCCGGCATGCCTTCCGCTGCACCTCCTCCAACCTAGTCTACGGACTTCGTTGCACGGAGTGCAGCGCGACTTATGTCGGACAGACGGGATATTCGTCTCGAGGGCAGTTCCCCCATCGCCCGCCACTTTGGTGGCCCTGGACACTCCGCACGCCATCTCACAGTCTGTGGCCTACTCCAGTGCCACGGAACACCCGCCCATCGCCTTACGGTCGAACAACGCACTATCTTCATCTTACAGACCCACACTCCCCCCGGCCTGAACTCCCCACCCTTATTCCTTTAGCGTTCGACCGCCCCCCTCCCCCCACACTTATCCCCCACTAACACCACTAACACACCCCTCATTTTCACCGCCCACCCCACACTAACAATACTAACACCTCCACTCTACCCCTCATCTGACCACCCTTCCCCAACTAACATACTAACATCCCTTCCCTCCCCTCTTCTCCTCCTCCCCCTCCTTATCACACGCACACACGCACCCACGTACACCACCCACCCCACACACAACTAACATCACTAACACCCCCCCCCCAACCCCACGCACACGTACCCACACACCCTCGTACACCACCAACTCTACACACCCTACCACCACTAACCCCCACTCACACCTGCATTCCACCCCTCCCCACCTCCCGTATACTAACACCCACTAACACCTCTTCACCAAACTACACACTCACCAGTACACCACACTCCCTCCATAGAACCACACACACCCTTCTCTCCCCGCTCCACACTCACTCATCCCACTAACACCCCTACTAATACACACACACACACTCTCCTCACTCCAACTCTCACACCTACCCATCCTCGCCACCCTACCATTCCGCCGACTACTGCTATGCCCTTTCGACCACCTCTCAGCACCAACTGACCACAGCACTCCCACTGCTGACCACTTCCTGTTGCGCGCGCACCCCACATCTCTCCTCTACCGACCACCGCTTCTTGGATTACCCACACGCGAAATTGACTTCTAACCAAATCTCCAAACATCCGTGGAACTTACCAACTTTTCAACCATCCTCTTACACCATCACCTATATAACTCACCCCCCCCCCCAAAAAAAAAAATTGTTTATCCACACGCCACCCACACCCCCAACACGCTTAAACCACACACACGTGCTTCCCACCACATATTTACACCCTCAGCCTCCTGATTCCTCTCCCCCACCCCCTATCCACACACGCACAGACACTCGGACCCACAAAAACACCCCCCACACACACCTTCCTGAACATGCAACCCCGTTCTTCCCCCAACCCTCACTTTCACACACACACACACACACACGCACACCTAACCACACACACCACCTTCAGCCCTCCCCACTCGGACACCCCGTCTCCCTCTCCCCACTCCACCCGCCACCACCCCTACTCACCCCACACCCTTCCACCACCTGTTTACCCCCCCTCTTAATTTCAGTTTATTTTGATCATGCCTTTATTTTTAAATTTTCTCATTCCTTGTATTTTGATCATGCTTTATTTTTATTTATTATATTTTTTGTCTTTATTTGTTAATTTTTCATTCGCACCGTTTCCTTTCGCTCTATGTCTCTCCACCACTCCCCTACACACCTTTTGAACTCTGTTCCGACACACTTCTCACCTGAAGAAGGGCTTATGCCCGAAACGTCGTACCCCACCTACCACCCACTCTCCTGAGCGTGAATTTAATAAACATTTATTGTACTGCCTCTCTGTTCTGTCCCTGTTCAATTTTTCATTATATATATATATATACATATATACATATATATACACATACATAAACACATAGCTATATGTATATATCCTTACACATATATATATATATATATATACATATTATACACATACATATATGCATATATACTTATATATATATATATATATATATATATATATATATATATATATATATATATATATATATATATAATAATAATAATAGTAATAATAAATATATATATACAGTGCATCTTCGCTTATCCGGATATCGCTTTTTCCGAAATTCGATTTACCGGACGGCTATTTCTATACTACCTCCGGATGAGGAGGACTTGATTTCCGCAGACGGACAGATTCGGGCAGCATTTCTTTGGCGAACGTTACGTCACTTATTCAGCCAATGGACCAGGGAGTTTTGGAGACACTAAAGCGGATTTACAGATAACAATTGCTGCTGGATTTGATCGGAAAAGGGGACACGGGAATGATTCCATTTTTACGTGCGATAAACATTAGGGAGGTGGTTGACCGTTCAGCTGTTGCGTGAAAATGGTAGCGGAACGACGAGCTTCGGCGCGAAAACAATCTTCTATTTAGTCATTTTTATAAAAGTACTAACTTTTTATGGATTGACTCAATTCAGTTTTACAAATTTTTTGTTATTCTTATGTTTTTTTAATTAATTTTCTTATACATTCTAGGTGTTATTTTGTTTTTCTAATACAGTTTCTTTACTTAACATTTGTCTTTTATTTTGACTAAAAGAAGCCAAAACATTACAAATCACGAGCATTATGTAACAATGGGATTTTAGAATTCACTTATCCGGATATTTCACTTAATCGGATCTTTTTCTAACTGTTTGGTTTTGACCGTCCGGATAAGCGAAGATTCACTGTGTATATATATATATATATATATATATATATATATATATATATATATATATATATATATATATATATATATATATATATATATATATATATATATATATAAGACTTTCGGCTTGGGAGTGGTATGACAACTCACCAATGGGGTACGAGCGTGTCTTCGGTGGCTGAAATTCGTTTGTTCTAGCCCATATGATTCCAGTTCCTCGTAGGACTAACAACAGACCCACCCAGGAGCTGGACATATCGATGAATTGACAACAACATGCTTACCTGTTCTTTCTACTACATTAATTCGTACTGCCTGAAGAGGTCACAGCCAATAATGGCTGCCACCGAAATATATATAGCAGATAATAAACGAACCCAAATTTAACATGTTTGACTTACTTATTTTATTTAAATTCCAATGAGAGAGTCTTGTATCTGTGTCAGAAAACGGCTGTGAAATTATAAAACCAGAAGAACATCCATATATACATACACACATACATACATATACATTATATATATATATATATATATATATATATATATATATGTATATATATATATATATATATATATATATATATATATATATATATATAAATAACAGATCAAAGCTTAAGAAAAGAATCGCTGTTTTCACCCTTAAATATTTGCTCTAGGGTTCTTATATATTTGATATATATTTATCCTTATCGAGCCCTCTTTGGACTTTAGTCTTCACATTTATTATTATTACTATATATATAAATATATATATATATATATATATATATATATATATATATATATATATATATATATATATATATATATAGTAGGAAGATTTATATGAATTATTTTCTAATCATTGCCTTTGCATGCATTTGATAAAATATTTACTCAGAATTCTGATGGAATGGACATGGAATGGCAGACAAACTCTGTTATGAATAATGTCATAGAAACTTTTAAATACTCTACACTATCTAGTAATACTAATCGAACCAATCTATAATCAATTAAAAACTGTAAACATTACTATGTAAAAAAATTAGTTTCAATTTCCTATTTAAATGGTTCATTGCTTTATTTATTATGATGATTTCATACGAATGAAACAGTTCTAGTCCCTTAGTAGTCATTTCTATATGAAATAGATACGAACGAAGTTAGTCTTGTAGTTAGGTTATTTGGCTCAGGATCGTAAGGTCGTGATTTCCATTCGCAGTGGAGCACTGTGTCCTTGAGCCAGACACTGTATTTCACGTTGCTCAAGTCCACACAGCCGACAAAAATGAGTAGTGTCTGTAGTTATGAAGGGCCAGCCTTGCCGCATTCTGTGTTACGGCGAATCTTTCTGAGGACTATGTTAATGGTACGTGTAACTGTAGAATGCTCAGTCACTTGCACGTTAATTTCACGAGCAGGCTGTTCTGTTGATTATATCGACTGGAACACTCGCATATATTCATGTACAGACACGCATGCATAAATAATTACATACATATATTCATACATACATACATACATACATACATACATACATAGGAGTTTACAAATCCAGTATCCAAGATACACCTCTAGCTTCATACCCATCATTAAGTGATGACAATTTCTTTTCTTTTACAACCTTGCCACCAGGAAGGTGGCCGGTCAAAAAAATATACTCGAAATTATTCAGAAAGAGATAACATACATACATACATACTGCTAGTTAGGAATTTGCAAGTGCAGTCCATTAAGGGAACTGTAAAAATGTGTAAAACATTTCTGAAAATCAGCATGCATTGACTGCATATACACATGTATAGAGCAGAAACATACGCACGTGTCCGCATATAACTCAAAACATACAGAACCACACATGCAATAACATCCATAATTACACACGTTTCACAAACACATAAATACACGCATATTTACCTAGTTGATGCTGTGTAAATTCCAATGAAAGAGTCTTCTTTCTATGTTAGAAACACCCTCTCTCTCTTTCTGTTGGTTAAAATTTATATTATAATTCTTTCTACTTTTTGCACAAGGCCAGCAATTACCCCAGTTCATTACTGGTACTTTATTTTATCGACCCCGTAAGGATGAAAGGCAAAGTTAACCTGGCGGGATTTGGACTCAGAACGTAAAAGGGCTATATCTCTATGCTGCAAAGCATGGTGTCTATAATGTAATAATGAAAACAGAAAAACATAAGTTATATACATACTATCTCTACTATAAGCTTGCAAATCCCACTAATAAACGTTTCTCTGCGTTTATCTACAGTACACTTAACTTAGAGTGACATGAAATCTAATCGATCAGTATTTACCAGCTTTTGAGGGTTATTTGAGGTAAATTTGAGAGAGGACTGGCCTGCCCATGGCACCTGATGTTTTAAACGACAGTTCATTTGTGTTGTGACCAACATAAGAATTTAGCAAATCTTTAAAAAGATTAAATAATACAAACATGTATATAAAAATAGAAGGATGTTCCCGGAAGGTCCTACTAGTTTGGTTTGGATTGGTTTCCTTTTGTTTGGTCACATGCTAGATTTAACTGCAGTTAATATGTAGCTGCGTCCATTGTATGTGGTATTTCGGGAGCCGGAACTAGATCAATTGTGTCCTACCTGTCAGATGGCCAGTAGAATTGTGGTTCATGAACTGAATTGAGAAACAGAAAATATTTCCTCCTTGATGACAGATGTACACTAAAATTAAAGACTAAATCTTGTAACATATATCTGACCTTCGGGAAAAGTAAATTATAATAACTGGTGCATGGTGGGAGGGGTTACAGCTGTAGCAAGTTTGTTGTGGTGTCTGCATGGACAACGTAGGGCGATCATACGACAATGCGGGTCATAAACCCCTGGTCAATCCTTATTGGTATCAATGCTTCTTTGCAAGGAGGAATACTGTAAGTAGTTGCACACATACTTGTAATCACCTGTTCAGATTTCATGATGACGATGTTTCTTGCAGCTACACTCTTATATATGTATATATATAAAATAAAGAGGCATATATTATAAGAATAGAAGAGAAAGAACTATGATATAGTATATTAGATGCCTGTAGCTAAAGCGAAGTGCGCTCACTACTTAGAGATTCAATGTTAAATATCATAGTGAGCTTAATATTTAATGAGAGTTAATCCCAGAAGGTAAGCAGAGCAGGTATAAGCAAAAATAAATGGAGTAGGCAATACATTTAAAAACAAGATTTACCCTTGTTTTTAAATGAATTGCTTTCTCCTCCGTTTATTTTTGCTTATATATATATAGGCAAGTTATTACGGGTTGAATCGGAGGTAACCACAGTAAGTAAGGTACTCAATACATAACAGACTATAAAAGTTTTAATATAGATGAGATTCTACAGGACTAGAACAGTTTCTCTCTTTAGAAATGATCAGGAATCTGGCTTTCCAAAATATATTTTGGAAAGCCTAAAGAATGAAACAGTTCTAGTCCTGTAGAATCTCATCTATATTAAAACTATATATATATATTTATACAGAGGAGATTGAGGTTGGTTGGACATGTTCACCGACATCCAGAGTTGACATTGCACTCAGTGCTCCTTTGGGAGCCCCTACATGGACACACTAGAAGAGGAAGACCAAGGTTAACGTATGTTGATGCCCTAAGGACAGATACTGGTCTGTTGGAGATGCAGGACATGGCAGCGATAATGAGGGACAGAGACCGCTGGAGAGAACTCGTCCATGGATCTCGGGAATTTTACCCGCCTTAGATATATATATATATATATATATATATATATATATATATATATATATATATATATATATATAGTTTTGCGAGGTTTTTTTATATGAAATCGTGTGTCGAAACAGATATTGTTATACTTGGGGAGGGCGTAGGCATACAACACAACAGGAGGAACAATGAATATAACACCACTGACGATGTTGCAGATGTGCAACGAAAGATTTATGTAAATTATGTAAACTATATATATATATATGTGTTTGTGTCTATATTGTATCTGTATTATTTTTTGACCACCGGTCAGTCAATGGCAACATTGAGGACCGAGTAAGTTAGATCGCAGATATAATAAAAGACAGCGAGAAGCGAAAACCAACCAAACAGTGAGTGTGTTCTGTTATTAATTCTGGCAATATTACGCAAATATGACCCTCCCCAAGTATAACAATATATATATATATATATATATTCTACTTCGTCTTCGACCCTTTATTCCTGAGAGGGTCCAGTCACAAATAACCCTCTCCAACTGATCCGGCCGGATCTCCAAGATAGACCAGCCAACCTCATGGATGTTATTCAACTATCATGCTGAGGGTCTACCTCTGGGTCTCCTACAGGTTGGGTTTGCCCATACAAACTGTCCAGTGATTCTTTCCCGAGACATTCTAACAACATGCCCATGTATCGGAGCTGTGGTCTCTCAATTCAGAGAAATAGCAGCCCTACTTGGAGTAACTCACTGATCTCCAAGCTGCGCACTCTATCGAGTAACGTTACACCAAAGGCCCTTCGGAGCATCCCGAATTCGGCGACTTGTATTCGCGATCGTATCCTTTTGGTCACTACCCGAGATTCATGACCATGGGTAAGGATTGGCAGGAATACCGATTTGAAGATAGCTAGTTTGTCTTTCACGTCTACTCTCCGTCTTCTGATTACCGAATATTATATATCGGTAGAGCTTCAGACACCATGCTTTGAAGCATAGAGTTATGTCCCTTTGCGTTCTGAGTTCAAATCACTCTGAGGTTAACTTTGCCTTTCATCCTTACGGAGTCGATAAAATAAAGCACCAGTAATGCACTGGGGTTATTGCTGGCTTTGTGCCAAAAGTATAAACAATTATATATATATATATTGCGCATTCAATAGGGGCTAGTATTAAAACTACCCGAAAGGGCCATATATTCAAATTCAATGAGAAGATCTACACCCAAAATGAGACAGCAGCCACTGGCGGCGTCAGCATAGCTGGTGATGTTGACAGTCTATTTATGGCATGGTGGGAAAGGCGACTCAAAGATCCCCTTGAATAGAACTCCATAGACCTCATCATGTACTATTGTTACGTAGACGATATTAATATAGTAATAAGGACATCCCCACAAGAGACTACTAACGAACATATTTTAGAATATAGCACAATGGAAAGCATCCAGCAGATAGCTAACTCCATACACCAGAGTATAACTGTAACTGTTGACTACCCTTCCAAACACCCTAACAATAGACTACCTGTATTAGACACGGAACTTTTGATTAATGCTATAGACGAGAGGGCCCAAATTCTCCACTCACACTATGCTAAACCCATGGCCTCCAAATACCTGATACTCAAAAGCTCAGCAATGTCCAGTAGTGCTAAGTTTATTATTCAGATCGCAGACTTGGTACGAGTGATGAAGAACGTGTCCCGAATGTGCAACTCATCAGAAATGGAAAGACACATCCAACACTTCATCAACCAATGCAGTTCTCTGACTACAACCAAAGAGACAGAATCAGAGTATACAAAGGAGCCACGGAGAAGTATAAGAGCCTCATAGAAGTGGACATGAAAGGAATTTGCCCATTATACAGGAGCAAATCATGGAATAGCTTAGATAGGACTAAACACAAGATAGGGAAAGCCACCTCATGTTACGACAACGAGAGATATCAGAGCGTCATGTTCATGGATGCTACCCCTGGAGTGAAATTAGCTAACCGATGTAGAAAGGCCCTAAGAAAGACCCACTTAAAGATTAAAGTAGTAGAAAAGCCAGGAACTGCCATAAAATCCCTGATCAGCAAAACATACCCCTTTAAGAAAACCCACTGTACTAATAAGAAATGTGTTATATGTAAAGTGTACCCCTACATAAACTGTAAAATTAGAAATGTAGTCTATAGCATCAGATGTACAGGGCGTACCTGCAGAAACATGACAACAACATACATAGGTGAGTCAGCTCGAAGCATAGGAGAAAGAATAGACAAACACTGGGGAGAATCAAAAGGACAAAAAAAATGGTTCAGTACTATACGAACACGCCAGACAAAAATATGACGGTAACATAGACAACATAGAAATTAAAATAATATCTAAACATAGAAATGCCCCAACAGGTAGGCAAATCAGAGAAGCGAGCGAAATAGAGCTTAGAAAGCCAAAGCTAAACAGAAAGAAATGAATGGAATAACAACAACAACCATACTCAAACAAACAATACTGACTTAAGAGAAATATAAATAAATAAATAAATATATATATATATATATATATACAAAGGTACAATAACAACGCACTAATAAACAAAAATAGAATACAAAAACCAAAACACATACACCCAAACGCAAACACACACACCAAACATTATACACACACGCAAGCGCATGTGCAGAGACGGAGACAAAAATAAATTAATTAATTTAATAAAATAAAAATGGCGTAAACACAACACAAAAGGAGGAAACATAATAATAGTACCACTGATGATGTTGCAGATCTGCAACGAAAGAACTTTGTTAGACTATATATATATATATATATTTATATCTGTATTTTTGACCGTTGGTCAGTCAATGACAAACATTGATGGTCAAATGAATTAACTATGGAGATATAAAAGATGCAGAAGCGAAAACCAACCAAACAGTGAGTGTGTTCAGTTATTATTTCTGGCAATATTATTACAACAATATGACCCTCCCCAAGTATAACAATAATTGTTTCGACACACGATTTCATATAAAAAAACTCGCAAAACAAAATATATATATATATATATATACATATATATATATATGTATATATATATATAATAGTAAAAAGGATTAGAAAATGGTAATGGGATTTTCTCACTTAATAACAGCAAAACATTTATTTATAAAGAAGAATTTTATCGTACTGGTTTCAGCCACGTGGGCATCTTCATACTACGGGAATTTATAATAACATTTATAATGCATTTAAGTTGTATATTAATAAGAATATGTTATAAAGAAATATCGTTTACATATATATATATATATAGCAGACTTCATATTTATGTGTAACGCTTTTTCTCTTTGTTGGTGTGGATTATAATTGCAACAATGGCATATGTATGTAAACCATGTTTCTTTATAACACATTCTTATTAATATAAACTTAAATACATTGTTGTTATATACTTCTGTAGTATGAAGATGCCCACGTGGCTGAAACCGGTACGATAAATTTCTTCTTTATGAATAAATGTTTTGCTGTTATTATATGAGCAAACCCCATGAGCATTTTCTACTGTTTTCTTTTCTTTTTACTATTGTATATATCAACTCATTTGTCATTTCTCAACATTCTTATTATATATATCTATGCTATAAAGCTGCAGGTAACAAACTTTCCGCCAAACGGCTGGACCCAACTCCACCGAATTTGCACCATAGATGTAACTGTTTCCAAGTAAAAAAGTGAGGGTATTTTTGTCTACTGAATTTTGTTAAAAATTAAAGACATTATTTAAATATTCACTTCTTTAAAATTCCAAATGTCAACACTTCCGGTTATACATCATTCCTCACTTTTTCTTATGATGTCGCACAACATTCCCCTCTTTTTTTAGTCTGTCTGATAGATACATAGCTATAACGTAGCACCTTTATAATATGTCTCTCTATGTCTGACCGTCTGCATTAGATAACGTTTTTCGAAATATTTACTTCTGCGTTCACAGAATGATTTTTTTAGTTTCAGAAGACCCCGTTAAGGGTGAAAGCAGCAATTCTTTGCTTAAACTTTAATCTGTTATTTTAATATATATATTCGTGTACAGATATTTTTGCATACACAAAAACAAAAACCTATTTATTTCACGAAAGCACAGACGGCTTATCGTCACTGTTACTGTTTGAGGTCAGAGGCACACAGTCTTTCCAAGATCTGAAACCCATCAATGGCCATCATGTTCCACTTACCGCTTGGCTTGCCAGATGCGTGGTATGTTACACGATGACAGCCACCTCACCCTGCAAGAAGCAGCTACTGCTAAAGTCCCCTCTCAGATGCGAACACTTTTTGCTATTATGCTGCACAACTGCGATCCCGCCGACCTCGCACTTTGGAACAATCACCGTGAAAGTCTAGCTGAGGAGATCCTCCACCGCACACGCAGACACAATCCAAACGTAATATACGATGTCGTTTTCAATGAGGCGCTCATTTGTCTTGAAAACAGTGTCCTGGAGATTGGTGGTAGGCCTCTAAGTCACTACAGTTTACCTGCTCCTGACAGGAGTGTCCAGATTTCAACGTCTACAGAGCTTCTCCGCGAGGCGAGCTACGAAATCAGTGATTCTCCCATGGTCTATTGTATGTAGGATGCTCTAGAGAGAGCTCGCCAAACAATCTCTTAGTCTATGCTCCAGATGGCCGAATAAAAATTATTGTATACTCTGAGGCTCTGACAATGTAATTTAAATATTCTCTGTTACTTTGAATTTCCATTATGGTTGTACAAATTATTGTTTGTTAAAAGATTTGTTCTCTGTTCAGCCTTTATTGTTGTAACTATCAATTTTCTTTAACGTACTGGCTGCTGAACTGGGGAATCCTAAAACCCAACATCAGAGCACGTTAACTCCCCCACCTCGCTGACTCGAGAGGGCGTGCGGTATCTTTGCACTGTAGTGTAGGGGTATTCCTGAAAATATAAAACGCCGGTATACCTAACCTGACGCCATCCGGACGGGCCGTTGGTATATATATATATATATATATATATATATATATATATATACATATATATATATTAAATTGAAGTAACGGAGTCAGAAACTCGTATTAGTCCCTGTAATTCATGAGCTCAAAGGAAAATGAATCCCGGGCTCTTCAAATATAATATAGGGAAGAAAACACACTAGAGAAAGTGTGTGTTGTCAACTTACAGGGAATAGCACTAGTGTATGGAACCTATAAATTAAGAAAGGTGAGGCTGATACATTATAATTAAAAAATATAAATTAAAATGAGAGAACCCTCCTTTATAACTATATATCACATACGTACAAACTCGGAGAGAATGTTTCGTAAGAAAATCCTATATATATATATATATATATGTAACTATACATACATACATACACACATTATATATATATATATATATATATATATATATATATTTATATTTACATACATACACACATACACACATATATACATATATATATATATATATATATATATATATATATATATATATATGTACATATGGGTTATATCGAACATTAATACTGATTCTAATTTTATATATATATATACATATATATACACTCTACATACTGTTCTTACACACCTAACATATATATATATATCCACAATATATTAATAAATGGAAACTATATTTATAAAACCAGAATTATTTTATTATATATATTTCAAGGGCAACCAAGGCAAATTATGGTGCGCTTTCATCAGGTAAAATACAGATTTGTTTTATAAATAAATATTGACATACCCGGAAAAAAGACAACCTTAACGGTTGAAGCTTCCTGGATAGTGGAGATGATATTTGATTGAGGGTAATACAAAGTTATGAGTGACTATGCAAATGAGTGTTCGAAAAATTGAAAATACAACGGTATATTTAAATTAAACTGTTGGAAGAAGAGGAGATGTAAAAGGGGGTGAGATAAAATAGTGAGAGGGAAAATATTGAGAGGGAGAGAAAAAATATTGAAAGAGAGAGAAAAAGAATCCCAACAAATTAAATATAACCTCTTCATATATATATATATATATATATATATATATATATATATATATATATATATATACACACACATACATAATACATATATATATATATATGCATACATACATATATGCATACATACGTTTGTGCTTGCGTACAAGACACCTGTATTGATGATCGTAAAGCTTAATATGGGCGTGTATGCGATATATCTGACAAAATGTTATGATTAATAACTGCACACACTTTACACGATAAATGTTATATAGTAGAGATTACACTTATAGCGAAGCGAATTGACGACCCGATTTTAGCTTCGTTTGTAGCTATTTCATTTCAGAACACTAATGCCTCTTGGGAAAGGTATTAAAGTTAAACCTCATATCTTTCTAACTGAGTTAATAGGACTGCTCATGCATTAGCACATGCCTCTCATCATCAGAATCCAATCGATTGAATATATTTATCACCCTAGCGCGTACAATGAATAAATATTTATCTTTTTAACCGTATTGATTTTGTATTAAACAGTAAATGGAATCCTTTATACTGTGTTCGCTACTGAGGAGATAAAGTTTGTTGATAACTGCGATTTCTTATTCAAAATTCTATAGACCTTCAATCTCCAATTCAAATACTTTGGTATTGGCTATATTCAGAACTTTGTGGATGAAGAAGCTTCTCGTCTGCATAACTATAAAACATTCTTCTACTGCCATTCCATTCAATTGATGTGTATTATCGGAAATCGAAATCGATATCTATTAATATGTCAATAATTTAATTGCTTTTGTTTAAAAAGTATTTACGTCTAAGATTTCCCTCAAAATATTTTCTCAAGATAAACACAGAAAAAAAGAGATGTCCAAAATCATAGAAATTGTATTCGTTGAATTTCTGGGATATTAATTGCAGTTGTATTTCAACTATTATATATTTATGGATTTCAAACAGGCTTAAGAGATTTATCAAAAACGTTTGATTTTAGGAATTTATTTAGAAATTGCTTCATATATATTTTTTCTCTATTTGATTCGAATTTTTCTACGTTTTATAGTGTGAGATGACACTATCTGCTGGGATGAATATAGACAGGTTTTAATGATCCGTGAATAGTGGAGGTTTTGAATGTCTGTTTACACATTTACACATTCCACTTATAATTATTTGACACAGATATCGGCCATAAAAGTGATTTTCCTTGTTTATAAATTCCAGTGTGGCAGTGAACAACGAAGCAAGGGTTCGTGTTTCTCTTCTTATAGTATTTCTGTGACCAGGCGAAGATGTAAATATTTCAAGAAAATTAAAGTTGAATGGTTATCAAATGAGTAGAAGGCGTTCTCTTCACTTGTGGATGTTGTTCATTTGACGCGGGGCTGGTTAGCCTGCGGCGTTCAGTTCAATTACGCCACTGGAAAGTTTCTATTGAAAACCTTTCAGTGCTACATTAGCGTGCGGCTTACCTGTATACAGTTCAGTGTGCAGTCCTGCCTGACCATTAACATTTCAGTATGCAATCTACCTAACCATATACAGTTCATTGTGTGATCTACCTGCTAATTTACAGTTCTTTGTGTGATCTACCTGACTATTTAGAGTTCAGTGTGTGATATACTTCACTCTTTACAGTTTAGACTGCAGTCTACCTCTAATGCAGGATGGCGAAAACAAGTTGAATAACTTTAACTGAATTTTTTTTTATTAAACAAAGACACTGAATCATCATAATCAAATCTTTTAACGAAATACACTTCATATATAATTTTAAAATGTGAGGATATTGATGTAGGCGTGCGGTGGTTTACCTTTTATATAGACAAGATGTGGTTGATGTGGCTGTTGTTGGTTGTTCTTCTATACAGAGAGGTCGGCAGCACTTCAATCCAAACGGTTAAAAATATGGTGAATTTCGGTAGAGAGGTGACCAGGTACTTAAATAGTACACAATCTGTTAATGTATAACAAAACGTCCATGACTTATGTATATAGACAGTGGAGGAGCGTGGTCTAGTAGTAGGGGTGTTGGATTTATAATGTCGTGGGTTCGACTCCTGGATTGGGTTGTGTGTTTGAGCAAAACACTTTATTTCACGTTACTTCAGTATACTTAGCTATAAAAAAATGAGTACCAGTAATAGCTGCGGGTTTAATCCTGCGATGGACTGGCACCGTGTCTAGGAGGAAGTCAAGTACTCTTAAATCGAGACGTATTTTAAACATTTAAAGACAAGCAACTGGTCTTAAAACAATTTCCTAGCAGTGATTTAATGTTAAACTATAAAAATAAATGAAAAAAAAATCAAATAACTGACAAGTCAGATTATTTTCTAAAATCTTGACCTTGAAATGTATTAGAATAAGAAAACTAATACAAACATTCAAAAGAAATTTGTGGCAAAGCATTATAGCATATTATATTCGGCCATAACACTACCAGATCTTACAGATGATTCATCATTTTATTAAACAATTGTTAAAGCAAATGCAGAAGTACATAATGTTTTAACAGGTGAAAATGAGTGGTTTTGTTGCTCTTCAGGAATCTACTGAAAAAGTGGATATATAATGCAATTATTCTTTGTTGTGCGAAAGGCAATCGGTTCTTTTCTTTTTGGAGGAGGGGGGCTTTTATTTTTGCTCTCCTCAAGCAAGGAAATAAAGCCATTAAAATGCAAGTGGTTACCGAAAACGATAAATGACATGACAGAGAGAATCTAATTCAAAGAGAGAGAAAATGATAACTGATATTGCATTTGAAGTTTTGCAAATTCTAGTGGCCAGGAATCAAAGCAGGTGGAGGAGAATTCCATAGGCGAGATGTGCGAAGACAGAAATTATCAGAATAGATTTTCTGATTGCATTTAGGAATTTCAACAGTAAATAGATGTGACCTAGCCGCCAATTGTGTTTCGTTTAAACTTGTGAAGTTGATGCAACAAAGACGAAAGTTAATCAGAACAATTCCCATGAAAATATTAATAGGAAAGGTACAGTGATGCAACATTTTGAAGCTGACATGATAAGTCAGGACCAATTATGTTGAAGATTTTTCGTTTGATCTTATCTAAACTTTCAAGGTTCATGGTAGAAACACTAGACCAAATGTGGCAACAGTACTCAATACAAGGACGAATAGTAAAGTTATGCGTGTAGGTATGGAAAATGTTTTGGCACGATAGAGCGAACCAGACAGACGTTTTGGCTACCAGACTGTCTGAATACTAAACTTACCAATCTATGAAATATTTGCATAAAGGCGCAGTGTAAGAAATGTGTCTATATAGCTTTACTTATGTTTCCTATATGCATTTAGACGATACTGATGTATAATTCAAAGTTGATACATACTAAAGAATTCCAATATTCCAATATGTTCGTATTACATATTTTAACATTGTCTTTTGAATGGATATTAGATTTTTGCTTTGTTATCGTGTGTCGGTAACCTCATTTTCGGATTACTGGTGATGTTTGCTTTGTGTGCCTTTGTAAGAAAAATATATTGATTCCACACAAAAAAGAATTTATTTCATCATAAATATAGTAGCATTTTTTAATTTTGTTAGTAAGTCAACAATACAACAAAGGAGCCTGGCTATAATGTGAATAATTAGAAAATTAATCATTGGATGAAAGGTAGTTCCAATATAATATTTAGATGCCCGGAGACAGGTAGAGTTGATATGTTAACTACTCAGTTTGAAAACTTGTAAACAGAAGAAGAATAAGGCAAGAATGTAGGTTCCAGTACGTTACATTTCTGAGAGGAAATGTATGTACAAAGTGCAGTAATAATGGTAACAAAGAGTAATATAGATGGGAAATGAGTTACGGATATCAAGAGAGTAAAGGTCAAAGGCATATGCAGATTGACCTCTTAAGATGGCCAGATACCGTTAGAGTAACGACAAAAGAAACGTTTTAATGAAATATTATCTGCATATAATTTCTTTCAACGTTCGCACAACTGGGTTAGAATAAGCGTGAACATGCTGTATGAATTAATACTGAATATAAGATCCCAGAAACGTAGACAGTATGGTTACATATTGTATGCCAACAGGGTGTTAATGTAGTTAGTAAAGGAATAATATTCACCTATTATGTCTATTTCTGCCACGATATTACTGAAATGATCGTTTGATACAGATGTATCACAATTATGAATATATGAATAAAGAAGTATAATATAGATGGATATGCAGATACATGCATGGATATTATAATGATGCCGAAACATAATACCATACAACTTGTTTAATGAAATGTATTGGTAATTCTGTCGCAACGAATAATCAATATATAAAGTTACTAAATTAACAGATCTGAATGAAGGGGCGTTTCTGGCTGTTTAATTCAAGCGAGTTTACCATGCATTGCCTCTGATCGTGAGTGAAATATTAGCTTAGTTATTGACATTCAACTTTAGTAGTTTGCCAGTACAATTACAGGTGAAACATTTCAAACATTTACAATTATGTGAAATTTATTAATACATTGGTATCAGAATTGAAACAACAGGAGCAGAGTAAAATAAAGTTATTGAAATTATGGTTATAGATACCTAAAGAATAATCGTAGAGCTAACGTTACAGAGATTATAGATATATAACCATATCATATTTTACCCTTTTACATTTTACTTGTTTCAGTCATAGGACTGTCACCATGCTTGGGCAACGCCCGAATTGGTTGATAATATCCAACCGATACAAATATTTCAGACTGGTATTGACTTTCTTTCATCAATCTCTTTGTTTTTAATGGGTACGTTACAGAACATTAACTCTAGTAAAGGATGGAACATTATTACCAATACGACCTATTTCCGCAGAGTCACCGTATTCCACAAAGCATCGAACAATGTTGACATACATTGAAACTATAATGCGAAATCACATGGTTGCGAAACGAACTTTTCAACAACACAACAAACTTGATTGTGCCTATATATGTATATAGGTATTAAAGGAGCAAATTAATTGCGTCCGTAGACGCGAGTCTACATGTTAACACATATATGTGGAGCTTCCGATTCCAGAATCGATCATTAATCATAAAACTTACTGCATGGCAACAGAAATTGATTTGTAGATAATTTATTTTATAGAGCATTAATGATGTTTGCAAAATTGTTACTGAAGTAAATTTATTTTAACTCAGAATCTTAACCTTGCCGCAAGCCCTAATGACCCCGTCAGGAACTCAAAGCCATTTATTTTGGCTGAAGCTGTACATCGTAAATTATGTGAAATAGGATTATATAGGATGAAAAAATGAATGCACATAAAATTGTAATTTACAAATGTGGTATTTCTATAAAGAACTGATCGATATTTACGACAATATAGCAAATCATAGTATCTATAAAGAAGGCAGATGATGAAAACTATACATATATGATAGGAATGTTAAGATTGGTCAAACAAATACAACCATATAAAATATTTTTGCATATAATTGATTAAAATGTATAAAGAAAATCCTGGTAAACATGAAACGAATAACAAATTATTTCCATGATAAAGATATCAATACTATAAAGATGGTTATTTCTGGATTGTTTAAAAGTTGACCATTAAATAGATCTGATATAATACATTTTCAGAAACTTTAATACATACGTCAGCTCAAATAGAATAAATAAATCGAAGTAGATAAAATCTCAAACTATTAAATAAATGAATTCTTTATACGGTGATATTCAGTTAACGTGATAATATATATTCCCTATTTAGGTAACACAGTTATTTCTGGTATATCGAGACGTGTAGATTGAAGGTTTTTGACAACACACTTATCATAGGTAAATAGGCGTTGGATTCACTAAAATGCTTAGGGTTGTCAAAAACATAAACTGGCATCGACGTCTTAAAAATGATAGAATATACGGAAACTTGACCAATATAACAACTACAATTGCTCGAAGACAGTTATGATTTGCAGGGAATTGCTGAAGAAGTAAGAAGGAAGTTATACACAAGTTACTATTGTGAGAACCAACTCATGGGAGATGACGGAATAGAGGAAGACCTGCTCGAATCTTCATCGATCAACTCTCGATTCATACAAACTTGCGTAGAGTGGAGATGACAGGAGCAATAGAAAAACTTGTTCGGAATGTTCGCCTGAGGTTGCAATGATGATGATGATGATGAGTTTTTATCTTGCTTTTGTAAATCTTATATTACAGTGTATTAGAGTGATGACGATTCATAGTTTAAATTGTATTTGTTTAATCAGAATGGAAGAAATTCGTCGAAGCAAACATAGTTTTAGAGAAATATAGCAATATATAGATATATATATATATATATATATATATATATATATATATATATATATATAATTGTAAACGGACATTATTAATATTATTATTATTATTATTCTCTACATTTCTTACATTAAACTAAAATATGTTGACAATCTTTTAATAATGTCTTCCTTGTGAAATTTGTGGTCTTGTTTTGGTTAACTAAGGAATATTTCCAGCTCTGTGCACCTAACCTCTGCAGGAACCCAGCCACCTAGCTGCCTTCCACTGCATATTGCACATTGAGCACATGCCTTTACGCTTTGGCTTCTAACTAATTCACCAATCTCTCTTCTCTCCTATCTCCTCTCCTATCTCCATCTCTCTCTTTAAGATTGGTTACTCTTGAACTGTGTATACTCGAGCTCCCGTAGTTGAGCTATTTACTGTTATAAATCACCATGTTGAGCAAGCAGGAACTCAGGATATCACTTCAGTCCATTCCTATCCCGGACAGGAAGACATACCTCAAACTCCTAATACAGAGCGTCAACTCTTTCATCCGAAGAATACGATGGAAAGCCTTCCACTTCGACAGAGTGGGTGCTGCTGACACCGGAAGTACAGCAAACAGATATGGATTTACCACCTGCAAGAACCCTCCACACAACATCTTGCTGGACCCTTTTGAGAAAGATCTATTTAACTTCGTCAGGAGCATTAAATTCAAAAAGCATTATAGACACAACAATAATTTCCTCACAAAATTAGCAACAACTATAAAAATATTTAAGGATAGCCACCTCTTACATGTTATGTCTGACAAAACTAAAAATCTATACACCATGACTCCTGAAACTTACACCTCTTTCCTTCTTAAGGAACTTAATAAAAACTATAACAAAACTATACCCTCCTGTGTAAACTTACTTAACCGAAAATCCTAGGCTTTGGTTAAGGACTTACATCTGGATAGATTTACCCACCCTTATGTACCAACAACCCCAAGATCATCTCTCAAGGATCATAAGCCAAACTTTATAGAAAACCCATCTATTAGACTTATAAGCCCAACCACATCCGACCTGGGTCGTATCAGTAAGAACATCCTTGATAGGATCATCCCTGGGCTATGGGATGATATCACCTACAAGCTGTGGTCCAACACCGGCCAAGTCATCAGATGGTTCTCCGATCTAAGGTTCAAGGAATCTATGAGGTTCTTCACATTTGACATTGACAGCTACTACGCTTCAATAACCTCGGCACTGCTCAACAAAGAATTAACCCTAGCCAGCACCAACTCTGACATAACCAATAATGAGATTGACATCATACTTATGGCTAGGCAGACCATCATTGAATTCAACGGAGCACTCTGGACTAGAAAAGACAGAACATACAACTTCAACATCACTATGGGCTCAAGTGACTCTGCCCAAATCACCGATTTAGTTGGAATTTACCTATTACATAACATCAGTGCTGAAATCCACCCTTTGCAAGGCGGAATATATAGGGACGACGCCCTATTTGCAGTCCACAATTGCACTAATCGAGGCATTGACTTGCTAAAAAAAACAATTATATAGATTCTTTAAAAATAACGGTCTCTCTGTCACCATCGAGCCGAACCATAAAGTAGTAAACTTCCTGGACGTTACCCTAGATCTTAACAATAACTTATATTACCCTTATCATAAACCAGGTGAAATACTTACATATATTAGCCCACACTCTAACCACCCACCGGCAGTCATCAGAGCAGTAATCAAATCTATCTCGTACAGGATCTCCATGCTATCAACAAATGAGGAGATATTTATAAACCATGCGGCATATTATAATAAAGCTCTTTCTGAATCTGGTTATCAACAGTCCATTTACTACATACCTAAATGCCATCACACAGCACTTCACCACAACCATAATAAACTTAACACTAGAACTAGAAATACCTTAGCATATAGCCACATTCGCCGGAATTTTAGCAGTTACAGCACCTATACAGGGAAACTTAATGGTGGCCTACTTCCCACTCAAAGTAGCAAACTAAAAATCAACCCTAGAATAGGAATGAGCAATGAGATGACAAATAACAAATGCGCAGGTAATAATAACCCTATGAAGGCCCCCTACCAACTCCACTAAAACCCCTAGAAGGAATAGGTCTAGAAATATCACCTGGCTTAACCCCCCATTCTCATCTAACTTAGCCACTAATATCCCTAAACGTTTCTTTTCTATCCTATCTAAACATTTCCCCCCAACCATAGATATTACAAACTCTTTAATAAAAGCAACATTAAAATCTCATTCACCACAACACATAACCTAGCATTCAGTAACCATCATAAACTAAGGCAGTATAACTCCCACACCGCGGTACCCCCCCCCCCCCCCCATCAAATACACCACGCCACTACACCAATACTTACTCTAGTAGCAGGCAGACCTCCCCGATCTAATCCTTCTAGCACGCACCAACCGCATAGTTTAATCAACCCTACTCTCACTAACCGCTGAAGTAACTGCAACTGCCGTTACCCTAATGCATGCCCACTAAATAGACAATGCCTGACACCCAATATAGTTTATAGGTGCACAGTTAAAACAGCTTCGCATACCAGCTCCTATAGTGGCTCTACCTCTAACCCTTTTAATGTACGCTATAACGCGTACTCTTTTTCAATCCGAGACCCTAACAATAGATGTTCGGCATCTCTAGCTAGGTTCATTAAAATGAACCAACATTGAACACTCACTAACATGGGATATATTGGCTAGGGGCCAAACCGTTCAATGGACGAAGAAACACTATTGACCTATGTCTTACCGAAGCATATTACATAACTCTATCACGACCTCTACCGATTAACGATAGAACGGAAGTAATTATTAGCTGTCAACATCGAAGGGCTAATTCCTTCGCCAACAGAATATTTGACCCAACATAGTCATCTAGTCCCATTTTTACTTATAGCTAATAAGTTAAATAGTTATAGCTAACTTAGATAATTATAAGTTACCTCCCTTACATTGTCTCTCAATTTCATTGTCTCTCAATTAAAAAAATTAGCACTTCTTAACTATAAACTACCCACAATTTCTAATTTCTCGAGGAGTTACTTCCCCTGAAACCACCCTCTAATTAGTAAGGTAAATCTGTCCATTGGCGGCTATCTTGTTCCCGATATGCAGATCTCACACAATGCAGCCTCGAAAGAAGTATATTGCTCGACTATGGCAGAAAATATATATACCCAGGACACCATAGTGAAATACCAATATATGGAACATTACATTCATGTAACATTCTTTCTTTATTTTAATTTATATTCCTTTTGAAGTACCCATGAGCTGCTCTAATTGTAACTAAGTCAATTATCTTCAACTGAACCTGGTCAATAATGATCTATAATCATTCGATGCAGAAATATTATATGGAGTAGCGAAACAATTGTAAACGGACATTATTAATATTATTATTATTATTATTCTCTACAATCCTTACATTAAACTAAAACTATGTTGACAATCTTTTAATAATGTCTTCCTTGTAAACTTTGTGGTCTTGCTTTGCTAAACCAATGAATATATATATATATATATATATATATATATATATATATATATATATATATATATATATATATATATATATATATATATATATATATATATATATATATATATAAAATCAGTAATTGCCCAATATATGCGCCTATATGGAGAAAAGAAATATTGCTGTTGTTACACCGATATTAAAGGAACATTTATGAATACGTTCTGTAAACCAAACGAAGCAATACGTTTATTTATCACTCTAATATAGAATATAGAAAATACTGTAGTCTTTTGTCACTAACAACACACACATTCCAATCAATAATAGCGTACTGGTGCTAAACCTTAATCATTATAGATGAAAGAACCTTCTCACGTTTATTTAGAATCAGATAAGATTTCAGAGAGAGATAGAATATTTGCACTGCATTAATATTATCACAATATAGATTTTAGTATATTCAAGTCAGTAGTTACTCATTTGAACTAAGATGAAATAGATTAGAAACCAATAAAATATATGAGAATGTATTTTTTATAAATTAAGATATTTCAAAGGGGTAAAATATTTGGTTCTGCTCAGTAAAGCGAGCTACTTTCATTGTGATGATATGAGATAAAAATACTTACGATGTGAGCTGCTTATTCTCGAAATAAAGTGACACCTCCAAGCTACACGGTTGATATAATAAACAAAGTTTCTTCACACGCCATTCTACCTTATTTAAAAGGTCGTGCGGGATACAGTGTGCCTTTGATTATAGGTCTCCACGATCACAGTACAATTAAAGTTAAACAAGAATTGCATTATATATCTGCACACGCAGAGACATTTACATACACATATACGCACATCTATCAATCGTCTACTTTCGATATTTACGTATTACTAATGTTGCATGATTGATTCTATTGAATACATTACTATGCCAAGAAGAAAGACAAAATAACTAGCACTGTTCTAGTTCGTCTAAGAACATTTAGCCCCTCCTCTTAATTTGTCTTATAATTGCATCCAATGAATTAAAATAAATACAATGTTTTTCACACAGTATAGCGTTCATGTGTGACAGACGAAAACAAAAGTCTGTATAGCTATTATAGTATTGGCTAGTTGAACATGTAAAATTATAAATATTATTTATCAGTATTACCCGACGTTGCTCGGGAAAGATGGCTCAGACGGTGGGCAATTTCTTGGAAAATAGTAATAGCAACACCCATCATTTGAAATACGTGTATACTCAGTGTGTGGGGGATGCACACGTCTTGTGTGTGTTCATACTTTTATTCCATAAAATATCATTTCGACAAATTGAGATCGATAATAAGGAATAGACTGAAATTAGTGCTGGTATCGATATGATCTCCGAAACCCATATGTGATCCTTGACGAATCGAATCACTGAATCCGTCACTGTATAGATTTACTAACTATTCCTATCTCTGTCCGTGCTGGGTTTAATAGTCTGCATGCGTGATTAGTAGAACATTCGGATTTGTGATCCTTATGAGCGATAAAGGGCTATCGATTTACTAGACGTTCTATTTTTCTATCTATGTTAAGGATGGAGGCTAGGGATTTGGCTTTACTGTTCATGTTGTTATAAGCAGAGTGGTCTCCTTTTCTTCATACTTCGCCGTTATAGTTTTGTGTGTTAAGTGGTTGTAAATAGGTTGGTCAACTTCATAAATGTTGTTGGTTTCCTCAGATAGGATGAATGTATTATTGGTGGAGCTACATTCTTTAATGTCTCTGCTAAGTTTGTTTTGGGAGGGGCTAGATGGCTTACAGAAGGTTTATTTAGCTACTATGTCTAAAATACCTGCTTCGAAAGGAGTCAGGTTATTTACCCTGAGGTTATTTACACTCTAGATTTTAAGTTATAGTTGTCGATAGACCCTGTACATTTTCCGTCGAAAGCCAGTGCCAGCCATCTCAGAAGCGTGACGACGTTTTCCGATTTTTGGAAAAAATGCTTCGAATAAAGTCAATTTGAGGGTGTGTGAATGTTCTTCAATTTTCCCTTTATTATTATTATTGGTGTGGGCGGTGAATTGGCAGTATCGGTAGAGAGTCGGACACCATGCTTTGAAGCATAGAGTTACGTCCCTTTATTATCTAAGTTCAAATCCCGCCGAGGTTAACTTTGCCTTTCATCCTTACGGGGTCGATAAAGTACTAGTAATGTACTGGCCTTGTGCCTAAAATAGAAACAATTATTATTATTGGTGTGATCGGACGTCGTTTTGATCGCTCCCGTAAGTCTCTTTATTTACCTGTCATAAATCATTTATTGTAAATTTTTGAACTTTATTTAAAATATAATTTGAATATAATTTTGAACTTTATTTAAAATATAATTTTTCTCGAAAAAAAAACAAAAACAAAATATGGTAGATACACCCTCCCCCCGCCCAACTTCCTTTGACAGCGGTTTAAACGTTGAGGCGAATAACGCTGCCCCTCCCACAGCAAATATGAAAACCAACACCACATTAGGCAATATCGCCAACAGCAGCATCAACAACAAAAACGACACCAACAAAAATGACAACATCAATAACAGCAGCAACAACGACAGCTGCAACAATAACACCAACATGAACAACGACAACAACAACACCAACAACAACACCAACAGCACCAACGACAACAACAACAATACTTTCGCTCTGGCGGCAACCCAAATGAGTCCATGCTTCAACAAGGAACTCTGGAATAAAGATGAAAAGTTGGCCCAGGTCTGGAAGCTCATCAAGCAAGAGCAAACCTGGGCAAACTTAACTGTCCCGGTAGAAGCTATTGAAGTAGTGAAGCAGTGCATTACAGATGCATATCAGCAAAAACCAAGAGGACAACTTTAATTACACAAGCAGATGTTGAAGTCGCGCTGAGGTGCATCAAGGATGACACCGAATATATATAGACGGGCAGATGACAATACGGCACCATTTCGGTGCTGTTTAAATCAGAAGCCCTTGCTATGAAACATGCTATGACACTTTACAAAACCAACACGGTCATAATATACCCCTCCCACATGGGAAAACGAACAGCTCGTTTCCGGATTCCTAGGATCCCACCAGGACTTGACATGTGGTGACTTTTGGGATGCGTGATTGTGAAGGGGATGGATACCGCCCCGATAGAAGTTACAAGAACTGCTAGAGAGGACTGGTCCGGGATTGACATGGAGATACTTCTCCAGATCAGGCCGGAGAATGTCAAAGCAATCCCAGACCACATCCGTCTTCAGAAGGGGACAGTAATTCACATTATGACTGAAGGTTAAAAAGCCGCATTGTTTTGTTTGCGGGGAAAAAACCCAATTTGCAAGCCTTCTGCCCTCAACTGCTGAAAGATGCAAAATTTCGAAGGGCACCACTGCTGTCGACGCCGGGTCGAGTACCCCCACCAACACAAGCACAGGCAAAACCACCAGCAACTACACCTATAGAAACACCACAAAGGAGGGAAACGAGGAAAGTTGTCAAATCCCCCCCCCCCCCAATACACACATCAATAAAAACATAAACACAGACACACTTACAGACACAGATCCCTCATCTACCAGTAGTGAAGATGAGGGAAAACAAAAATTCCCCAAAATACAAAAAAGAAAACACAATAAGAAAAAATCTCCACAAAGCACAAAAACACCCACAATAAAAAATGCAGGCACCACTCTCGCAAACATCTCCCCAACAACACCAACACCACCACCACAATCACCAGAATCCCCCAAACGCAAACAAACTAAACAAACGCAAGAGCAAATACACACACAAACATCTGAAACCACACACAGCACTCACAACAAACACAGATACAACCGAAAAAACACCATCAAAACCATCACCACCACAGTCACACAAACATAGACCAACGAAACATTAAAAACTTCGTGCCTGTCAGAAGAGCCAACAAGGAATTGATGGCCCTCGTAGCACGCAGTAAAGAAATACAAACAGAGGGGGAAATTTTAAAACGAGCAGGTTTCGCGTGCCGGTCGATTTCTACAAAGGGATTCCAGACAGCTTTCCTCGGGATGTGGGAACCCCGAACATAAAACCCACATCAAGACTTTTAAAGGGGTTTCCAAAAGAAACCCAACCAACTATGGAGGTCAAAACACCCGACCTTCACAAGAGCCCGGGAGATAAGTAAACCTTTCCTCTCTCATTTATCCTGCAAATATGGTCATATTAAGAGTAGTAAGTTTAAACCCTCAAAGCCTGGGGTCGCCCTGGAAGCAGAGTCACCTGGTCAACGAACTCAGATCTCTAGAAACGATAAAATTGCAGTCAGCAAGACCAGGATTTCCGAGACGAACGCACTAGCCCCCATTTTCGACGACTATCAGATCTTCGTATCTGTTAGTCGACCGGGAATGGGAGGTGAGGTGGCAGTGCTGTTTAGGAAAGGCCTGGATCTCGAGGTATGGTCGATTTTCCGGGACCCGGACGGTAAGTTGGTGGTCCTGAACGTGAACAATAATGAAAGTTGGCGTAGACACACAATACAACATGAGGAACATAATAGTACCACTGATGATGTTGCAGATGTGCAACGAAAGAATTTGTTAGACTATATATATATATATGTGTTTATATCTATATTTTTCACTGTTCGTCAGTCAATGATAAATATTGAGGACCAAATGAATTAACTGTGGAGATATAAAAGATACAGAACCGAAAACCAACCAAACAGTGAGTGTGTTCTGTTATTATTTCTGGCAATATTATTACAAAAATATGACCCTCCCCAAGTATAACAATATATATATATATATACATATATATATATATATATATATATATATATATATATATATATATATATATATATATATATATATATATATATATATATACTTGTGTGTGTGTTTGTGTGTGTGTGTGTGTTTAAAGTATTTTTTAAAATATCTATTCCGCTGCTTTGAAGACTTTTTAAATGTCTGCTTATTAGATCTCCCAGACCAGATTTTATGGATAATTTACTACTTTATCTTAATAACAAGTAGTATTACTTGACATTATCTTCCTTCATTAAATAGCAAATATATATAAAATCGGCTTTATCGGATTCCAGCACACAAGAATACATACAGTTACTATATATATATATATATATATATATATAAATATATATATATATATATATATATATATATATATATATATATATATATATATATATATATATATATATATATATATATACATATGTGTGTGAGTGTCTGTGTATATATGTGTATATATGCATATATGCCTGTATATATATCTTTGAAATATATATATATACATGTGTGTGTGAGTGTGTGTGTATTTATATATATATAGACAAATGATATACGTGGTCTAATGTTTCGTTGTTTTCAAGAACAACTGCTCTACTTGTTTGATTGTTGGATCTACCTTTTGAATTCTACTGTAATCGGATAAATAACAATCAAAAGATATTTCCAATCTTAATATAATCCTAAGGCAATATCAGATTCCGTCGACCCAATTTCACTTTCACTTTCATGACATATCACGCACTCTCTCATTCTATCTATCAATCACTCTCCGCATATAAATATTTACATATAGGTATATAGACACATATATACATACATATATGTTTGTATATATATATATATATATATATATATATATATATGTGTGTGTGTGTGTGTGTGTGTGTGTGGTGTGTATATATATATATAAGTTGAAACAATGAAATAACAAATCAAGTCATTAGAGATATACTTCACTGTTTTACGATCGTTTCTAGATGGTGATAATACATTGTATCTATACTCAGTTATTGATCTATGTAAGTTTACAAACTATCAGATAGAGAGAATATTTACTTACATGCATATCACCAGTTGTTTTCAAAAGCAATAATAATTTTATTTAATAATAATTTTACTCAGAATTAGTATCATGTCCATATTTGGAGGTAGTTGAAGAACTAACAAATCAAATTGTTTTTTTCATATGGTGTTAAGATGAAAAGTAATACACTTTAGTTGAGGTCATGGCCCTTTGAAAGGAATGGTTGAAGGGTGCTAGTAGAAATGGCATAAAAATCTATTAGCTGAATGTATCTTGTATAGAGAATGATAGCTGAATGTATCTTGTATAGAGAATTTAAAAGGAATCTCAAAATAAATGGTGATTAGTGTTGTATTGGGTTTTAAGGTGAATATAAATTAGTGTTATGGCTAGGAAAGATAGTATATTAAAAGATGAAAATTATAGTACGGTGTGGTAAATTGCACTCAGTATAATATAACATATTATCCGCTCTAAAATATTACTAATTATGCATAAACAATCAAACTCAGATAAGTACATTTGGCATAGTTAAAACACATAAATTTCATAGTCTACAAAGTGCATATATCCACACTATATATAGAGAGAGGTACAGTTATATTGATATCTAACCAAAATATACATACGTGCAAATAGATGCAAACCTAAATACACATCCACACGATGCATATAATCATATATATACATATCCATATATATCTATATCCACACATACGCATCTATATCTCCATATATACATATACATATACAGATACATACACATATACACACACACATATATATATATATATATATATATACTCACACACACACATACACACATACATATATACATGTACATACATATAGACACACACATACATACATACATACATATATACATACACATATACACATATATACATATATATACACATACATGCACACATATATATATATATACATATACAACACACACACACACACACATACACGTATATTTATATATATATACACCCCTGTGTGAGCATATGTACTCTCTTCTTACATGTGCTCATACTCATATATAAAAATTCATACATCTATACTCACATATACACACACACAAACACATATATACATATATATATATATATATATACATACACATACAAACACACATATATATATATACACATATACATACACACCCATATATATATATATATATATATATATATATATATATATATATATATATATATATACATATATATACACACATACATACATATACATATACATGATGGCTGCCCCCTCGTTATCGAGTAGGGCCACTGCACGAGGAGAATAAAAAACAATTAATAAATAAATAAAAAATAAAATAAAAATAAAAAAAAAAGAAATATATATATATATACATATACACATACATATATATATATATACATATATATACATATATATACAGACATACATACACATACACACACACACATACATTAATAACAATAATAATAATAATAATAACAACAATAATAATATACATATACATATATATATACACATACAAGCACACACATAAGCATATCTACACACACACACACACACACACGATAGCAACTAACAGCGCTGCGATCGAATGTGGCTTTTTAGCCCAGCCAATGATCTAAAATGTCTTGCACAGAGTCGGCAACCAAAACATTCACCGGGAATAGTCGGCTGTGGTTGGAGTTCGTGTACTTTTGCATGTCGCTTGAGCCCTCCTGCTGATTTACATTCTCTACCACATGTTTGGCAAGCATGATGAGTAGCATCTCCAACAGCAGCCTGGTAGTCAACCACTGGTCTTACTTTATGACTGCGAAGATGACTTTTGAGTCCAGCTTTGCTTAGGCAGAGTCTCGCACAGACGCTGCATGTCAGCACCATAGGAGGACCCTCGCCGTCTGGAAGTGCAACAGCAATGCCCTTCCTCACATCCCGCTTTACTTTCTCGTATGCGATTCGAGATGCCTCAAAGGCAACCTTTCCCTCATATACAGTCTTTCTCCATTTATTACGATCAGCAGCAATATTTTCCCATGTATCAGCAGAGATGTTAGCGTCTTTCAGAGAGGCTTTCAAGGAATCCTTATACCTTTTTTTGGTTTATGTGGCGGTCGTTTTCCTTTAACCAACTCTCCATAAAAGAGTTGTTTTGGTATTCTAGAATCCTTCATCCTCGCAAGGTGACCACTCCAACGGAGTCGTTGCTTAAGCACAAGAGCTTCTATACTGTCACACATAGAGCTTTCCAAAATCTCGATATCACTGATGTGGTCCCTCCAGTGAACGCCATGGATCCTTCTGAGACACATCTGATGGAAACGCTCCAATTGCTTAAGGTGGTGTCGATATGTGACCCAGGTCTCGCAGGCGTAAAGAAGACAAGAGAGCACACATGCCCTGTACACCTTTACCTTTGTCCTCCTGCATATGTCTCGCCGACCCCAGAGTCGCCTTTCTAGCTTTCCGAAAGCATCACTTGCTTTCCTAATCCTAAGTGAGATTTCACTGTCAAGGTTGCTGTATCGATTGACAGTGCTTCCCAGGTAGACAAACTGATCAACCACTCCAAGTCGTTTGCCATACACATAGATGTTTGGTTCAGTGTACTGCTTACCAGGGGTAGGTTGGTACATGACGACGGTTTTCTTGAGACTGACAGTCAAACCTAGGGCAGTGCAAGCGTCAGAAAATGCATTCAAAATGTGCTGCATATCACTCTCTGTGTGCGCTACAAGATCGCAATCATCTGCATACAAGAGGTCTCTTATGATTGATGTAAATACTTTTGTCTTCGCAGCAAAGCGCCTGATGTTAAATATGCTGCCTGAGGTTCGATATCGGATGTAAGCACCATGCTCGCAATTCCTGAATGCAATACAGAAAACCATTGCAAAGTATAGGGCAAACAGGGTCAGTGCTGGAATATCCCCCTGTTTCACTCCATTTTTTACTGAGATAGGCTCCGACATGTTACCTCCGACATTAACCCAAGCCTTCATGTCGTCATGGAAAGACTTAACTAAAGCAAGGAACTTATCAGGGCAACCAAGTTTCTGGAGAACCTTCCATAATGCATCTCTGTTAACAGTATCGAAAGCTTTTGTCAGATCGACAAAAACCTGATACAGATCCAAGCCTTGTTCCATGCACTTCTCCTGGAGCTGTCTAGCTGAGAAGATCATATCAGTAGTGCCGCGTCCAGCACGAAAATCAGATTGACTTTCAGGAAGAACACAATCTGCAATGTGTGTCAGCAGACGGTCCAGAAGCACTCTACATAAAACTTTCCCTACGACAGAAAGCAATGATATACCTCTGTAGTTCCCACAATCATTCCTGTTACCCTTTCCCTTGTACAAGACCACCATTACTGTATCTCTCCAGTCCTCAGGTACGGATTCATTAGCCCATATCCTGCCAAACAAAGAGTGAAGATGTTGCAGGAGTCTCTCACCACCATATTGTAGGAGCTCAGCATGTATGCCATCCATACCTGGAGATCTTCCACTGTTCAGCTTCGAAATAGCCACTGCAACCTCCACAAGCGTCGGAGGTTCTGCGAGAGCTACTTTCACAGGACTTTCTGGAATGAGATTGAGGAAATCTTCACTAACGACAGACGGCTGATTCAAAAGATCATCAAAGTGCTCTCGCCACCTTCGTAGAATTCCTTGTGAGTCACGAAGAAGTTCTTTGCCAGCTTTGCTGCGAAGCGGTGTCACCAGAGAAGAATACGGTCCATAAATCTCACGCAAGAGACTGTACAACAGCTTTGTGTTATTGGAATCAGACGCAGTTTGTATCTCACCAGCCTTCTCACTCCACCACTGATCCTTCATCTGAGAAAGACTCCGCTTAACACGTGATTTTACATCCCTGAGTTCCTCATGCAACGTATTCCTCTCCTGTGGTTTTGCCGTCAAGTAGCGTGACAGAGCACGCCTCTTATCAGCCAACAAGTCTTCTATATGTACATCATTCTCATTAAACCAGTCCTGATGTTTTCTCTGCACCAATCCCAGAACACGCCTGCCTACATCATAAACCGACTTTTTAAGGGTCGGCCAATCCTCACCAAGATCTGCAGCCTGCATCTCTTCTTCCAATGTCCTCTTCACATTTTTATCCTTAAGACGAGCAGCATTCAATCTTTTGGGCAGGGCAACACCAGGAGCCCGGATTTTACGTTTAGTGATTAGTTTCACTTTGGCGCGTACAAGACAGTGGTCCGTCCAGCACTCAGCTCCACGAAGAACACGAACACACTGCACATCCTGTCTGTCACGCATCCTGACTAGGACGTAGTCCAAAAGATGCCATTCCTTAGATGCAGGATGCATCCATGTGGTCTTGAATTTGTTCTTTTGTTGGAACATGGTGTTGGTAACACACAGATCCAGCTCCTCACACATCTGCAGCAGGAGCATACCATTGTTGTTACACTTTCCCACCCCATGCCTTCCGATTATATTCCATGTGTTAAAATCCCTACCCACTCTAGCATTAAAATCACCAAGCACGATGACTTTGTCTGCCTGAGGGATATTTCTTAAAACACCTTTCAAGTCATGGTAAGAGGACACTTTTTCTTCATCGACAGAATTCATAGTTGGAGCATACACACTCACGAGGGTAGCATATCTTCCTTTGTCCAGCGGAACTCTCATGGACATAAGACGCTCACTAATCCCTACTGGGAATTCTTATAATTTATTTACAAGTACAGTCTTAACAGCAAATCCTACCCCAGCCTCTCTTCTGGTTCCTTCATCTCTTCCTTTCCAGAAGAATGTATATTCTCCACAAAATTCTGTAAGATGACCATCTCCAGCTAACCTCGTCTCAGATAAAGCCACGATCTCAAGATCGTAACGTCGAAGCTCCTTTGCAACAAGAGCGGTCCTTCGTTCAGGATGCTCCAAGGAATACCTGTCAAGCAGCGTCCGTACCTTCCAGCAGCCAAGACTAAATGCCTTGTTTGGCTCTATTACAATGGCACGATGACGAGCGGGCCCAGGCTGTGATAACCTGGGGCCCCTGCCCTTATTGCCAATTATCTTTTTTGTTCCAGAACCTAAATTGCCAATTATCTCTTTTATATTGTTCTGGAACATCATTGAATTGGAAAAAAAAAAGAAAAAACAAAAAAAAGTAATAATAATAATAGTAATAATAATAATAATAATAATAGTACACTATTAATAATTATTAATGCACTCGTGCAATGCCTGTGCGTGACAAATATTTTTAAAGTGAGGAAAGACTGTGCACTGAGCCAATCCCACTCTCTGAGCGACAGTAGCTATAACCCGAAAAGAAGAAAAGATCAACATCATCGGTAACTACTGAGCCGCAGGTTTTATGTCGGAGTTAACCCAGTTTCCTGAGATACCTTCTCCTAGAAGAATGCCCTGACAAGGGCTAGGGGCTCTTCACTCCCAGTGGTTTAACTGCGCGATCGGGCATCCAGCCCGATTATTTCTATGTCCCCGCGCAAAAAAAAAACAAAAAAACTCACTTATTGACACTTATACGTACGACATACACACACGCGCATACATATGCGCGCACACACACGCTAGTCACTTACACACACACACACACACACATATATATATATATATATATATATATTACCGTCATTACTGATACAAGATTACAAGATTATGTCAACTGTTGACTTTCAAGAGTTTGTATAGTTGAAGCCGATCGTATTACAGTCCAGTATTATTATAATTGCTTTGCAGCATAGAGTTATGGCTCTCCACGCTCTGAGCTTAAATCCCGCCGAGGTCAACCTTGCCTTTCATCCCCACGGAGTCAACAAAAGAGAGTACCAGTGATGCGCTGGGCCAGTCGCTGGATCCGTGCCAAAAGCAGAAAAATTATTATTAAAGTTGTTTTCTTAAGGCCCGGTCGCTGGTGATGGTGATGGCGGCGGTGGTGGCGGCGGTGGTGGTGGTGGCAGTTGATGTTGTTGTTGTGTTGTGTGCGTGTGTGTTTTGTTATTTTGAGTTTTTTTTTTGTTTTTTTTTGTTTTACATATACATACATACATATACATACATACATATACATACATATACATACATACATACATACACACATACACACACAAGCATATACATATATACACATATACACATACATAAACATATATATATATATACATATATATATATATACATATATATATATATATATATATTATATATATATATATATATATATATATATATATATATATATATATACACACAAATATATACACACATAAATATATTTCCATATCATACATAGATGTTTATTTTCACTCATCCAATTACGGGTGGCTGTGTAACTTGTCTTTAGTCATTAACGCATAAATCTAAGGAAGCTAAAACATTAAAAGGCAAAAATAAGCATATAAAAGCACATGAAATAATATAATTAGGGGAAAGAGGTACTAATAAATGTTATTCTACACGGAATTATAGTGAGTTGCTATTTAGAATATTTAATTAGGTTTATAGTATTTAATTAGGTTTATAGTATTTAAATGTTTTTCGTATACGGTGATTACAGACTATGATCAATTCCTGTCTTTTATTTAATAAATCTTCCTTAGATTTAGTAATTTCCAAGATCTCTCCTGAACATAATCCGCATTCCCTCCTGTTCCCAAGATATGGAGTTTTTTGTAGAATGGTGTTCCACGATAACTTAAAATCTATTTTTTTGTTTTTATAATTATTTACCGCTTCAGCTAAAGATGTGGTGTTTGCTAGTTTAGTATTGTTGAAACTACTAAAGTGTGCAAAAAATCTTTTCTTAAATGTCTTTGATGTAGATCTTATATATGTTTTGTTGTAGTCTGTAATAGACACAGTGCATTTATATACTACATTATTAATCAAACAGTTTCCATTTAAGGGGAAAATGCTTCTATTTCTGCAATTACAGCCATACGTAAGATGGTTTTGACGGCTCCCTATACTATTCTCATTTATCCTTGAGCTATTCCTATTGTAATTAATGATAGCAGGATAATGAAGGTTGATTTGTGGGTGGTTTGGTGCTAGAGTTGTATTGTAATTTTCTGTTCTGTTGTTTTTGTGTTGGTGATTTGGGTGGTTGTGTTTTCTAGGTTGAAGGATTGTATTATTTGTCTTTTTAAAAGGTGCAGTCCTATTTAAATTATGTTGCGGTGGTGTAGTCATATTATTTTAAAGTTTATAAATGTTGTAGTTGCTTATTTTTTGTTTGAGATTGTTTGATATAGAGTATGAGAATTTAACAGTATATTTGTTAAATATTTGGTGGTATCTGTGGTTTGGTGGAAAATGTTTATGTAGTATTTCAAAGAATTTGTTGGCGATTTGTCCAATATTTTCAGGTGAAAGGGTGCGTTGTACCATAACATTTGCCCCTTAAATGGAAACTGTTTGATTAATAATGTAGTATATAAATGCACTGTGTCTACTACAGACTCCAACAAAACATATATAGGATCTACATCAAACACATTTAAGAAAAGATTTTACGCACACTTTAGTAGTTTCAACAATACTAAACTAGCAAACACCACATCTTTAGCTGAAGCGGTAAATAATTATAAAAACAAAAAAATAGATTTTAAGTTATCGTGGAACACCATTCTACAAAATACACCATATCTTGGAAACAGGAGGGAATGCGGATTATGTTCAGGAGAGATCTTGGAAATTACTAAATCTAAGGACGATTTATTAAATAAGAGACAGGAATTGATCATAGTCTGTAATCACCGTATACGAAAAACATTTAAATACTATAAACCTAATTAAATACTATAAACCTAATCAAATACTATAAACCTAATTAAATATTCTAAATAGCAACTCATTATAATTCCGTATAGAATAACATTTATTAGTACCCCTTTCCCCTAATTATATGCTTTCATGCTTATTTTTTGCCTTTTAATGTATATATATATATATATATGTTTATGTATGTGTATATGTGTATATATGTATATGCTTGTGTGTTTATGTGTATGTGTGTATGTATGTATGTATATGTTCTGACAATGTTTACATCAAGTGGGCAGCTGATCTCCACAACAGAACACGTTTTCAATGTGTGGTCCCAAACAACAATATCAGGCCGGTTGTGCGTTAATTTGGTGGCAGTTTTTATTTTCAGGTTCCACCAGTATTCCTTAATGCCATCTGTCTCAAAATATTCTTCCTCGTTTGTTGTTAATTTTGTTTTCCGAAGTGCGTTCCAGATGGTTCTAGCTATCCCATCGTGCCTCATGGGGAGGTAGTAGCGAGATGACATTCTTTCGCAGCTGGCAACAATGTGGCTTACATCCTCGATCTTTGTTTTACATAGCCTACATTTATTGTTAGCTGCTGGCCCTTCTCTTTTGTGCAGCAGATATTTGGTAGGGAGTTCTTGTTCCTGAATTGCATAGAAATATCCCTCAAGGTGTGATGTCATAAACTTGTCGGAACTCCATGCCAGGCTTTTTGAGTGATTTATCCCCACTATGGTCTGTGTTTTAAGCCTCAAGTATCCATGCACAACTTTGTCTGTAAATTGGTCAATTTTTATTGGTCAATTTTTATTGGTCAATTTTTATGTATGTATGTGTGTGTGTGTGTGTGTGTGCGTGTGTGTGTGTATGCGTGTATGTATGTATGTATGTATGTATGTATGTATGTATGTATGTATGTATGTATGTCAGGTCACCAGTTGGTGCTACTGGTAACATGTATCCCAGTACAACCTGTCTCATGGTCGGGTCGTTGGCGACTAAACTGGCAACCCCACCAAGGTTTCTTGGTGAGGAGGGTGACTTTGGACATCCTGCAGGACTAAAAACAAAACCTGTTAAAGGGCAAAGGAGCTCTTAAGAGTCAATGGCCATCCCAAATCACCGGGAGATATTACCCCTTAACCTTTGTCAAGGCAGAATTCTAGGAGAAGGAAAAACTCTGATATAACACCTGCAACCCTGATGGTATCCAATGATGTTGACTTGTTCTTCTTTTTGGTAAATATCATCTTGGTTAAGAGAGTGGGACTGGCTTTGTGCAGTGCCTTTGCTCACTATAAAAGCTTCACGGCACAGGCATTGCTTTATATCTGGAGATCTCTCTCCACTTGTCGTCACATGGTACCATGGGCCCAGCACTATGTATCAATAATTGTCACAGGTGTAGTGTTTGTACCAGAGTTTTCAAGTCTCTGGCTGGACTAAAAAGTCACACTCGTTCAGCGTATCGGTAGGGGTTCTCCTACATGGATATAAAGTAGTGGCCGTACTCGAAAACGATTTAGCAGCCACCATGTATATGTATATGTATGTATGTGTGTATATATATGTATATATATATATATATATATATATTTATATATATATATATATATTGGTAAAAGGAAAAGGAAATGCTGACAAATTGTTCCCAGTGAAAAATAGTTTAATTAGGAATAAGTAAAAATTAGTAATAGTATTGGTTAGTATTCAGTTTTGGTTTTAAGTTTTTACCGCTTGCGCATTGTTAATGCTTTTCAAAAATAATTTTGAGATAGAGCGCCCGTGATGTTTGCTCTAATCTGATTAGTTTTGGAAATTCTACCTTTTTTATGTGAAAAAAGTGGCTCCAGATGTATTAAAATAAGTTTCGCGCCAATTCGTGTTGCAAAAATTCTTGTGGTCAAAACAATTTTGATTGGTCAGTAGAGTTCATGTGAATGTTAAAAATTGATTTTGCGCCAAATGTAGGTTTGTCTCGGCTGATTGAGAAGTCACTGAAAAATAAGTCTTTTAAGACAAATATGTGTGTGTGTGTGTAGTAGTAGTAAAGAGGTTCATTGTTGTGATAATGGTCAGTAGGCATGTGTGTGTGAATTGCAGTTTATTGACGGGTCAACAGTTCAGATGCCTATTAAGACAAGTGTGTGTGTGTGTGTGTGTGTGTAGCAGAGTAATTCGTAGTAGAGGGATCGGTCAGTAGGAATGTGTCTGTACGTGTGTGGGGAATATTTTAACATGTTAAAAGATTATTGAAGTTTGCTTGAAGCATTGTTGAATAATAGGTAAATATCTTTAAGTCGTTTGGAAGCCTCGACAATGCAAATGGGTAAATCTCCGGGTAACAAGATCCGGTGGTGGAGAGAGGGATATGTAAGTGGGTGTACGTTGAGATGCGTGGTGTGTATAAGACGTGTAGAAGAATGAAGGAAAGAGTATAAAGGATAAAATAAAAATAAGAACACGAGAGAGAGTTACCTTGGGAGAGATTTAATTGTCCCTATATATTTCGGATTCACATCCATCAACTGGGGTTTTTTTCCGGGGTGGGGGAAAGGTTGTCTGTCGGAAAGGTGCGAAACGCGTCCTCCGCTGTTTGTTGTGTTGAATATCGTTAAAAGATATTTTTCAGCTCTTGTCTTATACGGAGAAGTGTGTGTGTGTGTGTGTGTGTGTGTGTGTGTGTGTGTATGTCTCTTTGTATATTAGAGTACGCGTGTGTATGTGTGTGTGTGTATATGTGTGTGTGTGTGTGTATGTGTGTATGTGTGTGTGTGGGTGGACCAGTATTTTTGTGATACTGGTAAAAATGGTGTACATTATTCGATATTTTCAGTAAAAACGATTCTCTCAATAGAACATCAAAAACCGTAATAATAAAAGGTGTGAAATGATATATAGTATTGGCATAATACCAAGGTGTGTGTGAGTGTCCAGATTGTACGTACTGCAAGGGGAATCCATTACGCCTTGCCGTATTGGAATACTTGTGTACAAACATGTATGTGCCCATCAGTGTGCAATGCATGTGTGCGTATATGTATGTGTGTGTGTCGGCACGTTTATATCTATAGACATCAAAAGGTATACAAATTTGTGTATATTTGTGTTGTACCATAGAACATGTGTGTTTACGTATGTCATTGTGTTTATATGTGGATAGAGATGTATGTAGGATGTATGCTGATGTAGGTATGTATGTTGACGTGTGTATGTTGTGGGTTCGTCTTAGGGAGAAGTGTTTAGACGGGGTCCGTATTTGTTAATAAAGTGAGATTCCTTGCTGATGCGCTGGGTGTGGGTGGCATTATCTTTAAATTTGTAGAGGGGAGAGATTCTGAAGTTGGGATGATTTGGGCGGCACAGGTATCAATGTGTTCACTCAGTGGTATTTTCCTGTATTCCCGTATATATATATATATATATATACATATATGGGTGTGTATATATATATATGTGTGTCTGTGTGTGTGTGTTGTTTATGTATATATATATATATGTGTGTGTGTATGTATGTGTATATATATGTATATATATATATATATATATATGTATATATATGTATATATGTGTATATGTGTATGTATATATGTATGTGTGTATGTATGTGTGTCTATATGTATGTACATGTATATATGTATGTGTGTGTATATATATATATATGTGTGTGTGTATATGTGTATGTATCTGTATATGTATATATGGGGGTATACATGTGTATGTGTGGATATAGATATATATGGATATGTATATATATGATTATATGCATCGTGTGGATGTGTATTTAGGTTTGCATCTATTTGCACGTATCTACATTTTGGTTAGATATCAATATAACTGTACCTCCCTCGATATGTGGTGTGAATATGTGCACTTTGTAGACTATGCAATTTATGTGTTTTAACTATGCCAAATGTACTTATCTGAGTTTGATTGTTTATGCATAAACATACTTAGTAATATTTTAGAGCGTATAATGTTATATTATACTGAGTGCAATTTACCACACCGTACTATATGATGTTGGAAAGTTGTATATTATCGCATTACTATATCACATTATCTTATTATAATTTTCATCTTTTAATATACTATCTTTCCTAGCCATAACATTAATGTATATTCACCTTAAAACTCAATACAACACTAATCACCATTTATTTTGACATTCCTTTTAAATTCACTATACAAGATACATTCAACTATCAGTTTGACAATCCCCTCCTTCTTAATAGATATGTATGCCATTTATACTAACACCTTTCAACCATTCCTTTTAAAGGTTCATGACCTCAACTAAAGTGTATTACTTTTCATCTTAACACCATATGAAAAAAACAATTTGATTCGTTAGTTCTTCAACTACCTCCAAATATGGACATGATACTAATTCTGAGTAAAATTATTATTGAATAAAATTATTATTGCTTTTGAAAACAGCTGGTGATATGCATGTAGGTAAATATTATCTCTATCTGATAGTTTGTAAACTTACATAGATCAATTACTAAGTATAGATACAATGTATTATCACCATCTAGAAACGATCGTAAAACAGTGAAGTATATCGCTAATGACTTGATTTTTTATTTCATTGTTTTAACTTATATCATGACTCTGTTTTCCTTTTCATGTTTTATTGTTTTCTGAGATTTATCTTAACCTACAACATTTTCAACATATGGATTACATTGAGTTCTTCATACAGAATAGACCCCACAACTTGCAGTGGATACCTCTGTGTACATATATATATATATATATATATATATATATATATATATATATATATATATATATATAAAATTAGAATTGGTGCTCTGAAATAGCTATATATATATATATGAATGTATATATAGTGTATTTTGCTATACACTGTATGCTTAATTAAAAGCATTTCGAAGACCTTATGCTATTGTTTTAGAGTAGTGACAGACTCACTTACTTTAATTTTCAGCAAACAGGGGGAGATAAAGCTGACAAGGCCTTGTTTCGCATTTATTGATGCTTATCAAAGCCAACTACTCCTCCCGTTTTCCTGAAATCATGGATGTTTGGTTCTTATAGAATTCTAGTAAATAATCAGGAACTGATTATACAGAGCGGTTGCCGGTCAAGCAGAAATTGAAAATTAGAATTGGTGCTCTGAAATAGCTATATATATATGAATGTATATATAGTGTATTTTGCTGAAAATTAATGTCAGTGAGTCTGTCACTATTCTAAAACAATAGCATAAGGTCTTCGAAATGCTTTTAATTAAGCATACAGTGTATTGAAAAATACACTATATATACATTCATATATATATATATATATATATAAATATATATATATGTATATATACGGCTATTACCCACTCTCCTATTACCCACTCTACTACCCTAAGTATTGAGTACTCTTGTGCGTTATGGTCCAT
>OZ024743.1:310026190-310031190 GCA_964016885.1 Eledone cirrhosa | reverse complement strand
ATAAACCTAATCTGTATTTTATGTGATTAAAGCGCACCATAATTTGCCTTGGTAGTCATTGAAATATCTATAATTAAATAAATATCGTCTTATAAATATAGTTTCCGTTTGTAAATATATTGTATATATTTATATATATATATATATATGTGTGTGTACATACACACACACACATATATACACACACATACGCATACATTTAAATATACAAGCACATCCCATACGTATAAACACAGCACAGACACAAAAGAGTATATACATACACGTACATATACACGCACACATAAATACACACATATATATATATTAAAGAAATACATACAAATTTATTTTCAATTTTATGCATTATATATATATATACATACATATATACACATATATACATATATATATACGTATACACATATATATACATACATACTATTTTAATACCCCTTCCTTCCCTTTATTTTTATTTTGAGTATGTATGTATATATATGTGTATATGTATATGTCAGGTCACCAGTTAGTGCTACTGGTAACATGTATCCCAGTACAACCTGTGTCATGGTCGGGTCGTTGGCGACTAAACTGGCAACCCCACCAAGGTTTCTTGGTGAGGAGGGTGACTTTGGACATCCTGCAGGACTAAAAACAAAACCTGTTAAAGGGCAAAGGAGCTCTTAAGAGTCAATGGCCATCCCAAATCACCGGGAGATATTACCCCTTAACCTTTGTCAAGGCAGAATTCTAGGAGAAGGAAAAACTCTGATATAACACCTGCAACCCTGATGGTATCCAATGATGTTGACTTGTTCTTCTTTTTGGTAAATATCATCTTGGTTAAGAGAGTGGGACTGGCTTTGTGCAGTGCCTTTGCTCACTATAAAAGCTTCACGGCACAGGCATTGCTTTATATCTGGAGATCTCTCTCCACTTGTCGTCACATGGTACCATGGGCCCAGCACTATGTATCAATAATTGTCACAGGTGTAGTGTTTGTACCAGAGTTTTCAAGTCTCTGGCTGGACTAAAAAGTCACACTCGTTCAGCGTATCGGTAGGGGTTCTCCTACATGGATATAAAGTAGTGGCCGTACTCGAAAACGATTTAGCAGCCACCATGTATATGTATATGTATGTATGTGTGTATATATATGTATATATATATATATATATATATATTTATATATATATATATATATTGGTAAAAGGAAAAGGAAATGCTGACAAATTGTTCCCAGTGAAAAATAGTTTAATTAGGAATAAGTAAAAATTAGTAATAGTATTGGTTAGTATTCAGTTTTGGTTTTAAGTTTTTACCGCTTGCGCATTGTTAATGCTTTTCAAAAATAATTTTGAGATAGAGCGCCCGTGATGTTTGCTCTAATCTGATTAGTTTTGGAAATTCTACCTTTTTTATGTGAAAAAAGTGGCTCCAGATGTATTAAAATAAGTTTCGCGCCAATTCGTGTTGCAAAAATTCTTGTGGTCAAAACAATTTTGATTGGTCAGTAGAGTTCATGTGAATGTTAAAAATTGATTTTGCGCCAAATGTAGGTTTGTCTCGGCTGATTGAGAAGTCACTGAAAAATAAGTCTTTTAAGACAAATATGTGTGTGTGTGTGTAGTAGTAGTAAAGAGGTTCATTGTTGTGATAATGGTCAGTAGGCATGTGTGTGTGAATTGCAGTTTATTGACGGGTCAACAGTTCAGATGCCTATTAAGACAAGTGTGTGTGTGTGTGTGTGTGTGTAGCAGAGTAATTCGTAGTAGAGGGATCGGTCAGTAGGAATGTGTCTGTACGTGTGTGGGGAATATTTTAACATGTTAAAAGATTATTGAAGTTTGCTTGAAGCATTGTTGAATAATAGGTAAATATCTTTAAGTCGTTTGGAAGCCTCGACAATGCAAATGGGTAAATCTCCGGGTAACAAGATCCGGTGGTGGAGAGAGGGATATGTAAGTGGGTGTACGTTGAGATGCGTGGTGTGTATAAGACGTGTAGAAGAATGAAGGAAAGAGTATAAAGGATAAAATAAAAATAAGAACACGAGAGAGAGTTACCTTGGGAGAGATTTAATTGTCCCTATATATTTCGGATTCACATCCATCAACTGGGGTTTTTTTCCGGGGTGGGGGAAAGGTTGTCTGTCGGAAAGGTGCGAAACGCGTCCTCCGCTGTTTGTTGTGTTGAATATCGTTAAAAGATATTTTTCAGCTCTTGTCTTATACGGAGAAGTGTGTGTGTGTGTGTGTGTGTGTGTATGTCTCTTTGTATATTAGAGTACGCGTGTGTATGTGTGTGTGTGTATATGTGTGTGTGTGTGTGTATGTGTGTATGTGTGTGTGTGGGTGGACCAGTATTTTTGTGATACTGGTAAAAATGGTGTACATTATTCGATATTTTCAGTAAAAACGATTCTCTCAATAGAACATCAAAAACCGTAATAATAAAAGGTGTGAAATGATATATAGTATTGGCATAATACCAAGGTGTGTGTGAGTGTCCAGATTGTACGTACTGCAAGGGGAATCCATTACGCCTTGCCGTATTGGAATACTTGTGTACAAATATGTATGTGCCCATCAGTGTGCAATGCATGTGTGCGTATATGTATGTGTGTGTGTCGGCACGTTTATATCTATAGACATCAAAAGGTATACAAATTTGTGTATATTTGTGTTGTACCATAGAACATGTGTGTTTACGTATGTCATTGTGTTTATATGTGGATAGAGATGTATGTAGGATGTATGCTGATGTAGGTATGTATGTTGACGTGTGTATGTTGTGGGTTCGTCTTAGGGAGAAGTGTTTAGACGGGGTCCGTATTTGTTAATAAAGTGAGATTCCTTGCTGATGCGCTGGGTGTGGGTGGCATTATCTTTAAATTTGTAGAGGGGAGAGATTCTGAAGTTGGGATGATTTGGGCGGCACAGGTATCAATGTGTTCACTCAGTGGTATTTTCCTGTATTCCCGTATATATATATATATATATATACATATATGGGTGTGTATATATATATATGTGTGTCTGTGTGTGTGTGTTGTTTATGTATATATATATATATGTGTGTGTGTATGTATGTGTATATATATGTATATATATATATATATATATATGTATATATATGTATATATGTGTATATGTGTATGTATATATGTATGTGTGTATGTATGTGTGTCTATATGTATGTACATGTATATATGTATGTGTGTGTATATATATATATATGTGTGTGTGTATATGTGTATGTATCTGTATATGTATATATGGGGGTATACATGTGTATGTGTGGATATAGATATATATGGATATGTATATATATGATTATATGCATCGTGTGGATGTGTATTTAGGTTTGCATCTATTTGCACGTATCTACATTTTGGTTAGATATCAATATAACTGTACCTCCCTCGATATGTGGTGTGAATATGTGCACTTTGTAGACTATGCAATTTATGTGTTTTAACTATGCCAAATGTACTTATCTGAGTTTGATTGTTTATGCATAAACATACTTAGTAATATTTTAGAGCGTATAATGTTATATTATACTGAGTGCAATTTACCACACCGTACTATATGCTGTTGGAAAGTTGTATATTATCGCATTACTATATCACATTATCTTATTATAATTTTCATCTTTTAATATACTATCTTTCCTAGCCATAACATTAATGTATATTCACCTTAAAACTCAATACAACACTAATCACCATTTATTTTGACATTCCTTTTAAATTCACTATACAAGATACATTCAACTATCAGTTTGACAATCCCCTCCTTCTTAATAGATATGTATGCCATTTATACTAACACCTTTCAACCATTCCTTTTAAAGGTTCATGACCTCAACTAAAGTGTATTACTTTTCATCTTAACACCATATGAAAAAAACAATTTGATTCGTTAGTTCTTCAACTACCTCCAAATATGGACATGATACTAATTCTGAGTAAAATTATTATTGAATAAAATTATTATTGCTTTTGAAAACAGCTGGTGATATGCATGTAGGTAAATATTATCTCTATCTGATAGTTTGTAAACTTACATAGATCAATTACTAAGTATAGATACAATGTATTATCACCATCTAGAAACGATCGTAAAACAGTGAAGTATATCGCTAATGACTTGATTTTTTATTTCATTGTTTTAACTTATATCATGACTCTGTTTTCCTTTTCATGTTTTATTGTTTTCTGAGATTTATCTTAACCTACAACATTTTCAACATATGGATTACATTGAGTTCTTCATACAGAATAGACCCCACAACTTGCAGTGGATACCTCTGTGTACATATATATATATATATATATATATATATATATAAAATTAGAATTGGTGCTCTGAAATAGCTATATATATATATATGAATGTATATATAGTGTATTTTGCTATACACTGTATGCTTAATTAAAAGCATTTCGAAGACCTTATGCTATTGTTTTAGAGTAGTGACAGACTCACTTACTTTAATTTTCAGCAAACAGGGGGAGATAAAGCTGACAAGGCCTTGTTTCGCATTTATTGATGCTTATCAAAGCCAACTACTCCTCCCGTTTTCCTGAAATCATGGATGTTTGGTTCTTATAGAATTCTAGTAAATAATCAGGAACTGATTATACAGAGCGGTTGCCGGTCAAGCAGAAATTGAAAATTAGAATTGGTGCTCTGAAATAGCTATATATATATGAATGTATATATAGTGTATTTTGCTGAAAATTAATGTCAGTGAGTCTGTCACTATTCTAAAACAATAGCATAAGGTCTTCGAAATGCTTTTAATTAAGCATACAGTGTATTGAAAAATACACTATATATACATTCATATATATATATATATATATATAAATATATATATATGTATATATACGGCTATTACCCACTCTCCTATTACCCACTCTACTACCCTAAGTATTGAGTACTCTTGTGCGTTATGGTCCATCTGGTTCCTTTTCCACACCTCCTTCGTTATATATATATATATATATATAT
>OZ024743.1:309996190-310018690 GCA_964016885.1 Eledone cirrhosa | reverse complement strand
AAATAAATATCGTCTTATAAATATAGTTTCCGTTTGTAAATATATTGTATATATTTATATATATATATATATATGTGTGTGTACATACACACACACACATATATACACACACATACGCATACATTTAAATATACAAGCACATCCCATACGTATAAACACAGCACAGACACAAAAGAGTATATACATACACGTACATATACACGCACACATAAATACACACATATATATATATTAAAGAAATACATACAAATTTATTTTCAATTTTATGCATTATATATATATATACATACATATATACACATATATACATATATATATACGTATACACATATATATACATACATACTATTTTAATACCCCTTCCTTCCCTTTATTTTTATTTTGAGTATGTATGTATATATATGTGTATATGTATATGTCAGGTCACCAGTTAGTGCTACTGGTAACATGTATCCCAGTACAACCTGTGTCATGGTCGGGTCGTTGGCGACTAAACTGGCAACCCCACCAAGGTTTCTTGGTGAGGAGGGTGACTTTGGACATCCTGCAGGACTAAAAACAAAACTTGTCAAAGGGCAAGGGAGCTCTTAAGAGTCAATGGCCATCCAAAATCACCGGGAGAGATGACCCCTTAGCTTTTGTCAAGGCAGAATTCTAGGAGAAGGAAAACTCTAATATAACACCTGCATCCCTGATGGTATCCAATGATACTTGTTCTTCTTTTTGGTAAATATCATCTTGGTTAAGAGAGTGGGACTGGCTTTGTGCAGTGCCTTTGCTGACTATAAAAGCTTCACGGCATAGGCATTGCTTTATATATCTGGAAATCTCTCTGCACTTGTCGTCACATAGTACAATGGGCCCAGCACTATGTGTCAATGATTGTTACAAGTGTAGTGTTTGTACCAGAATTTTCAAGTCGCTGGCTGGACTAAAAAGTCACACTCGTTCAGCGCATCGGTAGGGGTTCTCCTACATGGATATAAAGTAGTGGCCGTACTCGAAAACGATTTGGCAGCCACCATATGTATATGTATATATATATATATATATATATATATATGTATATATGTGTATATATGTATGTATATATATATATATATATATGCATAAAATTGAAAATAAATTTTTATGTATTTCTTTTATATATATATATATATGTGTATATGTGTGTATGTATGTGTGTATGTAACTTTATAGTTTTTATATTTATGTTTTTATCTTTAAGAAATGTTTATACTATATGTGTGTATGTGGTTGTATGCATTTATATGTGCGTGTATATGTATTTGTATGTATATACTCTTTTGTACGGTGCTGTGTTTATATGTATGGGGTGTGCTTGTATATTTATATGTATGTGTATGTGTGTTTGTATATGTGTGTGTGTATATGTATATATATGTGTGTGTGTATGTACACACACATTCCTGGGTCCTGTATTTTCGTTGCTCTGGTAATGCGGTCGGAGTGCCGACTGCTATATCTGATTTGCTAAGCTGTCTGAACGTAATGTTATTACTCTGGGGTCTTACCTCATCTGAGTGCTAAAGCTACAGACCGATTATGCATATACGTTAGCTTGGCCGTAAGCTTCGTCAATGCTGTACTAAAATTTATATATATATATATATATATATTGATATATATATATATTTACGCTTTTTTTGGTACATTTGCATACCACGTGCGTTTGGTCATTTATTATTATTATTATTACAGTTGCATTTATCTTGCTTTATGTTCATACGAGTTATCACCAAGTCACAACCAGTGACCTCAAGAGACAACAAGGTCCGCCATGTTCAAGAAAGAACATACATATTCACACATGCATCTTTAGTGTTTAGACTTGTGATGTACTTATATTGACAGAATCTTCCTTAGTATATGGGCAGTTCCCATTAGTACTATCTTTTGTATTTCTGCTATACGCGGGTTTCCTGGGATTTGCGATATGTAATCATTAGACCCCTTAGGTATCATTCCCAGAGCGCCTACATCCACTGGTATTGTTTTAGTTCTCAATTTCCACATTTTTCCAATTTCTATCTCCAGGTCCTTATACTTGCTCAATTTTTCAAATGTTTTTATAGATACATTCTTGTCTATTGGAACAGACATATCAATTAGCAGGCATACCCTCTTTTGAAAGTCTTTCAATATTATATCAGGTCTGTTTGCATCTATTTTTATTATTATTATTATTATTGTTGTTATTCCTTGAATCTCAGTCATTGATGTTGGTTAACTGGAAAGTCCGTTGGAATGAATATCAAGCCATTACCTGCAGCCTCAGATATTCAGGACGTATCGGAGGGTTCTTGCTGTTCCAAGCAAGCATGCCTTTTGAAGCGTTCCAAAAAGCGTGAAGGGGCCGATTTTCTTTAACCATCCCTGGAAACTTTTGGAGATAGTCCCCAGTGCGCCTATGACAATCGGGATCACTTTGACTTCATGGCAGTTCCAAATCCTTTTCACCTCCCACTTTAGGTCCTGGTATCGGTTAATTTTCTCCCTCTCCTTCTCTTGCACTCTCGTGTCGAACGGGCAGGCCACATCCACAATCAGACACGATCTTTTTTCTTTGTCCACAACCACCAGGTCAGGTCTATTGTGTTCCAGTTTTTTGTCCGTCTGTATCCTAAAATCCCACAGCACCTTCACCTGATTGTTCTCCATCACCGCCTCCGGCCTATGCTCATACCATTTCTCAGAATGTGGTAAGTTGTTTACTTTGCACAGGTGCCAGTGGATCACCCTGCCCATCACATCGTGTCTCCAACCCTTATAGTGGGTCTGGGCTAGGTGTTTACACTCGGACACAATGTGAGCCACAGTCTCCTCTCTCTCTCCACAGATCCTGCACAGTGGGCTAGCCTCCTCCTTGTAAATATGGTGCTTCAACCACTTCGTTTTGAGGGCCTGCTCCTGCGCAGCCATTATCATTCCTTTATTATTATTATTATTATTATTATTATTATTATTATTATTATTATTATTATTATTATTATTATTATTATTATTACTGGCGACCTACGTAGTAAATCGTATCATCGTGAGCTCCGCAAAGGTTTGTTATTTTCAGTTATTTAAAATTGCCATTTATGGAAAATGTTTATTGTTAACTATATATAAGTGCACATACATTGATTTTTGAAAAGGACACTCAAAAATATTGGGGCCTTGAGCCCAAAATTTAAACTTTTTATAATTATCAAACAAAAATGTTTTCTTTGAAAAGTAATGGATGACTCAGATTCACTCCTTCCTCACCTCACACCGACACCACCATTGTAAACATTGCTACGCTTGCCAACACTGGAATTGTAAGCAGTAGCAATATTTTAAATGTCTCAGGCAGACGTTCATTTCCCGCCATTACCAATGACTGCAAGTGTTAAAGCCGCCACCACCACCACCACCACCACCGCGACAAACACCACCCCCACCACCACCACACCGACAACAGAAACAAAATAAAAAAAATGAATTAACTCATGATATCGAAATGAATTCAACCAAAATGAACTCTTCCACACCGAAAAACGTGCGAAGCGATTCAGGTAACTCAGGAAGAATTGGACGAAGCCAAAGAAATGGTAAAGAAAGATGGGTACAGGGTCAGCCTCACCTCCCCCACCTAATAAAATGGAACAACGTCGCCTATGCATCGTGTCTTATCGGACAATAAACATAAAATCGCGCCGAGTGGAACGGGCATCTGAGTCCCAAATCCAAAAGGCTTTGGGACATGTGTGGGCAAAAAAAACCCACATCAGACGTGGGCATAAGTATGGAACCGTGGATGTGTTCTTTGAAACACCACAGGAGGCCAGATAACACTCCATGGCCCCATTAAGAAGGGACGACTTCACACTCATCCCAAGCTATTGTGGCCAGAGACTTGTGAAGATCAGGGTGACCCACGTTCCACCGGCCATCGAAATTCCCTGGCTAATGGCTGCCGTCCTCGCCGGCATCGAGGCCAACACCAAAATAGTAGAAATAGCAAAAGAAAAGCAGGAGAACTGGTCCGGATCTGGGATGGAGCTCCTGATCCAAGCGGACCATAAAAGCATTGAGGAGATCCCAGGGTAATAGACCTCACTGACGGTAGCCACCTCAGCGTAATCGCCGAGGGCAGAAGACCTAGGTGTGTCGTTTGTGGGGAAGGAACCCACCTAAGAGCTTTCTGCTCTCAGGCTAAAAGGTTGAGGCCACCTCTCTTACCCACCCCAGTGACTCAACCATCAACACCACCAGCAGCAGAAATAGCAGCAACAACTGTAGCAGGAACAACAGAAGCAACTGTAACAGCAACAACCCCAGCAACAGTAGCAAAACCAACACCACCACCACCCAACTCCCCAGAACTAGCACCACGCCACAACCAAAACCAACGCCTGTGGAGGATTTTCCACTCCCCGGCTTATCGCAACTGGAGAGAGATTGTGACGACGAGGAGTGGGAAACGGTATCAGGAAAAAAGAAAAAAAGAAAGCAAAAAAGAAAAGATTCTCTTCCTTCCCCTCAAAAAACGAAAATACAGAGGGAAACAAATAAATTATCGAACAAGAAAGTTAAGACAGATATGCCACCATCCACACCAGCATCACACACCCCATCACCACAAACGCCAACACCATCACCATCATTAACCCCAACACCACCATCACCAACACCACAAAAGTCACCAAAAAGCGTAACAGAAACAAACCCACAACAAACGCAAACAAAACAAAACAACCAAAACGATACACACTACACAGCATTAAATTTGAACAACAACCAATTATTACACTACATGCAACACAACACCAGCATCACAGAAAAAGACTACACAACAACCCAAAAGTTCCCACCACCTCCACACATACAAATCACTCGCATCACACAGAAAACGTACACGACACTAAAACAAAAATTCCCCAAAGACATCGGAGACTTCCAACAAACACTCTCCAAGAGGATTTATAAGGACATCCTTCCGGAGGAGGCCACAAGCAGTGAAAAGGATGGATAAACCATCCTTCCTCTACGAGAAGTAAGGTAAGTGGTCTTTCCCATCTTTTCCACTCCATTTCAACATGACCTCACTCAGAATAGGCAGCATAAATGCGCGTGGGTTGGGGTCATCATGGAAGCAGGGCCACCTGCTCAACGACCTCAGGTCACTAAACATAGATGTAGTGGCCATCAGCGAGACCAGAATCTCTGAAGCACGGGCCTTCACACCGATCTTCGGCGGCTACGATGTGTACGCATCTCCCAGCCGTCCTGGATCGGGGGGTGGAGTTGCTGTGCTTTTTCGGAGAGGTTTGGATCTCGCCATACGGGTCATCTTCCTGGACCCAGAAGGTAAGTTGGTGGTGCTAGATGTGACCAGCGGAGACGGGAAAACTTTCAGGCTAGTGGCTGTCTATGCCCCGACAGGAGCAGGGCGGCCTGATTTCTTCCGGCGTCTGGAGACCTTTCTTGGAACGTCCCGCTCTTTAGTGTTAGTGGGCGACTGGAACGGGATCTTAGATGCACGCTGGGACTGTGTGGGATTAGCGGATAGGGTAGGAGGGTGCAAGAGCCTCACCAACCTGCTCAGACGTTTTGAACTGTCTGACAGGTACCGATTGGATTTCCCGAATGTGCCAATGTGGACTTGGACAAATCGCATAGGGTCATCCAGATCATATCTAGATAGGGTATTTTGTAGAGAAATAGATAAGTCTAGCATAGGCTGTCCACAATTCAAGATAGTCAGCTACACGGACCACAAAATCGTGATCTGTGTACTTGACTTAGATAGGCTTCATAGACGAGGACCCGTCTACTGGAAGCTAAACGCGTCCTTACCAGCGCGCAAGGCCTACAGAGACCGGATTAGCGAACTAGTTAAGCGGGCGTTGACGGGGGGCCATCGTCAACAACAAGTGGTGGTTTGCTCTGAAAAGAGCAATTAGAATAGAGTCCACTAGGTTTAGTTAGGCTTTAGCAATAGTAAAAAATAGAGCAGAGGGAGAATTAGTTAGAAAATTAGACGAGGCGCTTAGCAAAGGCTTCGCGACCGACGTGCTTTCGGCGAAATTGGCCCTTGACCAATTCTTCAATGCAAAGCACGAAGGCTGCGTTGTCACAGCTAGGGTGCGTGCTCTCAGACACGAGGAGACGAAAGCCGTTCAATGGGCCCGAGTGGCGGAGGCGCATCGTGGCAACAAAGCAACGATCCGGTCTTTGGTGGACCACGACGAGCGCATGCAACTCGACCCCGGGCAAATGTGTGAAGCTTTTCAGCGACACTTCGCTCAGTTGATCGGGGGCAGCAGCAGGGCCGGATCGAGGGATGGACTTTAGTGTCTACCTCGACGGACTGCCGCGGCTCTCGGCCACTGAGACGGAGTGTTGCGAAAAGCCGATAACAGCCGCTGAAGTACGGGAGGAAATGACTAGCTGCACAAGGGGTAAATCGCCAGGTTTGGATGGTCTGCCCTATGAACTTTACGTACAGATGCCAGACTTGTTCGGAGGCCTCTTGGCGGACGTCTACTGCAACTGGCAACAGAACGGGAGAATTCCCAGCTCTGTGAGCCGAGGAGCTGTGGCGCTGCTGAGAAAGGATCCGAACAAGGGGGATAACATAGATCATTTTAGGCCCATAACTCTGCTAAACACAGAGTTCAAGATTTTGGCCAAGTTGCTAGCAAAGAGGTTGGCGCTTGTCGTTGGTGGTCTGGTGGGAGAGGCGCAGACATGCGCCATTCACGACAGATCCATCCACGACAACCTCCACCTCATGGGATACATCGTAGAGAGGGTAGCTAGGGAACCTGGCACGGGTGGGTCCTTGATCAATTTAGATCAGTCGAAAGCTTTCGATAGGGTCGACCATCGTTGCCTAGCGGCAGTCCTGAGGGCGGCTGGCTTTGGGCCTGTCTTCAGAGGCTGGATCGCTGCCATGCACAGCGACATATGCTCTGTGGTGAGAGTGAACGGTCACCTTTCCGAACTGTTCAACATCATGCGCTCGGTCGGCCAAGGATGTCCCCTCTCGTCCCTCTTGTACGTATTGACTCTCGAGCCATTACTGCACAATCTGGAGACGTTGAGGGAGGTCCCGCGCGAACTTGGATGCGGAAGATCCGTGTCAGCATATGCGGACGATGTCACCGTAGTGGTGTCGATCGCCAAACACATCGAGGCGATCGGCACTACACTAAGAGAATACGAAGCGGTGACAGGAGCAATGATCAACCGGGAAAAGTCAGTGGGCCTGCAGCTCGGCACCTGGAGAGGCAGGTCTATGCCTTCCAACAGCGTTGTCGGGCGCTGGATGGACGGACCGGTTAAATTGCTAGAGGTCTGGTTCGGTCCGGACCTCCAGACGGACAAAAACTGGGACGAGGTGACGAGCAGGGTGGCTTCTCTCACCCAGAAATGGGCGGAGAGGAAGCTATCCGTGAAAGGTCGAGCGGAGGTGGCTAACGCGTACATCGGGTCCGTCATCTACTACCGCCTGACCGTCGTACCTTGTCCTAAGACCCGCCTGACTGCGCTGGAGCGTTTGCTCTTTCGCTTTTTGTGGAAGGGACGCGCTCCGATGGTCAGGCGGTCCATCTGCTATCAACACCCGCTATGTGGAGGGCTGGGCATGACGTGGCTGATGATGCGCAGACACGCGATCAGGCTACGACATCTCCACCTCTTCCTCGACTGTGATCAGATGTGGTCGCCGTTTGCTAGACACGTCTTCCCCCAGCTCGTCTCCTTGACGGAGCTGCAGTCCTGGGTCAAGCGAAGACCGAGAGGGGGCGCTTGGACACTGGAATGTCTTCAGGCGCTCACAGCCCTCGACCAATCGGGCAATGTGCTCGGTGGAAACTCCACCTTGGCGTTCTATAGAAGATTAGTGGAGGGGAAGAGCGATGACGTACTTGGGGAAACTCTAGGCGTCGACGAAAATCAACTAGCCAATCTCTTCGGAAGAACTTTCGTGCCCGGACCTATGGACAACTTCCAGAAATCTCTGGCCTGGCAGTGCTACCGAGGAGCCTTGCCAGTTCGGGATAAACTCTACAGGCATGGAGGTGCCGTTAGCCGGGCATGTCCGAGATGCGCACAGGGCGACGAAACCGTCCTCCACGCACTCGTCCAGTGTCCGAAAAGTTCTGACTTGTGGGTTTATGTCGAACACCTGCTGTCGCGTGTAGGACGGATCCGGCTATCATCTGAGTCCATCATGAGGATTTCCCCGCCCTCCTCCTTTAGCCGGGAAGGGCAGGCAGTTTTTATCTGTCTGGTGGCCATGGCGAAAGAGATAGTATGGTGGACACGTTTGAAAGGCCTGAAGACGAGCACTTACCTCTTCGGTGATGCCCTGATTAACTTTTTCAAATTTCATTTGAAAAGGAAAATCAGGGTAGATAGGGAAGTGCTCTCTTCCCAGCATTTTGTTGAATGATGGGCGAGAGAAGCAAGAATGGCCCGAGTGAATGGGCATACTCGGAGTACGTATCTGTAAATTAAAGGTGGAAAACTCGGAGAGGGCACTTGCCTTGGTGGTCAGGGTCACTGTAGCCTTTTACTGGGCTTTCTCCACAAATGTCCCTCCAAAGTCTCCCCCCTATTGGGGAATATTTCATTGTTATTTTTTGTTACATACTCTGTTTTTGTTTTTTTACACGCAGAAATGCCCATTTGTACCGTCCTGTATTGTCCTGCACTGTCCTTAATGTCTACTTTATGTAAACCCTTGTGGTTAATAAAGAAATCATTATTATTATTATTATTGACGAAAGTGGATGTACGTTTTTTGAAGCTCCGTGAGTAAGCAATTTTTTGAGGATTAATTGTGGAGAATTGTTTATTTTTTTGTACCGCTGAAGCATTGTAAGACATTCATTTGTATCCTGTGAAGGAATAACTCATAATATTTGGGCCTTTTGGCCCAAATATTTGAACTTTACTTTGGAAAAATAATAATTTTTTTTCTCAAAAAAACATGGCGGAGCCACGCCCTCTAGAGGCGGGTCTGCTGTCGTGCAACGGCGACTTGAGCGTTGAGAGGAGAGGTGGGGCGAGGAGCGCCACCAGCACGAGTGTGAGCAGCGACAGTGCCAGCACCAACGGGCCGAGCGGCGCGGAAGGTGGTAACAGCGACAACACCAACAAGCCGAACAGCGCAGAAGGTGGTAATAGCGAGAGCACCAACAAAACGAACAGCACAGAGAGTAATAGTAGCGACAGCAGCAGCACCAACAAGGCCAACAGCACAGAGGGTAACCACGACACAGGGGAGAACAACAACAGCAATAGCAGCAGCAACACCAACAAGAACAACAACAGTGACAACACCAACAAGAACACCTTCGCTGCTGTGGCAGCGGCTAAAAGGAGACCATGCTACAGCATCGACTTAACCAACAGAGAGGAAAAGTTGGCCCAGGCCTGGAAAATCATAAATCAAGAGCAGACCTGGGCAAACTTAACTGTCCCGGCAGAAGCCATTGAGGCAGTGGAAAAAAGAACGGTGCATTTCAGATGCATCTCAGTAGAGACAAAGAGGGCAGCGATAATCGCCCAAGCTGATATAGAAGCCGCACTGAAATACATCAGAGAGGACACAGACTTCATAGAGAGGGGCAGGCAATACGGCACCGTTTCGGTGCTGTTCAAATCTGAAGCCCTCGCTGTAAAGCATTCAATGACCCCTTGCAAAACCAGCAAGGTCATAATTATCAGATCTTTGCATCTGTTAGTCGGCCGGGAATGGGAGGTGGAGTGGCTGTGCTGTTTAGGAAATGTCTGGATCTCGAGGTAAGGTCAATCTTCCGGGATCCTGACGGAAGGTTGGTGGTCCTGGACGTGAGCAATAGCGAAGGTGGTGCCTTTAGACTGGTGGCCGTCTACGCCCCTACTGGGGCCGGTCGGCCGGACTTCTTTAGGTGCCTGGAAAACTTTCTGCTTACGTCTCGCCCTTTACTGTTAATAGGGGATTGGAATGGCATCTTAGAAGCACGCTGGGATTGTGTGGGAGTATCTGATAGGAGCGGGGGGTGCAAAAGCCTCAAGTACCTGATCAGCCAGTTTTAACTGTCTGACAGGTACCGACTAGATTTCCCTAATGCGCCAGTATGGACCTGGACCAATCGCATAGGGTCATCTAGATCGTACATAGATAGGATTTTCATTAGGAAAAGAGATAGAAATAGTGTAGGATGTCCACATTTTAAAACGGTTGCCTATTCAGATCACAAGCTTGTGATCTGTATGGTCGACCTAGATAAGACACGTAGGTTAGGACCTAGCTACTGGAAGCTAAACATGTCGTTTCCGGCACGTAAAGCTTACAGGGACCGGGTTAACAACTTAGTTAAGCAAAAGTTGACAGGGGGGTTGTCAACAACAGGTGGTGGGGGGCTCTCAAAAGAGAGATTAGAGCAACCTCGATAGGATTTAGCAAAGAAGTAGCAATAGAGAAAAATAGAAAGGAGGAGGGACTGATAGCTAAGTTAGACGAGGCTATTTGTAGTGGCATTGCAACAGACGTGCTAGCGGCGAGAATGGCACTAGACCATTTCTTCAATGCGAAACACGAAGGTTGCATTGTCAGAGCTAAGGCGCGTGCTCTGAGGAACGAGGGAACCAAAGCTGCCCGATGGGCTCGCTTTGCGGAGACGCAGCGTGGAAATAAAACCACAATTCAGTCTTTGACGGATCGAGATGGACACGAACTGAGCGATTCCAAGCAGATGTGTGAGGCCTTTCGCCAGCACTTTGCTCGATTGTTCGGGAGGATCGGTGAGTCGGAGACGGCGGCGGACTTCAGTCCCTACCTCGACGGCTTGCCACGCCTCTCGACGGCCGACGCTGAGCGCTGCGAAGAGCCGATAACATCAGTCGAAATTCAGGACGCCCTTGTCGGCTGCTCGAGTCGCAAGTCACCCGGTTTGGATGGTCTGCCCTACGAGCTTTACGTAAATATGCCTGACTTGTTCTCCGATCTCCTCGAAGCGCTCTACTGCAACTGGCAGCAGAACGGGAGCATTCCCAGTTCTGTGAGCCGTGGCGTAGTGACGCTGATAAGGAAAGACGAGAACAAGAGGGACACACTAGATAATTTCAGGCCCATAACCCTGCTCAACACAGAGTTTAAGATTTTGGCCAAGGTGTTAGCGAAAAGGTTGGCGCTTGTCGTCAAAGATTTGGTTGGGGAGGCGCAAACTTGCGCAATCCCGACCAGGTCCATACACGACAACCTCCACCTCATGCGATACATCATAGAGAGGGTTGGGTGCAAACCTGGCTTCGGTGGGGCTCTGATCAATTTAGATCAATCGAAAGCATTCGATAGGGTCGACCATCGGTACTTGGAGGCTGTCCTCGAGGCGGCTGGCTTCGGCCCCGTCTTCAGAAGCTGGATCGCTGCAATGTACAACGGCATCTGCTCGGTGGTCAAAGTTAATGGCCACCTCTCGGAACCGTTTCAGATCTCTCGATCGGTCCGTCAAGGGTGCCCTCTCTCCTCACTTCTGTACGTATTGACTCTTGAGCCTCTACTGCGGAAGCTGGAGTTGTTGCAGGGCATCCCGCTCGAACCGGGACGTAGAAAGGCTGTGTCCGCTTATGCGGACGACATCACCGTGATGGTGTCGGACACCTCGGAAATCGAGGTGATCCGCACCCATTTGGAGGAATATAAAAGGTTGACGGGAGCAAAACTTAACCCGGAAAAGTCGTTGGGCTTGCAGCTAGCTCGGCACCTGGAAAGGCAAGTCCATGCCGTCCAACAGCGTCGTTGGGCGCTGGACAGACGGACCGGTAAAGTTGCTCGGGGTTTGGTTCGGACCAGACCTCCAGGTGGATAAGAATTGGGACGAGGTGACGAGCAGGATAGCCAACCTCACCCAGAAATGGGCTGAGAGAAAGCTATCACTGAAAGGGCGGGCGGAGGTGGCGAACGCGTACATCGCGTCCGTCATCTACTACCGCCTGACCGTCGTGCCTTGCCCCCGTCCACGCCTCGCCAATTTGGAACGGCTCCTTTTCAAATTTTTGTGGAGGGGACGGGTCCCGTTGGTGAGGCGGTCCATCTGCTGCCAGCACCCTCTTCGTGGAGGGCTGGGCATGCCGTGGCTAATGATGCGCAGACATGCGCTGAGGCTGCGACATCTCCAGATATTTTGCCTAAACGGTGAACAGGTGTGGTCGCCGTTTGTTAGACGGGCCTTTCCGCAGCTCATCTCTTTGACTGAGCTGCAGTCCTGGGTCAAGAAGAGACCGAGACTGGGCGACTGGCATCTGGAATGTTGCCAGGCGCTCACTGCACTCTGCAAGGTGGGCAATGCGGTCAGTGGAACTTCCACTCAAGATTTTTATAGAGGATTAGTGGAGGGCAAGTACGATGACGTACTAGGAGAGGCTCTAGGCGTCAACGAAGTAGAACTGACTAGTATGTTCCGGAGGACTTTCGAGCCGGGGACGATGGATAACTTCCAGAAATCCCTCGCTTGGCAGTGCTACCGGGGGGCGCTGCCGGTTCGGGATAAACTCTACAGGCACGGAAGTGCTGTCAGACGAACCTGCCCGAGATGCGCGCAGAGCGACGAAACCGTTCTGCACGCACTCGTCCAGTGTCCGTGCATTGCTGACTTGTGAGGTTATGTCGAACAGCTATTGTCGCGTGTAGAACGGATCCGGCTATCGTCCGAGTCCATAGTGAAGATTGACCCGCCGCCTTCTTTTGGTCAGGAAGGGCAGGCAATTTTCCTCTGCCTGGTGGCAGTAGCGAAAGAGGTTGCATGGTGGACCAGGTTGAAAGGACTGAAGACAGACACTTTTCTCTTCGGCCAATCCCTCATCAACTTCTTCAAGTTTCACTTGGAAAGGAAGGTGAGGGTGGAGAGAGAAGTGCTGCCCCCCAGTACATTTACTGAAAGGTGGGTGAATGTGGCGAGAATGGCCCGCGTGAGTGGGCCTACTCTGATCATGCGCCTGTAGGCTGGTGAATTCGAGAAGGAGAGGGGTGCCCTTCCCGGGTGCCCTAGGAGCGTCGGGTGGCTCAGGACTGGTGGGGTGCTTGAGTCAACCCTGGGTGGTGATCCCTCTTATTGGGGAACTTTCATTGTTGTATTTTTATTGTTATTTTGTTTTTTGTTATTTATACTTACTCGATCTCTATGTAAACCCCCACTGTCCCTGTCTATTGTGTTGTCCCCTATATGTCGGCCCTTGTGGCCAATAAATGAAATCATTATTATTATTATTTTTATTATTTTTATTTTAATTTTAAATTTTGCCGTCTTGTATCGCTGTCAACTTAATAATATTTTTTATTTTTTTTATTTTCTTAATCCTTATTTTTTATTTGCTTATTTGTATGTGACGTCCTACTATGATTATTTATCCTTATTTGTGTGTATGCATATGTATCCTTTTATATGTGAGTACGTATTCATGTGTGTATATATGTGTGTATTTGTGTATGTATATGTATATATATATATGTATATGTATATATATATGTATGTATATATATGTATATGTATATATATATATGGGTGTGTGCATGTATATATATGTGTGTGTGTGTATATATATATATGTGTGTGTGTGTGTTGGTGTGTTTATGTATGGATATATATATGTGTAAAAGTTCTATTTAAATTGTTGGGATACAACAAGCAAATATTTTTATAACTGATATAAAGCACTCAACAAATATTTGGAGTAAAAATACGATATTAACAAATGGAAACTATATTTATAAAACGATATTTATTTCATTATACATATTTCAAGGACACCAAGTTAAATTATGGTGTGCTTTCATCAGATAAAATACAATATAGATCAGTTTTATAAATAAATATTGACATACGCTTAAAAAATGCAACCATTACTGTTGGAAGCTATGCGGGAGCTTCCAACTATCCGGGAGCTTCCAACAGTAATGGTTGCATTTTTTAAGGGTATGTCGATATTTATTTATAAAACTGATCTATATTGTATTTTATCTGATGAAAGCACACCATAATTTAACTTGGTGTCCTTGAAATATGTATAATGAAATAAATATGGTTTTATAAATATAGTTTCCATTTGTTAATATCTTATATATATATATGTATATGTATATGTGTGTGTATATGTCTCTGTGTATATATATGTGTATATATGCGTGTATATATGTATATATATATGTATATATGTGTGTATATGTGAGTGTGTGTGCGTGTGTGTACGTGTGTGTTGTTATATATTCTTATTTATTATTCTTTCCCACCCCTCCCCTTTTTTTCCTCCAGCCTCACTTTCATATCTGTTATATTTTTGTTTTCCAAATTCACTGTCAATAAAGACACCAGGATTTTTTGGTTGCTTTCAAGAAACCACTGGTAAATGAAATAATTATCTTATGTTGTTTATTACATAACCAATAAGCTCTGTAACTTACATAGAGCTCTCTTTTTTTCTTGGACCTGACCAACGGAATTACTTCATTCACACACACACACACACACACACACACATATATATATATATATATATATATATATATATATATATATATATATATATATAGCACCACCCCGCCAATTTGCGGATGCCGACTCAATATAAGTCTGATTTGATCTACAATCCTATGTGTGGTTTTAAATTTTAAAATGTTTAAATTTCCAATTTTTGATTTTCGATCTTCAATTCGTGGTGTATAATTTGCTACTTGGATGCCGGACCTGATGCTGATCCTAAGGTTAACGTCGCAGTTAATTTTAACTTTGCCTGCCATTGATACACATACACGCCTACAACACAAGCCGCGTACGTTTCATATATATTGTTATTAAACACATACCCTATATATTCCATGTTTCTATCCACTCCTTGTACATCTCATATATACTATTATGAAATGGATGTTCTACACATCCACAATATATATAACTTGTTTGTGTACGCACACACGGACCCCATGTGTCCAACAGCCATGAGACTCTAGCCCAGTCCCTTATATCAGTCCTTCTCAACCTTTTGGACCATTTTTTTCTTCAAAAAATTCCAATGGACCACTCCTACTTTTACTTTTAAGCTGTTCCATTTTCACACTAAAATACTTAATGAAAAGACAAAATAGTCTATTTACACTTTAAAATTTATTTTAGTAAACAAGGATAAACACAGGATATCAAAATCAATTTTGATGAAGTCATTCAGTCTTAGTCTGATAGTTCCTCTGCTGTTGAGATCTAATTTATTTCTTCTTCTACTGAAAACATCCACAGCAGCTGAAAATCCAGATTCCACCATCCATATGGTAGGAAAAGAAATGATGCTTGCTTCTACATGTTGAAAAATATTTGGGTGTGAGTCCTTTATCGATATGTAGACAAAGACACCTTCTTTGTCAACTCTTCTTCTCAGTTTTACATTCTCTTTCAAGTCCAACAACATTTCAGTTAACTCAACATTTTCATCTCCTGGCTCATAATTTCTCAAAGTCTACACGAAGACCTTCAAGATGGGCAATGCATGCAGCAATGCATTCTGATGTAGTAGCAGTGGTGTTGAAACTTTGAAATGAAGCTAAATTTTTTTTCTCTGTTTTTTCCAAAATTACAATTTCCCCATATAGCCTTTTATCTTCTAAGCACAGGTGACTAAATCTGATCTTCTACCAAGTTAAACAGATTCACGGGCCCTTGGCAAATAGTATTTCGTAGCTCTCTGAAATACAAAGACCACAGCACTTGTTTCCTCTCTTGTATGAGTGCGCTTTCTGGAGTATTTTCCATTTGAGAGTGAAAGGGTGCAGTTCCTCTTGAGGTCCCAGTCATAGGAGGCGAATGTTGTCTGATTGGATTTGTCCGATCTTCTGAAAGAGTGGGTATGGGCATACCACCGGGTCTTCAAATTGTTGGAAGTCGTATATATATATATATATATCACGATACATTAACGGAGCCATAGTCTCTCGCCATTCCCTGTAAATAATGTACTCAAAGTAGAGGAAATCCCGGGCACTTTAGAATACAATGTTGAAAAGGTAACACACTAGAGAGACATACAGGGAATAAAACAGGGAAAAACCACCAGTGTATGGAATCTATAACCTATGAGAGGCAAACTATAGACACGATAATTAAAAATATAAATTAAAGCGTAAATAAATATTTATTTACGCTTTAATTTATATTTTTAATTATCGTGTCTATATTCTGCCTTTCATAGGTTATAGATTCCATACACTGGTGGTTTTTCCCTGTTTTATTGATGGCGCACTGTATGTCTCTCTAGTGTGTTACCTTTTCAACATATATATATATATATATATATATATATATATATATATATATATATATATATATATATGTGTGTGTGTGTGTGTGTGTGTGTGTGTGCATGTGTGTGTGTCTGTGTATATATAGACCCATAAATGTCTTCATATTTATAACACAGGTGTGTGTTTGTTCTTTTTTGAGTTTGTGTGCCTATTTGTGCATCTGTGTATATATGAATATGTGTGTGATTACATGAGGTCGTGACATTTAGATATGAACCGGGAATTGAATTCATATAAATGTACAATTATTCTGGTGAGAGGAAGCAGGTGTTTTGATTTTAAAGACAAATGAGAAGAGAGCATTAGCTTTGACCAAGAGGTGAACTTCAAAATATGAGATTATAGGAATATTGGAATTTAATGACTTCAATATCTAACCCTAAGTTTATGTGCATACTTTTAAAATGCTTCATATATACACATACTCTTATACGCATTCTATCTCACTCTCTCGGACACTTAAAAGCCGCACACAAACAGAGACACATATACAAACACACACACACAATTAGTGCTTTAGTATGTGGAAATTTGATAAAGTAAGAACAAATGAATTATTGTAACTGTATAATAATACAGGTATCGCTATAAAGGAGAGGCTGTTTTCAATAGCTTTGAAGTAGGACTAGTGAACTCAAGGATTGTTAGTCTGTGAAATCATGTTGACTTATAATGGTTCCTGATTTAGGTACAAGGCTAATAGGTTTGGTGAAGAGGAAAGTCGATGAAATCGACTCCAGTTAAATTACTGCTACTTTATTTTATCGACCCCGTAATGTAAAGCTACATTCAGCATAATTTGTGAGTCCAAACTTTTCAAAAGTTTATGAGAAGTAGTCTGCTGTGAACTAGTATTGAGGCTGTAATTATTAGCGAATAGGAGGTCTCTGGTCACGGTGGCTTTTAACTGTGACCGTCTACAGACGTCGGAAATTAAATAAGTCCCGTATCAGAAGTCGTGTATCAGATGCAGCATAGTAGAAAATATCATACCAAACACTTCAGGGACTAGAAGGCATTCTTCCTTCCCACCATTCGTCTCTGGGAAGATTTCTTATTCGTCATCATCGTTCAAAACATTCACTATTATACCATCATGTAACCGCAACAACAACGATGAACTTGCTTGGGCAGCCAAACCATCGTATCCTCTTCCATAGTCCATCCATGCTTGCGGTATCAAATGCCTTAGTCACAGCTACGAAAACCAAGAATAGGTCATTGTACTGCACCCTGCATTTTATTTTGAGTTGGCGTTCAACAATTATTTTATCATAATCAGGTTGCCTTATATTGATATTGGTAACGTGTAACCCAGTACAACCTGTTGCACGGTCGGATCATCGGTGATAAACGGCACCCCGACTAAGCCTGCTTGATGAGGAGGGTGATGTTTTAGCAGCATGTTGGATGAAAACTAAAACTAATGAAAGGGCAGGGAACCTCATGAAAATCAACCGGCCATCTAATACAGAGCTAGGGCCTGTCTACCTAAATATGTGAATAATGGATACGGTGCACTGCGTGGTCCAACACATAGGAAAGTGGACCCATTAAAGTTGTGGAGCGCAGTTAGGGAATATTTAGACGCGTATGATACTGGTGGCCATACACTGCATGTCGACCTACTTCCAGCCGTCTACACTTGACATTGGATACAGATAGGCCAGGGCAGGAAGGTGAAGTTGAACAATTTGTGCAACTTTCACACGGTTTAATCCAAGCCAAGCGCAATTTATGACTTCAAATGAAATCTTTAAACTCATTCCCACACCCCAAGTCCTGTGGTGATGAACAATTGGTGAAACAGCAGGTGCAGATATGCTGGAAGCTGTGGTCCCAAATCTTCACACAGACTACACAGGGCATAGTGTTGCTCTCCTCTGAACGAAGTAGTATTTGAACTCAGCAACCATTTCTATGAATTGCTCTAGTAAAATTGCTCTAAATATAGCCTACTTCATCACACTCTGGCCAGCATGCAGTAGAACAACTAGGACAGCCAACGTAAATGTTAAGGTCTACACACGTGGCAAGAGGGAATTCTAAATTCTGCTAGACAACATCAAAACAGACAAAGCAGAAAGAAAACAGCAAAGGTAGCGAAACGTCTAGCTTGCTACACCGTGAGCATTGTAGCCCTTAGCGAAACACACTTTGCGTAAATCGACCACCTTACAGAACTTGGTGGTGGCTAAACAGTCACCTGGAGAGGTGGCAGCTGTTCTGGACGACGGGAAGCAAATGTGGGATTTGCCATTCGATCCACTTGCTCCTAACAAAAGAGAGAGATTTTTATATATATATATATATATATATATATATATATATAAATCGAAATAACAGAAGTAAGCTATATTCCATCGTTGTTTTTCTGTTTCTTCTGTTCAAATTCTAACTGTCTGATGAGGACATAGCTGTTGCATAATGGTTATTACCGAAATATATATAACATCGACTATGAATAAACGCAGTTAATTTTAACCTGTTCACTTACAATTGTTTATATATATATATGATGAAAATGATTCAAAGAAAGGTTTAAAAAGCGCACTTGGTATACAAAAAATACATACATATAAAAAGGATCTTTAAAACATGTATAAAGGATTGATATTAGCAAAGCATGTTTTCTCCGTTTTGGATCGTCAAAACATTTGATATTAGGTTAACTAGATTTAACTGGCCACCACCCGATCTACATACCCATACATGCATATGTAAATACGTATACCTACGTATGCCCACACAAGTCCTGCAAACATAAATACATAGATACCTGCATACACACACGTACATATATACAGGCATGCATGCATACATACATACATACATACATACATACATATATACATAAATACATACATAAATACGCACACATATATATATAAATATATGTGTATGTGTATGTGCGTACATGTATATGTATATTTGAAACTGAATTGAATGTGTGTACAGAATTATATCCTGACATTGATGAAGCGTGTTACTATCTTTCAATTACTCTAATTAAAGTGATATTAAAACAGCGTAAGGCAGTGTTTTGGTTTATTTTAATTTTACTTTTGATCTCTCTGTTTATTTAAAATGTTAATGGTACTACCTTCATAATACAAACACACACACACGTTTGTCCCATATAGAAGATAAAGAAATGTGTTAAATCAAATTCTAATTACTTTCTTTTTGTTCGTGGTTTTATATAACTATTAGCAGAGGTACCCGGCGTTGCTCGGGTATTAAATAACAGTCCTGTATAGCAATCATATCAATACTTCAGGGCTGTTTCGAAAACTATACTTGTACAACATCATCGGCTTTTTCCAAATGGGGTTTCCTGCCCCCAGGGGTTCCCTTCTCAATGTGTGACAATTCTGAGTGTTCAAACATACGTAGCCCATGTGTGAAGTTTGGTGAAAATTAGCTGCGAGCTCCAGAAGTTATGACGTTTTGTTGCATTGCACTGCAGTGCTTTAGTCGACTCCAAGGAAGCGGTTATCTTCCTCCGGGGTCCTAAAATCAATATCTGGAAAAATGAAAGTGTCCATGACCATCCGGAGCACATAAGTAACCTATGTCTTAAATACAACGCTGCTCGTAGTTTTCTAACGCTCTTTCAGTATCCTTACGTTCATCATCTTGGGATCAACTAATTGCAGCCTCCATTGACGATTAATTTACTTTTCTTCTTTTCCCTCTCTCAGCATACGCCGTTTTTCGACCAATGGTGGATCTTTTCCTTGTAACTAAAGAGTATGTAACACACTAAGATGAGTAAAATGTTAACCAACAATTATTTAAGTTTCCCACATGTGACATGATTGTCACGGTGATCCAGAGACAGCCTTCATCCACCTAGGGGCCGCATGAGACAAAAACTTGAAAACACCTCTGGGAACATAACGTATGTTTGTTCCAAATTTGAAGAAAATCGGTTGCAAACTGTAAATGGTATGTGGGTACTGACATATACAAGTTCTTTATATTAAAAAATTCATCATTTTACGATCGTTTCTGGGATGTATATGTGTGTTGGTATGTATATCGTATAGATCTATGTAAAAATATTACAAATAATCAGAGGGAATATATATTTATTGAGATGCGTTTATTGAAAAAAAATAAAGAATTATTATAAAGGGTCTGTTTGGGAACAGGTTTTGATTTGACCAATAGAAAAGGAGTTAGAGGTCAAGGTGATAGAATGACAGTAGTAGAAATTAAATCAAGGGGTATGGGAGTGCAGACTTATGCTTTGAATGAAAAGAATACTATGGCGATGAAATGAGGTCAAGTCAAGAAGATAGTGAAGGGTACACAAAAATTTGATGTTATTAAATAATATTGTTAAAACCGAAGGAAAATAAAATTTTAGGGTAAAGGTATTAGTGAGAAATACCTATCTTATTTAAACCATAAGGAATCTAGATATATAACAAGAAATTAAATTAATTGATAGGTATACTTACAGGGATAAAGTTATATTAATTAATATGAATGTGATAAATAAAAACTAACTTGATGTTATTAAAGAGTGTTGTTAAAAACGAAGGAAAATAACATTTTGGGGTAAGGGTATTAGTGAGAAATACCAATCTTATTTAAACTACCAGGAATCTAAATACATAACAGGAAATTAAATTAATTTATAGGTATACTTACAGGGATAAAATTATATTAATTCATATGAATGTGATAAATAAAGATGTAAGAAATTAAAGCAATAAAAATTAAAAATAAATATATGGAAAAACTGAAGTAGATAACAAATTTTTTATAAAGAGTATTGTATCTATACGGACATTGATGATATTAAATATATTAATTATATCCAATAATCATAGGTATTAAATGTGATAAATAGGGGATGCGATTAAATGAAGTAGTGTGGTTAAAATTAATTTTAGGAAAAGGGAGCTGTAGTAAAATACTAATTATAGGTTAACTAAATTAAAATAAACTTATAATAATTTGTAAAATATAAGAGTAACGCGTATATTAATTAGGTTTATAATATTTGAAGGTTCTACTAATGCTATGATTGCAAGATATAATTAATTCTTGTCGCTTATTTAATAGGATATCCTTAGATTTCATGATTTCAAAAAGTTCTTAGGAGCATAACCTACACTCGTATCTGCTATTTTTATAAGGGGTGGCCCTTTTGAGCACTCTCCAGGTCAGGTTGTAATCGATGTTCTTCTTTCTATAATTATTAATTGTTTCAGCCAAGGATGTTGTATTAGCTAATGCGGCATTTTAAAAACTATGTTTGTGGGTATTAAATCTTACTTTAAATTGGTTAGACGTAGTTCCTATATATGAATAAGTGGAGTCCTTAGTGCTAATTTTATATATTGAGTAATTCATCCATTTGATTTATAAATCTCTGCTAAAATAATGCTTTTTCTGTCGGGTTCCTCTGCTAATACAATTGTTGCCTCCATTGCATAACTCTACCTAAGTAATGTCTTTTTTTTAATCGCACACATACATTTGCCAATATAATGTTTTTTTACTGTTACGTAACTCTGCCAAAATAATGTATTTTCTGTAGCGTACTTCTGCCAATATATTCATATCCACAGGCTCGTTCAACTGGAATCTGTTTAGCTTATTTCTGCAAACATTAAATACTAACACTGCAATATCACACAGTTATTTACAGATATTTAACCACGGTTTTCCCTTATTCTAAGATTGTAGTCAGAGTGGCAGACAAGTCTGATAACATCATTATATTTATAAATAATATATATTTATATATATACATATTGGTTTGTATATACATTATTTAATCTTAATTGTTTTACATTCGTGTGTATGTAATATATCTATTTTATATAAATTTATGACACTGTGGTTTATAACTTTTGCGTCGCCTTTTATTATCGGATTTTCTAATATCATTTTTATATTTTTCCTCTTGGATTCATTTCGCTTATTTAATTTAGGTATTTTTCTTGATTATTATTACTAACAGAAAAACCACCCTTCGGGTGGTTTTCTACCAGATTCTGTATTGTGTATATTGATATTATACGCAAGTATATATACATGTAGATATGATACGTCAAATAAAATCGTAATTGACAATATACACAGAAATTGAAGAGAGTCTGTGTTACACTGTCTTATGTAGTCAATAACGTAATCCATGATACATT
>OZ024743.1:309988690-309991190 GCA_964016885.1 Eledone cirrhosa | reverse complement strand
TATATATATATATATATATATATATATATATATATGTATGTATATATATATATATATATAAGTATGTATGGCCATCCAAAATCACCGGGAGAGATGACCCCTTAGCCTTTGTCAAGGCAGAATTCTAGGAGAAGGAGAACTCTGATATAACACCTGCAACCCTGATGGTATCCAATGATGTTGACTTGTTCTTCTTTTTGGTAAATATCATCTTGGTTAAGAGAGTGGGACTGGCTTTGTGCAGTGCCTTTCCTCACTATAAAAGCTTCACGGCACAGGCATTGCTTTATATCTGGAGATCTCTCTCCACTTGTCGTCACATGGTATCATGGGCCCAGCACTATGAGTCAATAATTGTCACAGGTTTAGTGTTTGTACCAGAGTTTTCAAGTCGCTGGCTGGACTAAAAAGTCACACTCGTTCAGCGCATCGGTAGTGGTTCTCCTACATGGATATAAAGTAGTGGCCTTACTCGAAAACGTGTTGGCAGCCCCCATATTTGTATGTATCTATAGGTGTATGTATATATAGATATGTATGTATATATATATATGTATGTATATATATGTACGTATATATATATATATTTATATATATATGTATGTATATAGATGTATGTATGTATATATATATATATGTATATATATATGTATGTTTACGTATGTATATATATATATATATGTATATATATATATATATATATGTATGTTTACGTATCTTGCAAACTTTACTGTCTCCACAGAACATGAACCTGAAGATTTTGAAAGCATGAAAGTACTTGTTCAATTAACTTGTTCAATTAGCTTGTTCAATTAACAAAGTTGTAATTCCTTTTATTAATATATATATGTATATATATATATATATATATATATATATATATATATATATATATATATATATATATATATATATATATAATGTAGGAGGTGAGTTTTATTGTAGTACAATAAAGCAATGCAGATATCGGATAAGAAGCACTCTACAGTTTGTAGGACTGGAGTATACATAATATATAATATCAAAAGATGGTTAAAGGAGTTCCGTGTATTTTATTATGCGCATTTCAAAAACAAACATCATCATGCAATAATATTTGTGTTTTCATCAGATAAAACAGGAGAACATGATAAAACAGGAGAAAATAATAAATTAAGGATGAAATTGAGATTAAAAAGATTTATGATAGAGAGAAAAAATAATAATGATTGCGGATGAATATTCTAACGTCAAAAAACAACAAATGTGTATGTTATGAGGTGAAGATAGAATGAGGGTAATGAGTAAACAAGTATTATAGAGTGTATAATGCCCTTTAAAGTAAGGTAGATGGGTATATTTTAAAGAGGTGTATGTATATGTGCCTTTGAGAAAAGATTCTAAATTGATAAAGAATTGAATATTAACTGTATACTTTGTGAAAAGTTCTATGGAATTTATGCAGGCAGATAGAAAACAAATCTGTGCGTCTATTTATTATAGAATCTAGGTTAGAGATAATGGTAAATTTTTCATTTAGGCAGAGATTACAGATTTCTCTATCTAAAATCTGTATACACATTTGTTGTTTTTTGACGTTAGAATATTCATCCGCAATCATTATTATTTTTTCTCTCTATCATAAATCTTTTTAATCTCAATTTCATCCTTAATTTATTATTTTTTTCTCCCCATCAACGAACTCATTATTAATACATATTAACTCTTTATTCGCATATATTATCAATTCAACCAATATACAAACTTTAACTTCACATTATTTTTCTCAAATCCTTCTACACACAAACCTTAATAATTTTTCTCTTCGTTAATTTTGAAATTGCCACAATACTTATCAACATACCCTTTTTTGACGTTAGCATATTCATCCACAATTATTATTTCTTCTCTCTATCTTCATACATAAATTCCCTTCGTTAATTTTCAAGTTCCTTTAATTTATACATTATCTTCCAACGGTTCTCAACCTCTCTATGTAAAACAATATATCTTTCTCTCAGTTATAAAAACTATCTCTTTCTCTCTATCACCCATCTCTCCCTCTCCACCTTCACTCTCATCTCCTCCCCCTTTTTTCATCCCCCCCTCCCTAAATAAAATACTTTTTCCTCGCACATATCCTCCTTTCGTTAATTTTCAATTTTTTTTAATTTATACATTATCTTCCAACGGTTTTCAACCTCTCTATGTAAAACAATATATCTCCTCTCAGTTATAAAAACTATCTCTTTCTCTCTATCACCCATCTCTCCCTCTCATCTCCTCCCCTTTTTCATCCTTTCCACCCCCACCCCCCTCTCTAAATAAAATATTTTTCCCAATATCACACATCAATCTAAAACCACTTTTCATATGTTGATTTAAAACTGCACTATCCACAAGTGTTTTTTAGCCTTCATATCATGTTCTCCTGTTTTATCTGATGAAAACACAAATATTATTGCATGATGATGTTTGTTTTTGAAATGCGCATAATAAAATACATGGAACTCCTTTAACC
>OZ024743.1:309983690-309986190 GCA_964016885.1 Eledone cirrhosa | reverse complement strand
TCAAACTGATTCAAAAAATGAGGAAGTGGACATATATATATATATATACATGTATGTATATATATATAATATATATGTATGTTTATATATATGTATGTATGTATATATATATATATATATGTATGTTTATATATGTATGTATATATATATATATATGTATGTACATATTTATGTATATATATATATATATGTATACATGTCTATATAAACGCGTATATACGTATATGTATATATGTATGTATATATATATATATTTATGTGTATATATGTATGTATATATATATATATATATATATAAAATAAAATAAAATAAAAAAGTCAAATGTTTAAAATTTGGCTTCGTTCATTACTGCTATATATATTTTGGTGACAGCCATCTTTGGCTGTGAACTGTTGAGGTTGTCCGAATTAATGTGGTAGAGACGAGTACACATGTTGTTGAGGTGTATAAATTTGTCAATACTCTGATATGCCCAGTTCCTGGTTGGGTTGTTATTTCACTGAGGAACTGGAATCATATGAGGAACTGGGCATATCAGAGTATTGACAAAGTTATACACCTCAACAACATGTGTACTCGTCTCTACCACACTAATTCGGACTGCCTGAAGAGGTCACAGCCAAATATGGCTGTCACCAAAATATATATAGCAGTAATAAACGAAGCCAAATTTTAAACATTTGACTTATTTATTTTATTTTATTTTATTTTATTTTACATTACTCCGGAGTAACCAAACGAACCTGCGCACTTCGTCGAGTGTTCCAATCTGCATACTGAGGTGTTGGTATACAACCAACATATACTCAAAATATATATATATATATATATGTATGTTTATATACGTATGTATACATACGAGGTTTTTTGTTGTGGTTCACTCCTGGGTTTGGGGTGTCTGAGTTCCTGGATATCTAGTTTTAGGGCACGTTCGAATCCATTGGTGATTAGGGATGGTGGGTAGTTTCTGCTGATAAGTGTGTTTTTTTAAGCAGAATATCTAGGAAGTTGCTTAGGCGATAGGTTTCACATGTGGTGCCTGCTATTATGGGTCTTAATTTAAGGTAATCAGATAAATACACATGCTACACACGACTAGAAGAATTATAAAAACACACTTATCAGCAGAAACTACCCCCCGTCTCTAATCACCAATGGATTCCAACGTACCCTAAAACTAGACATCCAGGAACTCAGACACCCCAAACCCTGGAGTGAACCGCAACAAAAACTCTACCATACATCTCCACACACAACCCCTTCAACAATGAGGCATTCGACACCATCCTCTAGAACATTCTTTTACTAAAAAGGTACCCAAGAATGAACAATATCCTCCAAACACACAACATCATAAAGAGCAAAAGACAACCCAAATCCACAAAGAACATCCTCACACACCCCAAAATCCAACAAACCCTCACATCCTACCTAATCCTATTTCTTAAATAAATTAAATATCACCCAGCAAGAATTGCTTCGCCCTGCATATTAACTCTCTAAAAAAAGGGAAATCATATCAAACCACAGTCCACCATTTGCCTCCTTCACGGAACCATGGTTCAACTAAACACTCTTGCGATATTAACACATTTTGAACTGCTTAACTACAATGACTATGCTTGTAAATAACACTATTTTTTCTTCCACATTGATTTTTTACCTTCCACATTATGGACATTTTTTTCCTTTTACTTTTTTCTTTTAACTTCTTAAACCTTGTTTGTATATAAGATTATTCTTTCCGCACCTTCTGTTTAACATGTGCGACACCACACTAATACATTTCACTATCATTTGATAATGCATATAAATGCAGAAACCGGTAATAGACAATAATTAAATATATAAATAGATAAATAAATGTCATTGTTAAATAATAAATAAATCAACTAATACCTCAACACTTCACACAAAATAAAACATTTCCTTTTAACCATTTTCTAACCCAGAAAAAAGAGAGAGAGACACAAAAAAAGGGAAAAGTATATATTTTTCTTCCTCATAATCCTCTCTTTCTCCGTTTTCATATATATATTTATAACCTAACTGGTGTGCCTCCTCTCCACATTTTATATATATATATATATATATATATATATATATATATATATATATATATATATATATATATATATATATATATATGTTTATATACGTATGTATACATACGAGGTTTTTTGTTGTGGTTCACTCCTGGGTTTGGGGTGTCTGAGTTCCTGGATATCTAGTTTTAGGGCACGTTCGAATCCATTGGTGATTAGGGATGGTGGGTAGTTTCTGCTGATAAGTGTGTTTTTTTAAGCAGAATATCTAGGAAGTTGCTTAGGCGATAGGTTTCACATGTGGTGCCTGCTATTATGGGTCTTAATTTAAGGTAATCAGATAAATACACATGCTACACACGACTAGAAGAATTATAAAAACACACTTATCAGCAGAAACTACCCCCCGTCTCTAATCACCAATGGATTCCAACGTACCCTAAAACTAGACATC
>OZ024743.1:309976190-309978690 GCA_964016885.1 Eledone cirrhosa | reverse complement strand
TGCTGAACATTGCGATACAGCAGTCGATGAATTATGAACGTGTGAGAATATTACTGCTATGACAAAATTGTTTGCGACAGGCAGTGATGCCACTTGAGCGAGAACGTCTCTCGTTCGCCATAGGATAGTGCCAAATGACGGGAAACTTTCACTTCATTAGCCATATTTAGATCTCAACCAGTTTGGGAAAAATTAAAACAGGATTGTACGGAAACAGAGAATTTAAAATGAAATTAATGCAACTTACTTACGTTACTCGTTGTCTGTTAACTGGGAGAAAATACATATATAATGACATATATGGTTTACACACATCTACTTACTCATGCCTACTTCGTGTCTCCCTAGTTATATACATATATATATATACCTGCTACGGTTATATAGCTTTTAATTTAATGTCCAGCAGAAGCAAGGGTGACAACCGTCTATGCATTTCAGGCTTAACTGGCCTTCGTCAGGACGGTCCCTCCCACCGCTTGCCACTTGCCGCAAGCGGTGGGAGGGGCTGTCGTGACGAAGGTCAGTTAAGCCTGAAATGAATAGACGGTTGTCCCCCTTGCTTCTGCTGGACATCACCACAGGGCGTTACCCCCCCCCCCCCACCCCCCCACCCCCCGGTGTTTGCATAGCTACGGGTTCCTAAAACTGGATTTCTTTAGAGATTCGAAATATTTATACATATTGTATAAAGCTATGCTTGAAGCAAAATCCTATTTCTTTTATATATATATTTCAAAAATCAACCATGTTGTAATCAAGCATAAATACTTCATGGGTATCATATATATATATATATGCCTTATCTAAACCTGAATGCATAAAATCCATTCGACGACAGGCATAGCAAAGTTCCAATCAATATATTGTTTACATTTCCAGTACTTATAAAGGATAAAGCGTGGTTTGCATTTGCTTAATAAAAACAAACGGGGCCCCAGCGAGATTCACGCTGATAGTTTAAATGATAAAAGGAATAAATAAACAATACTTGAAACAATATTATCTAGATTTCTTGAATCTACGGTCAACTGTATCTTTATTTGCTTTTGTTTTTATAGAATATTCTGTCCTTACGAAGGCAGAGAATTGACAGAGCCGTTAGCACCTCGGAGAAAAATCTTTGCAGCAATCGTTTTGGTTTTCTGTGCTCTGATTTAATTTTGCAGGGGCCAACTTTGTTTTTCATGTTTGCAAAGTCGATAAATAAATTACGAGTCTAGTGCCTGTGTCGATTCTTCTATTTCCCTTCCTCACATTCTTGTCGCTCGTCTCTCTCTCTCTCTCTCTCTCTCTCTCTCTCTCCTCCCCTCTCTCTCTCTCTCTATCTCTCTCTCTCTATCGCGATCTCTCGACTTCATCACTAATTCAGTGTCCATGGTCAAGGCCGTGTTTTAACGAATATGCCTATATTTATAAAAGTTTAATAGATAACATTTAAACGTTACAAATCTGCCAATATGAGCCCAATAAATGCAGTATATATTTGTATATGTACAGACATTCTCAACCATTAAGATAGCATATGGTGTGAAAAATTGCTTCAATGTAAAATATCTACATTTTACAAAACATGATGAGAAATATGTGTGGTCCTAAACCCTATCGTGTACATACAATCATAACGCTAGAACAGATAATATTTAAATGTATTCAATAGAAATATATCAGTTAAAGTAAAATATGAATATTTAATCAGCCATTTGAATATTTTTAACTTAGCCTATTGTATCATGAACGTTTGTATAACAGAAGAAAGGGTGGAATGATGACCTGAACTATGAAGCAGTATTAGGCTGCTATTACTTTACATTATAGAATAATTAATATGTTGCTAAATAATTTAAAGTACATTGATATTGCATATTTTATTGTAAGGTCGCTGATTATGGTGAATGCTTATATTTAATTCGGGGAATTCTGTTACAGGATGTATGGCTCTGAAACTAGATATGTAATTAATTACTATAATGTTAATTGTTCGGCGTTTTCACATAATTGATATAATTGAACATAAAATTAGGCACTTTGAACCTATTGAATGTTAATTATATACTCATAATTCTGCCTTCCTCCTCCACCACCTCATCCCCTCTCCTCATCCCCTCCTCCTCCTCCTCATCCTCCTCCTCCTCATCATCATCATCATCATCATCTTCACCACCACTACCACCGCCACAACCACCCTCTTTATCATCATCATTATCATCATAATCATCAACATAATCATCACCACCACCATCCCAATCATCACTATTAGCACCATTATCATCATCATCCTCATCACCATCATTATCATCATCACCATCAACATTATCATCATCATCACCACCAAGACTACCACCACAATCATCAGCATCAGCATCATCATCATCATTAACATCATCCAAAGCACCTATTTTGGCTGTGTTTTATCATTTAGAAATAATTCCAAGTTGTTTCTTCAGCGACCGCTACATCTTGTACTGAAATGATCACAGTCCACTACTTACCTTCAGCA
>OZ024743.1:309961190-309968690 GCA_964016885.1 Eledone cirrhosa | reverse complement strand
TGGAGAGCTTTCAAGGAAGATGATAAGTTACAGGAGAGGTTCACAGTGGAAGTGAGAAACAGGTTTAGTGCTCTGTGTGGAGAGTCAGAGGAGAGAGAGATTGCATGGAGGTACGGGCACTTCACCAATGCAGTGGCGGAAGCAAATGAAACCCTGATGCCGAGGAAAAAGAACAAAGGGAAGCACGTCAGCTCTGCAAACCCAAAAGTGTGTGCAGCCAGAGAACACCTGAAGGCTGCCAAGGTCCAATTCTATGCTGATCCTACGGAGGAGAGGATGGAGACTGTGGAGGTGATTGGGGAAGAACTCTGTACCGCTTACACTGAGGTCAGAGAGGAGGCACTGATAGAGAAGATCAGAAGTGTGGAGAGAGCGGTTGACAAATCTGGATGTAAGGAGAGCTGGATGATCATCAACGAGATCACAGGGAGGAAGAGAAGGTGTTCGAGTCAGATCCAGGGAACGGGGCCCGAGGATAGGAAGAGGAAATGGCTAGACCATTTTAGGACCCTACTAGGAGGGCCACCCTCCACAGCCCAGAGCACTGGGCAGATCAGGTGGCTGTTTGAGGAACTGGATGTTGAGACAGAGCCCTTCACCAGACAGGAGCGTCAGAGAGCCAAGAAGAGGATCAAGGAGGGCAAGGCTCATGGAGAAGATGGAGTGGCATCAGAGGTGATGAAGAGGTGTGATTTTGATGATATCATCCTGGGGTTCTGTAACGGGGCACTGGAGAAGGGAGTTGCCCGGATTCAGTGGAGGATCAGTAACATCGTCCCAGTGCCAAAGAAGGGAGATCTCTCTAAGACCAACAACTACAGGGGGATCTCACTGACGTCACTTGTGGCAAAGACCCTCAACAGGATGATTCTTAACAGGATCCAGCCTGAGATGGAGAAGAAGCTCAGGGACAACCAGAACGGCTTCAGAGAGGATAGATCAACCACCAGTCACATCCTGATGCTTAGGAGGATATTAGAGGGAGCTAGAGCAAATTGCCTTCCTGTGGTCATGGTTTTCATTGACTTTAGGAAGGCCTTTGACTCTGTGGACCGTTACTGCCTGATGAAGATCTTACAGGCTTATGGAATCCCCAAGAATATAGTGGACCTGATATCACTGCTCTACACCAACACCAAAGCCCAAGTCATTACGCCTGATGGGATGACAGAGTTCTTTGAGATACTGGCTGGAGTGCTCCAGGGAGATGCATTGGCTCCCTACATTTTTATCATCGTAGTGGACTATTGTATGCGCCTTGCACTGGAGAAACACCAGGACTCTGGCTTTACTGGCTCAGAGCAGAAGAGTTATGGCGAAAAAGGTATCGGATGCTGAATTTGCCGACGACATAGTTTTGGTGACAAATACAGTGAAGGAGGCAGAGCATTTGATGCGGGAGGTTCATATACACATACCTAACTATATTTCCTTATATTTTTTATATATTTTCTATATTTTTTAATATATGTTTTGCATTTCTTGAGGAGACTTTCCAAATATTTCACTATGTTCTATATTACCTCGTCCGACGAACGAATGAGGACGTTTTTTTCGTATTCGTCTTATTCGGGAAACCTCTGGTAATGAGGTAATTATATTGTATTGTTTATTATACATTATATATATATATGTATATATATACAGAAACATATACACATATACACATATATATAGACACACACATACACATACACGTACACATACATATACATATATATATATATATATATATATATATATATATATACACATATATATACATACAAATAAGTACTCAATAAATATACGCATATACACAGGCACATAAAAACAATCTACAGGCAGAAAATGCAGATAGGTAAGAAGTACTCACATAACCATAGTGGCCGTATTTCAGGTTGAGGAGGGGTGGGGTTAGGGTGGGAAGGAGGTAGAGGGGATAAAAGGAGGGGGTCATTTTTAGCCATCAGCCTTTAACACTGGCTTAAGATATTTGAAAGTTGCAAAGTTCTTGTGCATGCAGTTCAGGCAGTGTTCAGAGAGTCTGTTCAGTAGCCGGCCCTTGGCGAATAAAATTTCGTAGCTCTCTGAGATACAAAGGTCGCAGCCCTTGTGTCCTCCGTTGTAAGAGCGCGCTTTCTGGAGTATTTTTCATTTAAGCGTGAAGGGGTGGAGTTCCTTTTGAGGTCCCAAACATAGGAGGCGAGTGTTGTCTGGTTTGAATTGTCCGGTCTTCTGAAGGAGTGGGTATGGGCATACCAACGGGTCTTAAAATTATTGGAAGTCATAACAATGTAAGTTTTTTTGTTATTGCAATCATCGGTGCCTGAGATGACATCGCATTTGTATACAATATCATTTGTGAGGCATTTGTTTTCAAGTGGGCATGCTTCCTTATTTAGGCAATTACACAAAGCCCAGTCCGGGGATTGGGTTCGGAGGTGGTTGGCTTATTTAATTTTTTAGAATTGTGGTTGACTATATTCCTAGCTAGGTTAGGTGTGGTGGAGTAGGAGAGTCTTATTGTGTTCTTATTAAAGATGGTGTAGTACCTATGTTGTATGGGGAGGTGTGTTTTCAGCAAAGTGAAGAAAATCCTAGCTGTCGGTGTAGAGACCTCTCTATTGAAAGGAGGGTTGTACCAGCTAATCTGCCTATGCCTATTCCCCCTCTGCAATCTTGCGGTGGTTTCTAGGTAGGTTATCTTATCTTTAAATCCGCTGCGGGCGAGGGCGTCGTTGTAGTAGGAGGCAGAGGCGTTAAAAATATCTTTGTTGGCAGAGAGGCCAGAGATTCTAATAGAGACGCTTTTTACTAAGTTATCAGTGATGTTTTGGGGTTGGTTAGAATTAACATTAATATATCTAAGGGACTCGTTAGGTTTGTGGTACGGGTAATAGAGGGAAGTATCTAGGTCGAGAGTGACATCTAAGAAGATGGCCTTAGTCATATTAGATTCTATAGTTATACTAAATCCTAGATTAGAGAAGACCGAGCTTAAGTTTCTCCGAAACCCATCGGTGGTTCTGGGGTTAATCTTGTGCAGGGCGAAGGCCGTCGTCTCGGTATAAACCTCCCGTTAGGCCGGTAAAGAGGTTCTTCAGTGATGTAGGATGTACAAGCCCACAAGGTCGCTAATTTCAGCCGAGTCACTCGCTCCCATGCTAAAGTCAAATGGGGTCTGAGACTTCTTGTTGATCCAGTAAAATCCATCGTTGTAATGAAAGGTCTTACGGGCGTGGAGGATAACAGCTTGCTCAGCAACGGTAATGGTGGTAAAATTCCTGGCAAAGTTAATTGCGTCCTTCAGGAGGGGCTCCGAGATAGAAGCATAGTAGTTTTCTATGTCGAGTTGCAGGAAGCGAGTGTTGTGTTTGTCGGGTAATTCTTGGAACCAGGATATTGCCTCAGATGTTCTGCTCCAGAGTGTTTGTGGTGAGGCAACCCGCAATGATGGTAGAACACTATCCAGGATCTTCTTACTGATAGAGCCGATGTCTGAACGAGTGGGGTTGATAAGTCTGATTGATGGTTTGTTGAGGAAGTTTCCCTTATGGTCCTTCAGGGTAAAGTGCGGAGTCTTTACCCTTAAAGGTTCGGTTCGGTTCGGTCATGTAATTTAAGCGACTTGGCGATTTCTTTTCCGGCCGCGTTTGTCTCAGTCAATGCCATCTCTATTACCTTTTTGTAGGTGGTCGTGATGGAATTTTTTGCCAGCTTATTGTAGGTCCTGTGGGTCTATCTCATAAAGGTTTTTGGTTTTATCGGAGGAGACATAAAGATTAGGGCATTTTTTTATATTCCGCAATTCAGTATTTAAGTAGGCCTGGAATGGTGTGGTGGCTCTACGGAATTTTATATCTTTGATCATCTTGAAGAGGTCTTCTTTAAATGGTTTAAGTAGGCTGTTGGTGGGTGGTGTCTTATTCGTTTTGAAGCCGAACTTCTCATCATTGGTAGATGCTACATCAGGGTTGTTGAGGAAGAAGGCTCTCCATCTAATTCGCTTAATGAACTCGTCGGTACGTCTGATGAGTGTTTTTAGGTATAGTTTCCTTGGAGGGATAGGGATGTTCTTCATGGAGACATCAAGGTCGAGTTTGGTCAGCATAGTTTCTTGATGATGGTTATAAGGGGCACAGAGAGTGCTAAAAGGTACGTTATTCCGGGTTGAATCGGAGGTAACCACAGTAAGTAAGGTACTCAATACTTTGCAGAGTATAAAAGTTTTAATATAGATGAGTTTCTACAGGACTAGAACTGTTTCATTCTTTAGAAATCATCAGGAATCTGGGTATCAAAAAATAAATATGGTATTTATAGGTCTCTTCAGGTGGTAGGAGAGGGTAGGGTGTGGGATGGGTGTAGGTCATTGGTTGATAGAAAAGGGAATTCATTAAAAGCTAATTCTTCAAAGCTATAGTTTATATTTAGAGTAACAAAGGTAGAAAGAATTCTATAAACAAGTTCAGGATGGGGTGCCACTCCTTATTTTTAATTTTCTCTTAAGCTAACAATGCATAGATTTCAGGTGTCTATAAGATCATTGGGGTCAGTCATGGTTGATGGATTTAAAGAAAAGGGAAATTGTTTAAAAGCTAATTCTTTAAGGTTCTAGTTAATGACAAAGGCCAAGAGAATTCTATAGACCAATTCAAAATATTGAATGTATATCATACCATTATCTTCCAATTTCTCTTAAACTATATTCCAAAAGTCAACGGACACATTCACAAACACACTCTCTCACACATTCACGCGCAACCACATACATATATACACATACATATATACACACATATATATATATATATATATATACACATATATATATATATACTTACTGTGGTTACCTCCGATTCAACCCGGAATAACGTATATATATATATATATATATATATATATATATATATATATATATATATATATATATATATATATATATATATATATATATATATATATATACATATATATATACATATATACATACACCTACATATACATATATATATATATATATACATATATACATATACACATATATATATATATATAAAAACAAATAACGAAACGAAATTAAATTTCGTTTCGTTTGTAACTCACTTTTGTATGACTGACGCTTAAACAATTAAGTTAAAAATGTACATCCACATATGTATACTGAAATACTAGTATGCATATGAATACACACACGTATACATATGTAGATGTACCGAGTTTTTCACTGGTCACTTTACTGTGAGTGTCCAGCTATTCTGTATGTAAACACACAGACAAACCGGTTTTTAGAGTCATACTGGTTTTTGAGGAAACACCTTTCCTCTATTCTCCAGAAAGCCAGACAAGGAATATTGAACTAGTTTCGATGTTGTTACATCTCATCAGCAATATTTACCTATCTTCCGGCCTCTCTAGAGAATCGTAAAAGCACATATCGTTATATGCTTTTTCTATGAAAATTAGTAGTGGGCAGACTAATTTGCATAGAGCGTGAGTACGTAAGTATTTCAGTATACATATGTGGATGTACATTTTTAACTTAATTGTTTAAGCGTCAGTCATACAAAAGTGAGTTACAAACGAAACGAAATTTAATTTCGTTTCGTTATTTGTTTTTATCGTCTCCGTTGAACCGGTAAGTACTCACGCTCTATGCAAATTAGTCTGCCCACTACTAATTTTCATAGAAAAAGCATATAACGATATGTGCTTTTACGATTCTCTAGAGAGGCCGGAAGATAGGTAAATATTGCTGATGAGATGTAACAACATCGAAACTAGTTCAATATTCATTGTCTGGCTTTCTGGAGAATAGAGGAAAGGTGTTTCCTCAAAAACCAGTATGACTCTAAAAACCGGTTTGTCTGTGTGTTTACATACAGAATAGCTGGACACCCACAGTAAAGTGACCAGTGAAAAACTCGGTACATCTACATATGTATACGTGTGTGTATTCATATGCATACTAGTATTTCAGTATACATATGTGGATGTACATTTTTAACTTAATTATATATATATATATATATATATATACACATATATGTATATATTTATATATATATATACACATATATACATATACACACATATATACACATATATACACATATACATACATATATATATACACACATAGAACCATATAATCATATATGCATATATATATACATACACATACACACATATACACACATATACATATATATATATATATATATATATATTGGTAAACGGAATAGAAAATGCTGACAAATTGTTCACAGTTGAAAAATGGTTTAATTAGGAATAAGAGAGTATTAGTGATTGTATGGGTTAGTATTCAGTTGTGGTTTTAAGTTTTTAAGTTTTTACCGGTTGCGCATTTCTAAATGCTTTTCAAAAATAATTTTGAGATAGAGTGTCCGTGCTGTTTGCTCTCATACATACATATACACATACATACATATACACACATACACACATGTACACATATACACAACATATATACACATACATACAAATATACATACATATACACACACATATATATATTCTACGGATGACCTTATATTTAGTATATACTATACTAAATATAAGGTCATCCGTAGAATCACTAGGTCTTCTAAATCTTTTAAATTATTTTTGTTTTTTATTTGTTTTTTTTACTCTTATAGCTTCTAATAACTTTCATATGTCTACCCTTGCAATATCTTGTTTGAGATATAGGTAGGATAGCTTTCTATAATAAATATATAAAACATATTGTTTTTAACTTGAGATACTCTATAGTGTGTTAAAGATATTTAATGCTTTGATATTTCTGTATTAATATATTGATATTTGATTATCTCTATACAAATGCCATTTGTGTGTATTAACATGCATATAAAAGGTTTATAGAGTTTATTTATGTGTTCGTATATATGTCTGTATATATGCATAACGATGCTGGAATACTCACGCAGATGTTTATTTATACATATATTTGTGTATGTATGGTTGTGTGTGTATATGTTGATGTGTGGTGCAGATATGCATAATATTAAATACATGAACGGTAATCATATATGTGAGGACATGAATATTAATCGTATTTTTATGTATAGATGCTGTGAAATGTTTATAACACAAGAAATATATAGTAGTGATCAAGTGAAATCATTTGTATGTCTATATTGTTGACTGGAGTAGACATAATTTTCTCTTTTTTTAGAACGTACATATGCGTGTATATATATATACATATGTGTATCCGTATTTTTATAAATAGGGTAATTCTTTAAGGTTTTAACTCAGATTTTGGTATATTGACCTCAAGGTTTTAAACTAAACATATGGTCATTATTGAACAATATTATTTTCTCATATTATATATCTATGTCTCATTCATGAATATTGATATTTACATTTTTATTATTCATTTCATATGAATTGTTAATTTAACTTAATATGACATGACGTAAAGTGTCACTATATCCTCCCCTCTCTATATAGTACTTCCTCTCTCTTGAGTTTCTCTATCTGTATGATGAA
>OZ024743.1:309951190-309956190 GCA_964016885.1 Eledone cirrhosa | reverse complement strand
CATAGATGTAGTAAAGGTAGAGAAGAAAAAGAAGGATGAAGAAGAAAAAAGTGAAAGATATAGAGAAAGATGAAGAAGGAAACAGAAAAACAGGTAGAGACATCATGTGGAAGACAGAAGAATTAAGGCGTGGGATCGGATGAGTAATTGTTGATGAGTGAGAGAAGAAGGAAGATAAACAGACAGACGAATATACGTTAATACAAGAATGAAAGCAAGTAAAAATAGAGATTTAAGCATAGAAACAAATAAAAAAATAAATAAATAAATAAATAAATAAATAAGTAAATAAATAAATAAATAAAAGGATAAATAAATAAATAAAAAGATAGATGAGTAAATAAACAATTTACATATATTGTTATATAAAATGGTATAGTATCTGAAACGTAGAGATGAGAATAAATAAATAAATAAATGCGTTGAAGAGACTAATAAGAGTAATATTAATGGTGTTAATATTATTGTGAATAGTTATTGATGATTATTACATGTGGATAGATGTTAAGTTGAAAATATCATAATATTGAAAGATCGATGGTATGAAAGGGATAAGGAATAACAATGTGAACATTAGACCAGCTTAATTCCATTTTCTATTCCTTATCCCTTTTATGCCATTAGAATCTACTACGATTTCACATTGTCACCCTTATTATTACCAAAGAACAACACCAGAACATCTTGTATTGACATTCTTATTTTATACACCTCGATCTTTCACCATTTGCCTTTGCTTTTCTCTACTTAAACCTACTTCATTTCGATCATTTTATTCTATCATATAATGCATCTTAAACTAGTTAATTTACTTACTAAGATATCCAATACACACATAAATATATCCAATATTATGATATTTTCAACTTAACATCTATCCACATTTAATAATCATCTATATCTATGCACAATAACATTAACAACAATAATATTACTCGTATTAGTCTCTTCAACGCATTTATTTATTTATTTATTCTCATCTCTACGTCTCAGATACTATACCATTTTATATAACAATAGATGTAAATTGTTTATTTACTCATCTATCTTTTTTATTTATTTATTTATCCTTTTATTTATTTATTTATTTATTTACTTATTTATTTATTTTTTTATTTGTTTCTATGCTTAAATCTCTATTTTTACTTGCTTTCATTCTTGTATTAACGTATATTCGCCTGTCTGTTTATCTTCCTTCTTCTCTCACTCATCAACAATTACTCATCCGAACGCACGCCTTAATTCTTCTGTCTTCCACATGATGTCTCTACCTGTTTTTCTGTTTCCTTCTTCATCTTTCTCTATCTCTTTCCCTTTTTCCTCTTCATCCTTCTTTTTGTTCTCTACCTTTACCACATCTATCCCCCCTTCTTTCTGTCTGTATCTTTATTATCAATATTATTTTTATTTTGATGTGATAGTTTGATTTCGTAATTTTGCCGGTTGTGCATATAACTGTATTTTCGTTTTCTCTCTCGTCTTTCTCCCCCCCCCCCCCTTTCCATATGTTACAGCATACTATAAGCTAAGAAAGACAACGCCCATGGAAATTTTCGAAGTAGAAATTGTTCCTCACAACAAAGATTTCGAGCGAATATCTGTAACAGTAAATTCTATTAAAGCCAAATAAAGAAAGTCGGAGGTGAGATAAGCAGGGTGACAGATTAGGTCTACGAACTCAAGCATAAATCTACCTGAATTTCCGTATTGCATATTATGTTTAAATCATAATAATTGTTTCTAATTTAGACGAAGAGCAAGCAATCTACGGGGTAGGTAAGTCGAATAAATTGCCCTCAGTATTTTACTGACAAAAATGCTGTACACTATCTGTTCAGACTCATTATCAACTGTTCGAATCCTGGGTCGATAAAATAAAGTACCGAGGTCAATTTAATCGACTTCCTCCTCCCCTAATATTTTCTCTCCTTGAGCTTGAATTAGAAACAATTATTCAACTCATGAGGTCTGAGATTGGAAATGGTACTTTGAATTGGGGCATACGATAAATGCAGCGGCGTTCTATAATTTAAAATACAAGCCTCCTGCATGTTTGTCTAACTCAACTGATAAAACACTAAATACATTCATAAATATATTATTTATGTTTTGTTGTCTTTCTCCGGTATAGATAGGGTTTAATATGTAACATGTGTATTCTTTTATTAGTATCAGCCATTAGAGCCCAGCCATGTTACAGTATCAACTTGAAGAGATGTTTCTCGATCTTATCAATCACAGTATTCATTTTTACGGCTTGGTACTTTTATAACGTGTACTATTTGTCGAATCGCTAAATTACAAGAGACAAACATTAAACATAAACCCAGGCACAAACACAAACACATCTACAAATTCTCACTTACGAGGTATATTGGCCAGCTTGAGGTTTAAAAGAAACACACCCATTCAAGTTGCCAAGCTGTGGGACTGATTCGCAACCCACGTGGTTGTGAAGCGAAATTCTAAACAACATCGCCAATTTTAATTAACAAGAAATTTCTATTTTTCTATTTTAATAAAACGTATTCTTTTGTCTCTGTATGCAACTGAATAAATTATTCTAATATTAGTACTTTTATTTTTATAGAGTTTCCTAATGAGGTTGTAGGGGAAGAATTCGTGATATACAGCATGTCTCTGGAATTTTAAATCTTGGTAGGTTCTATCACTCTCCGGCTCAAAACATAATGAATTTCTTCTGGAGACAGAGGGTGTGAGAGAAAAATAGCGAGAAAGAATCTCCTCCAGTACTCAGCTGTTATGTCAATTTATTTATCGACCTCAAAAAGATTGAACTACGCGAGATTTGAATTCAGAGCTCAAAAACCGAAACAAATACTGCAAAGCATTTTGTCCGACAATCTCATAAGGTTGTTAAACGACCTGCCTGACAGGAAATAATATCAATGAATTATATTATCAGGTATTGATTAATTGGACTCCTTTATGAAGAGTTATAATACAACTAATGTGATTTATAAACACAAATTTGGATTCAGAGCACAGAAAGCCGGAACTAATATCATAATGCAATTGAATCGTAGGTTTGAGTAAGGAAAGGATTAAGAAATATTAACCAGTACGAGATACAAGGGAAAGAAGAGAGAAGGATAAAGGAAGGGAAATGAGAAAAGAGATAAACAAAAGAAATTGGTGGAAATGAGTGTCCGAGAGCGGGATGATGAACAAACAAGTAAAAGATGGTGAGTGTTAAAAGCGAAGAAGGAAAAAGATGGAGAGGGGTGAGTAGATGTAGAATAAAAGAAGAAAAGAGGGTGGATGATTTATGAAGAGAAGAGAGGAAAAAGTAGTTTATAAAAGATTTAGTGATTTATATAATCTGTGAAGGATAAAAAGAAATTCCGTAAATTGTACAAATTGAATTTTCTATATGATAATACTTGCAAAACGAAAACTATTAACATAACATAATTATTGAATTATTGTTTTACTGACAAGTGAATATCTAGACACAAAAACACGCACACACACACACACACACACACACACACACACACACACACACACACACACACACACACACACACACACACACACACACACACACACACACACACACACACACACACACACACACACACACACACACACACACACACACACACTCTCTCTCGCAGTCCCTCTCTCATATATATATATATATATATATATATATATATATACATGTATACACACACACATATATATGTGTATATATATATATATATATATATATATATATATATATATATATATATATGTATATATATATATATATATACATATATATGTGTGTGTGTATACATGTATATATATATATATATATATATATATATATATATATATATATATATATATATATATATATATGTATATATATATATACATATATATGTGTGTGTGTATACATGTATATAAATATATATATATATATATATATATATATACACACACAAACATTTCACCGCCTTAGTCATAGTTTACTGGCGACAAACCAATTAACACATATTGACTCATATTTCTCAATGGAAATGTTAGATTTGAAAATCATATATCCTAATCGAATTGAATGTTCTACTATTAAGCTTATTGAAATTAGATTATTATTTCTACTCATAAATGACTGAAGCTGTTCTAAGATATCATCAGATATTTTCTATTACCACTATTCTGTTTAAAATCTATTCAATTATGCATTTAACGCTCATTTATCATGGAGGTTTCCAACTTCCATGAAGAACTTTCTATTTTCCACTTTGAGCCACTCGACTAGCTAGAAATTGCAGTCAGAAAACATTCCCTCACTTAAAGGGAAGGATGCATTGAGCAATGTAGTCCAAGATTTACTGTATGTGAAAACAAATGATGTGGTTACCATGGCTCAGAATGTCTTCAGATGACTTTATTTGTATCTATATATGTATATATGTATGTATGTATATATGTATGTATGTATATATGTATGTATCTATATATATATATATGTATCCCGTAACTCCTGATAGAGTCATAGAGGAGCCCTGTTGACATACGGCGTTTATTGGGCATTTTTAAGCCTGGCGGGGCCCATTCCTCTCCAGACAGCAGATTTCTTCCAGAGAAAGATAGAAAGTGAGAGAGGAAAATGCGAAAGAGATATAGGGGAAGATTCCACCTCAGTACTAGACTGGTATCTGCCAATATGACATATAAAAGATTTCTGGAATATATCATCAATATATAAGATATATATAAGGAAATGTTCACTTTCATGTTATAGTATTAAACTTTAGATAATTATTCGGCAGTTGCTTGGGGACTGAATCATAATTGGTTATATCGATAAATACTTTTTAATTTTCACAACTGTTAGTTGAAGAGGCGTGGGGTTTAGTAGTAAGAGAATTAGATTCACAATCGTAGGGTTGCGTGGTCGATTTCGAGACCAGGCGATGCATTATATCCTTCAGCATGCGGCTTTATTTCACATTGCTCTTACTGCCATCAGATGCGACCCT
>OZ024743.1:309936190-309946190 GCA_964016885.1 Eledone cirrhosa | reverse complement strand
TAAATGCTCTGAAATAGCGATATATATGTGAATATAGACATAGAATATTCGAAAATATTCTGTATGTTTATAATAAACATTTTGAAGACCTAATCGCTATAGAATAGAATACGTCACGTATTACAATTAGATTCTCGATAAAAGCAAGGGAAGTAATCTACGCGTTTCATTCTTGTTAGAAATCATCAGGACTACATATCCGGTGCTTTTATCGAGAATGACACAGCTAGAGACTTATAGAATACTTAGCTGTGTACAGGAACTGGTTTGAAAGAGCGGTTGCCGGTCCGGCAGAAATTAGAAATTGGAATAAATGCTCTGAAATAGCGATATATATGTGAATATAGACATAGAATATTCGAAAATATTCTGTATGTTTTTTCGAATATTCTATGTCTATATTCACATATATATCGCTATTTCAGAGCATTTATTCCAATTTCTAATTTCTGCCGGACCGGCAACCGCTCTTTCAAACCAGTTCCTGTACACAGCTAAGTATTCTATAAGTCTCTAGCTGTGTCATTCTCGATAAAAGCACCGGATATGTAGTCCTGATGATTTCTAACAAGAATGAAACGCGTAGATTACTTCCCTTGCTTTTATCGAGAATCTAATTGTAATACGTGACGTATTCTATTCTATAGCGATTAGGTCTTCAAAATGTTTATTATAAACATACAGAATATTTTCGAATATTCTATGTCTATATTCACATATATATCGCTATTTCAGAGCATTTATTCCAATTTCTAATTTCTGCCGGACCGGCAACCGCTCTTTCAAACCAGTTCCTGTACACAGCTAAGTATTCTATAAGTCTCTAGCTGTGTCATTCTCGATAAAAGCACCGGATATGTAGTCCTGATGATTTCTAACAAGAATGAAACGCGTAGATTACTTCCCTTGCTTTTATCGAGAATCTAATTGTAATACGTGACGTATTCTATTCTATAGCGATTAGGTCTTCAAAATGTTTATTATAAACATACAGAATATTTTCGAATATTCTATGTCTATATTCACATATATATCGCTATTTCAGAGCATTTATTCCAATTTCTAATTTCTGCCGGACCGGCAACCGCTCTTTCAAACCAGTTCCTGTACACAGCTAAGTATTCTATAAGTCTCTAGCTGTGTCATTCTCGATAAAAGCACCGGATATGTAGTCCTGATGATTTCTAACAAGAATGAAACGCGTAGATTACTTCCCTTGCTTTTATCGAGAATCTAATTGTAATACGTGACGTATTCTATTCTATAGCGATTAGGTCTTCAAAATGTTTATTATAAACATACAGAATATTTTCGAATATTCTATGTCTATATTCACATATATATCGCTATTTCAGAGCATTTATTCCAATTTCTAATTTCTGCCGGACCGGCAACCGCTCTTTCAAACCAGTTCCTGTACACAGCTAAGTATTCTATAAGTCTCTAGCTGTGTCATTCTCGATAAAAGCACCGGATATGTAGTCCTGATGATTTCTAACAAGAATGAAACGCGTAGATTACTTCCCTTGCTTTTATCGAGAATCTAATTGTAATACGTGACGTATTCTATTCTATAGCGATTAGGTCTTCAAAATGTTTATTATAAACATACAGAATATTTTCGAATATTCTATGTCTATATTCATATATATATATATATATATATATATATATATATATATATATATATATATATATATATATATTACGGCGATGAATTAGTTTTGCGATGTTTTTGATATGAAATCGTGTGTTGAAACAAATATTGTTATACTTGGGGAGGGTTATATTTGTGTAATAATATTGCCAGAATTAATAACGAAACACACTCATTGTTTGGTTGGTTTTCGCTTCTGTGTCTTTTATATCGGTTAATTTAATTTATTCGGTCCTCAATGTTACCATTGACTGACCAACGGTCAAAAATACAGATACAATATAGACACAAACACATATATATAGTCTAACAAAGTTCTTTCGTTGCACATCTGCAACATCGTCAGTGGTGCTATTATCTTTCCTCCCGTTGTATTGTATGCTTACGCCATCTTTATTTAGTCTGTTTATTTATTTATTTATTTATTTATTTATTTTTTTTGTCTTCTCTGCGCATGGGTTTGCGTGTGTGTATAGTGTTTTGTTTGATGTGTGTTCGTGTTTGGGTGACTGTGTATTGGTTATTGTATTCTATCTTAGTTTACTAGTGTCTGTTATATGTGTTTGTTGTTATTGTGCTTGTGTATGTATTTATTTATTTATTTATACTTCTCTTAGGTGAGTGTTGTTTGTTTGGGTGTTGTTATTCCATTCATTTGTTCTGTTTAGCCTTGGCCTTCTAAGTTCTATTTCGCTGGACTCTCTGATTTGCCTATCTGCTGGGTCATTTCTATGTTTAGACATTCTAATTCCTATGTTGACTATGTCGTGTTGTTGTCTAGCATGTTCGTATAGTTCTGGCAATATTATTACACAAATATGACCCTCCCCAACTATAACAATATATATATATACATATACACATATATACGTATATATTTCGTTTCTGAATTTGTTTAGCAAGATTCTTTATCTGAAAACGTGTGTTGAAATTTATAAATATTAATAGAACATCTATTATCAATAATTCTAATAATTATCAAGTTCAAAACAGAGATTATAAAAAATGAAGTTTAAATGCATACTACTGATATGTTTACTAAATATATTTGTTTAGAATTAGAATAACTTGATTTATGTAAGTTATAGATTTAGTTGCAAATGTAGGCCAGCATTTTAATAAGTGTGCGTGTTAGAGTGCATATATTTGATTATTACTTGAATTCATAATTATCTTTACATTAGAGAAATAGCGAAAAACCTTCTTATCCTTAAATAGATGTTCTATTAATATTTATAAATTTAAGAATTTATAAAGTTCAGGTTGTTTGGTTGGTTCCACAACCGGACGGTTGTTCATATTTTGTCAAAGTTCTTTCGTCACACATTCTGTGACCTCTTCAGTGACTGGGGATTCTTTTCTTTGTGTTTGTGCCTCTTTTTTGTTCTGTCCTACGCCATCTTGTTTGTGTTTGTGTTGTGTGCTTAGTTTGCGCATGTGTTACATCCGGGGATCTGTGTGTGTGTTCTTTCATTTTGTCCTTAATTGTAAGTTGTGATGTTGCTATTCCTTTCATGTTTTCTATTTAACTTTGGTTGCAGTTCATTTATGTTTATTGCCTCTGTGATTTGTCTAAACAATGCGTCTTTTCTGTGTGTAGATTCTATTTTTATTTCTATGTTCTCTAATTTACCCTTATATTCTATGTTAGCATGTTGGTGGAGTACAAATGATTCTTTTCCATCTTGAAGCTCTCGCCAGTGTTCATTTATCCGTTCTCCTATACTACGAGCTGTCTCACCTATGTACACTATATTCTTATCTCTACATTGTCCTTCAGTACATCTTATGCTATATACTAAATTTCTTGTTTTACAGTTAATATGAGGGCTTAGTTTACAGATTATACATTACTTATCTATACAGGGAGGTCTTTGAAAAGGGTATGTATTGCTAATAAGTGTTTTTATGGAAGTACCTGGTCTTTCTACTATCTTAATATTGAGTTTATATTTATCTAGGGCCCTTCAAAAACAAGATGACGTAGGACAGAACAAAGGAGGGGCACAAAAACAAAGAAATGAATCCCCAGTCACTGAAGTGGTCACAGAATGTGTGACGAAAGAACTTTGACAATACACGAACAACCGTCCAGTTGTGGAACCAAGCAACCGGAAATTTAGAAATTCTTAAATTTATAAATTTTATTTATAGTAAATTGGAGTGAAAGCAATTAGTGCGTGTGTTTCTTATTGGCAACATGACCCTCCCAAAGCATAACAATATATATATATATATATATATATATATATATATATATATATATATATATACATTGATCTCAAGCTGTGGCACGCGCCGCCCAGGCTTTGCTCTTCCTCTCAACCACATCATCTTCCGTATTCCCAATCTTTGCTCCCAAATATAGGAAGTCCTTAACCAATTCTAGCGTCTTCCCGCCTACCTTAGTAATCCCCTCTGGAATCTCAACATTCTGTACCAGAAATGTTGTCTTAGTCTCATTCTTTCTCAGCCCCACACTCATCGACACAGTCTCAACCTCCTGCATCAAAACCTCTGCCTCCTTCACTGTATTTGTCACCAAACTATGTCGTCGGCAAATTCTGCATCCGATACCTTTTTCGCCTTAACTCTCCTGCTCTGAGCCGGTGTTACAGTAAAGCCAGAGTCCTAGTGTGGAAGTCGGACCTTCGTGAAGACCTGAACATCCGCCTCTTCATTGCTGTAGTGGAGTCTGTGCTGCTGTACGGATCTTGGACACTGACCAAGAAACTCACTCAGATGGTGGATCGGTGCTACACGATAATGCTGAGGATCGCTCTGAACATTAATCTGTATACACTGAGGATGAAAAACTCAGAGCTGTATGGGAGCCTCCCAAGAGTCAGCTCAAAAGTGATACAGAGGAGACTGAGGTTAGCTGGACATGCTCACCGACATCCACAGTTGACACTGCAGTCAGTGCTCCTATGAGAGCCCCTGCATGCACACACTGGAAGAGGAAGACCTAGGTTAACGTATGTTGATACCCTAAGGACAGACACTGGTCTGTTGGCGAGGCAGGGCATGGCAGCGATAATGAGGGACAGAGACTGATGGAGAGAACTCGTCCATGGATCTCGGGAATTTTACCCGCCCTAGATAGATATATATACATACACCGTTTTCAACCTAAATTATCTTAGCCTTTGGAATTACACCTTTCATTAGATCTGGATTCCTGCCTGCTGTCGACCTCAAGTGCGCATTGAGCTTTACACACTTTAACTCCATTATAATTAAATTATATATATCTATATATATATATATATATATATAAATGTGTTTGCGTATATATATATGTGTGTGTGTGTGTGTAGGTGTGTGTAGGTGTCACAACAGAAAAACACCCAGTCCACACTGTAAATAAGGTTGGCATTAGGAAGGGCATCCAGATAGAAACCAAGCCAGAATCAGTTCTGTATGAGCAAAACATGGTCACCTGACCTAGCATAGCCCACAACAGGAGAACTCAGCTAATCCATGCTAGCAAGGAAAATTGACGTAAAACGCTGATTATGATGATGACGACGATGATGATGATGATGATGATGATGATGATGATGATGATGATGATGATATATATATATATATATATATATATATATATATATACGAGGAATGGCTGTAGAGTTCATAAGCAGGAAAGTATATAGGCTGATCAAGATACCTTCATCGAAATGAGATTTATTTTTCAACATAGTCCCTAAAAGATACATTGCAGTTATTAATATAAGAGTTGAAATTAATTCACAGCTCTAGCATCATTCCATCATAGTCAGCCTATGAACCTTTGAGCCGACCCTTGTATAGGTATAATTTTCATCATTTCTGTAAGCATACATATAATTTTACACATCAAATGTATCAGCTTCTGTTTTGTATATATATTTAGTTTTTCCCTTGTATTGTTACATCGCGTTCAATTGTTCATTGTTTTCAGTTGTCTATCAGTCTACTGGGATGTGGTGGTATTTATTCTCCTACTTGTATATCAAATCCTAATAACCAAAATAAACACACCATAGAATGGAAGCTGTTCAAATTTGTTGTCGCAATCTGTCAGATCTAAATACTAATTTCCTAAATACCTTTAGAACCTGAATTTAGTATTAGAAAAAGAATATTAGAAATTATTTATGAATGTTGTTTTTCGTGGGTGTGGTCAGTTTAAGAAAAAATAATGAGTAAAACTAACAACAAGATCATATAATATTTTAAGGATAAGAAGGTTTTTCACTATTTCTCTAATGTAAAGATAATTATGAATTCAAGTAATAATCAAATATATGCACTCTAACACGCACACTTATTAAAATGCTGGCCTACATTTGCAACTAAATCTATAACTTACATAAATGAAGTTATTCTAATTCTAAAAAAATATATTTAATAAACATATCAGTAGCACGCATTTAAACTTCATTTTTATAATCTCTGTTTTGAACTTGATAATTATTAGAATTATTGATAATAGATGTTCTATTAATATTTAATGAAAAAAAAAGAAGAGTTTAAGCAGTTGAAATTTAAATTGTGAATATAGAAGTCGTAAGGGCGTCGGAATAAATGTCTCCGCATTTGTTTCGACATTCAGTGCTCTGAGTTCAAACTCAATGAAGGGAAATTGAACCTCTCATTCTTTCGGGGCCGATAAATAAAGTCCCAATATAAAAGCGTGGTGGGTTGGGGGAACTTTTGTGGTATCTGTTCTGGCTCAGTGCAGTCTGAGTTTAAATCCTGCCTCCTCTCAACGTGGTGACGCCTCTACTATAATTTGAAAAGGGTAGCTAGTTTCAGCAATAGAAAGAGCTTCTTAAACATAGTTTCATTGGTTCAATCTTACAATTCACTCATTTTACCATTTTATAATATATAAGCATATATATTGCATTATTTTCCAGGGGTCGATAAAATAAAGTACCAGTAATGCACTGGATAATTGCTGGCCTTGTGCCTAAAGTAGAAACAATTATTTTGCAGTACTTCCAATAAAGAGGTTTTATTTAATTATTTTAAGGCTACACCAAATTCCCATATATAGCAATCACCATGTATTTTATATAGGAATATTTTAGATATAAGTGTATAATAAAGAAAGCATTCATCTTCTTATTCTTATTCTTATTCTTGAATGTTGGTGCTGTTTCTAATAGGAATGGGTTTTTTTCATTACAGTCTTTCATTATGTTATTTTAAATGTCATAGATGTTGTATTTAAGAAATTTGCAAGGAAAAAAATCAAATTTGTCTTCGATAAAATTCAGTTAAATGACATAACAATATGAGGAAGATATTGATCAATCTCTCAAAGTATGCGTGTAATACGAATTTGATATTGATGCTTATGAGTTCGTGAGTAAAATTCTGAGTTTGAAAATAGTTTTACCTTTAACAGCATTAAGATTGTTAACAATGGCAATGATACTATAATATTTGTAATAACTGAAATACTTTGACAAAGATATTGCTCATGACATGATCACTCACCTAAGTGATGTAGGTAAACAATTACGCTCTCCCAAGCTGCAGAATCTGTAGAATTTAATTCAATTGCTTTCATCCATGCTTGTAGAGCCATTCGTTTTTCTCCATTGTAATAATACTGTTTACGAAAATACAATAAAAAGACAGTAAATTAAATAAATGACAACATATGTATCGAGGCCTTAATATATTTAGAAAGGCGTTGTAGTTTGAGATTGTGTAAACAACATTTTATTTAATATATGGTTTCTTTAAATTCATAAGATATAAATATTTTTTCCATGAAGAGCAATAGTTTTAATAAGTTTAATATGTAAAATACGAGCTGTCTCCTGTGTCGAGAACAAATTGAATTTAGGTATAAAATTAATTCAGCTCGTTTACACAAATCGTGCACTTGATAATGTTATAAGCTGTGTTCTTTTCCTCTTCAATTAATCGATGATATTTTACCTAAATGTTACAAGATTCATAATCTTCTAGCTCTGTGCAGCAGAAGTGACGACTTATACAATCAATTACAAGTTTCTGCATTAACATTATAAAAACTGATATCGATTTCAGAAAAATATTGTCTAGAACAAGAGATAATTTATAAAGATAGACGACAACTTTCATACATATTTCCAGTTGCATAATTTGCGAAAGACAACACTAACGAAAAACTAGAATCAAATTTGCGACACGATTCCGTTCGCTGATTGATTATGGACAAGATATGAATATTGATATGTATCAGTCAAATATTATAAAACAATAAGCTGTAAAATCTGTAGCTACTTTCAGACTCGACAAATAACATATACACACTTTTAAAACTGTGATGTATATATTATTCTCTGGGAAAGAAGACAAGTGATGTATTTCGGATGGGGAAATAAAAGTTAACATTTCGTATCTCTACATTAAATTATTCAGTATTAATATTCACCATTAATCTGTAAAGTCACAGTAGTCAAATCTCGAATCTTCAGCAAGGGGGGAAGACTTAACTACCTGTGTTTACACATCAAATGCAAATCTGCGAGTGTCCCATCTCATGTGTTGCAATTCTAAAATTACTAATATCATGCTAGCGCCACGCCAGTGGCGTGAATAGGATGATTGACAGCTATAAATAGCAGCCGAGTCCTTTCAATTGATTTAGCTCTACAATTAAGGAGCCGTGTATATATTCAAAATTAATTAAATTAAATTAAATTAAAGGAGTCATGTCCGAGACATGCGCCATATTCACCGTAGAATAAGCTCAAAGATTCCAATGAATAGATCCAAGCATTTTATATGAACTAGAAATTGATTGACATTTATATATATATTTAAAATAAACACATGAAACAATCACAGGGGATAATTTGTAAAGTGTGTAATCACACATAGCTAGGTAGGTAACTAATTAAAGTTTAACTAGAGCTTCAAATATTAGCTTTTTAAAAAATAATTAATCCTCCTTGTATATATTCCATTAAAGAAATATATTTCACCATTAATCCGTAAAGTCGCAGTAGTCAAATCACGTGTTGCAATTCTAAAACTACGTGACGCTAGCATGTTATTAGTAGTTTTAGAATTGCAACACGTGCGATGGGACACTCGCAGATTTGCATTTGATGTGTAAGCACAGATAGTTAAATCTTCCCCCCTTGCTGAAGATCCATGATTTGACTACTGTGACTTTACAGATTAATGGTGAAATACATTTCTTTAATGGAATATATACAAGGAGGATTAATCATTTTTTAAAAAGGTAATTTTTGAAGCTCTAGTTAAACATTAATTAGTTACCTACCTAGCTATGTGTGATTACACAATTTACAAATTATCCCCTGTGATTGTTTCATGTGTTTATTTTAAATATATATATATGTCAATTAATTTCTAGTTGATATAAAAGGTTCGGATCTATTCATTGGAATCTTTGAACTTATTCTACGGTGGATATGGCGCATGTCTCGGACATGACTCCCTTAAATTAATTTAATTTAATTAATTTTGAATATATATATATATATATATATATATATATATATATATATATATATATATATATATATATATATATATATATATATATATACATATATATATATACATATTTGAATATATATATATATAAATATATATATATATATATAGGAACGAGTAGGACCCCGACGGCTGAGCTCAAGCCGTTTCGACGGCTAATTCTGGACTAATTTTAGTCCAGAATTAGCCGTCGAAACGGCTTGAGCTCAGCCGTCGGGGTCCTACTCGTTCCTATTACCCACTCTACTACCCTAATTATTGACTACTTTGGTGCGTTATGGTCCACTTAGTTATTCCCATCCATAGATCACTAAAAAGAAGTAAGTGACATAGTCACTACTTTAAAAATGATAGCGCAAGTTCTTCAAAATGTTTTTAATTAAACATACGGTATATTGCCAAATATACTGTACGTACATTCATGTATACATCGCTATTTCAGAGCAACAATGCTAATTTTTAATCTTTGCTGGACCGGCAATTGCTCTGTATAATCAGTTCCTGATTATTACTGGAATTCTATAAGAATCCAGCCTCTATAATTTTCCGCGAATTATGCTCTGAGGATCGCAAACAGCGTGAAACAGAATCTGTCAGTTTCACTCCCTTTTTTTGCCGAAAAAAGAAGTAAGTCAAAGTCACTACTTTAAAAATGATAGCGCAAAGCCTTTAAAATATGTTTAATTAAACATACGGTATATTGCCAAATATACTACACATACATTTATATATATATATATATATATATATATATATATATATACGTAGGTCCCGGGTTGAGTCGGGGATAACCACAGTAAGTAAGGTACTCAATACATGGCAGAGTAAAAT
>OZ024743.1:309918690-309931190 GCA_964016885.1 Eledone cirrhosa | reverse complement strand
TAAATCTGCACAATATTATGAGAGAAAATCATTTATATGCACCAGCGTATACATTATTAAGAGACGTCTAACGTAAGTCAGAAGTGAAAGCTACAATAGCAGTTAGACATTTATAGTAAATATAGAATTTGTGAAATACAGAAATGCAGGGGGTTGAAGAAAGAAAAATGTTTACGTATAAAAATAGAGCATTTATTTGAAAAATAATTTTTATGTTTCTTCATAATAATATTCCTGTGGTTACTTTAAATATATTAATCCAAAGAGACTCAATAACATATACTTTATTATGCCCATCTGGAAAAACTGGATGGCAGCTAAATATGAACTTAAACATAGAAGAAAATACATACCAACTATATAACAAAAATACTGTTAACATATAAGGTAACATAGACCAGAATCAGGCAACATTTCAATCTAATTTTACATGCTAGGAAAACATTACAGCAGTGCGCTATGGTACGTACCCTAAATTTGAAAGAAGCAATCTGAACTATACACATTCGTAGCAATCAAAGCTTAAAGTTGAGTAGTATAAATTACACCGTGTAACATATTTTTTATTCCCCGGTTCTAAGTGCCATTTCATGGTTTGGTATATCCCATTATTATAAAAAAAACACTATTATTTAATCAGAAGTTTGGGTTTGTGGTGAGGAGTTTGATATTTCGAAAGTTTCATATTTTTCAAGAAAAAACACATTTTTTTTTTAATTTATCAGTTCATATAATTAAATCAACAGAGTATATATTTATTTTATTACACAAGCTTATCAAAAGCAAACAAGTAAAAACAAATAACACTTATAAAGCAACTTATACACGTCAGAAATGACTGGATTTCCAGGATTTTCAGTTGTAGTCCAGGTCGCATTCCCGCACTAGACCCCATATATATTTCCTCATCATTTTTTCATTGTAGTGGCCCTGGTACCTCCGCTCTATCTCTTTCACATCTTGGTGGATCGTTCGCCTTGTTCTTATGAGTAGGCGCTCATAATGTCCTTGAATTTTTCCAGTTGAGCGTCCAGCATATGGAGTTTAAGCGACATTCTGTATCCCATGGCGTCAAAAGCCTTTATCAGATCCTGCACCAGTTGCTGGTAATTTTTAGCTCTCTAGTTGCCCAGGAAGCCCTTCACAACAGGCTTGAAACAGTTCCATGCTGTTCTCTCAATCCTAATGAGCTTATTGGAGAACTCCGTAGACTGAAACACCTTCTTTATCTGAGGTCCAAAAATTCCACCTTTGATTTTGGCGTCAGATAACTTGGGGAAGAACTCAAGAAGGTATTTAAAAGCGGCTGATTCTTGGTTGAGAGCCTTCACAAACTGCTTCATCAACCCCAACTTAATGTGGAGTGGTGGCTTGAGCACAATCCTGGGATCAACCAGTGGCTCCCACATGACGTTCCGGGTTCCAACTACAAATTCTGTTCGCTGCTCCTAGTTCTTTCTTTTGTAGTGGTCAGAGGTGGCTCTGCTGTCCCAAAGGAAGAGGAAGCATTGGAATTTGATAAAACCTCCTTGGAGTCCAAGCAGGAAAGCCACCATCTTGAAGTCTCCAATTATTTCCCAATTGTACTGGTTGTATTGCAGAGCTTCCAATAGGTCTTTCACACTGTAGTAATCTTCCTTCAGGCAGACTGAATGAGCTAGGGGCAGTGTCGGGAACTTGTTTCCATTGTGGAGGAGGACAGCCTTCAAACTTGTGGTGGAGCTGTCTATAATATCCGCCACTCCTTGGCCACAAACGGCACCCCAATAACGTCAAACAGCCCAGACACGTCATGGCAGAAGCAGAGGCCATCCCTCAGAGTGTAAAAGCCTGAGAAAGGTTCGTGTCGGCTGCTCTGACATGTCACCTGCACTTCCTCCTTGACCAAGTTCCACTGCTTCATCCTGGAGACGAATGCTTAAAACACAACTTACCCTTTATTCAAGGTGCGAAAATGCAGTATCTCTTTAATCCACTTTTGAACAATTTTATACTTTATTGCACTTTTATAATTTTAATTTAACCTGAAACATATATAAAAAAAATCATTTAACATAAGCAAATTAAACTTACATTCAACGTAAAATCCAGCATACAAATAATTCTAGTGAATAGCTTAGAATTTTTACAAACCCGAACTTTTAACTGTTTAATAGCACATTTTTTTATTTATTTGGGACCTAAGCAACACAAAAAAGTGATTACAAGCCAGGAACAGAGAAACATTTTTTTTTGTTACACGGTGTTATATATAGTTTCGAAGACCGACCTGCGTTGTGAAGAGCCCAATCCTACAAAAGGTGCTTCTGATATGGCTATCTTGGTTAGTCTAGCAGAAATTGTCGGATCTATAGGAGTATGTCCTTAAAAACCTGCTCTTGTTTCATAATAAGCAGTAGTTCATGCGGTGACCATCAGTTTAATTAGATGACCTCGACGTCGTGAACACCTGTGACTTCGAAAATGATAGACTATTAATTCGACAATCGGTTGAACCAAATCCTCCAGTTTGCAGAGCATTTGGTCCAAACCATTGTCGGCGTAGCGAGTCGTAAATATTCTAGTCTTCAGCAAAAGCATAAGCTTCAGTTCGATGGAGCGATAACTTAAAAAGAGGAAGAATGCTTTCTTTACAATACACTTACATTAAAATTATTCTGAGTTAAAATCCCATTGAGGTTAGCTTGGCATATCGTCCTTACGGGTCGATAAGATGAAGCGCCAGTAATGCACTGGAGTATATTTAATCGACTTCCCCTCCGACAAATTATTGGTCTCGTTCCTCAATTATAAACCATTATTGAATTGGCAGTATTGGTAGAGGGTTGGACGCCATGCTTTCTAGCATAGTTACGTCCCTTTACAGTTTGAGTTCAAATCCCGCGAGGTTAACTTTGCCTTTCATCCTTACGGGGTCGATAAAATAAGGTACCAGTAATGTACTGGGTAATTGCTGGCCTTGTGCCTAAAGTAGAAACAATGATTAAGTCATTAGAGCGTCGGTCGATTGACAGTATCGGTAGAGCGTCGAATAGTATGATTTGCGGCATATAGTTACGTCCCTTTACATTTTGAATTCAAATCACGCCATGGTTAATTTTGCCTTTCGTCTTTATGGGATCGATAAAACATATTAGCAGTAACACACAGGGGTCGATGTAATCAGAAGCCGTTACCTGGAATTGTTCAGCAAATAGGATTGTTTTAATGGCGGAACATTTATTGTAATTATATAAAGGAGAGTTATTTTCTTGTTCAATTCTAGGATCCGGCAGGCCTAGACCACGGAGATGGCAAACGCCCAGACGGAATCACCCACTTACCATTCTAAGGAAGTATATCTCTCATCTGAGACGCCACCTGCTGTGACACGTTCTCCGACTCCAACTTAGTCGCTTCGGCCAAAAAACCCGGCATTGCGGCCCGCCTCGTGGAAGAACATAAATTAAACAAATACCGGGGTTTACCCGGCCGCTTCCTCTTCGCACCCGTGTATGTGTGTGTGTGTATGTGTGTGTGTGTAGACGTATGTGTGTATACGTGTGTGTGGGCGTGTGGTGGGTGTGTATATATATATATGTATGTATATGTATGTATATGTGTGTATGTATGCATATGTATGTGCAGATGTGCATATGTGTGTTATAAATGTATGTATGTGTATATATATATATATATATATATCTGTGAGTGTATGTGTATGTATATGTACGGATGCGTACGTGTGTGTGTGTGTGTGCATGTATATATACGGGTGCGTAAATATGTGTGTGTCTGTGTATATACGTACGTATATACACGCGCGTGTGCGTGTTTGCCTCTAAGTGTGCATGTATGCGTATATTTGTGTGTCTATTTCAGTGTGTGAACGTAAGCACACAAATAACTCTGTATGTATCTGTCAGAATCTGTGTATCTGTCAGAATCTGTGTGTGTGTGTGTGTGTGTGTGTGTGTGTGTGTGTGTGTGTGTGTGTGTGTGTGTGCGCGCGAGTGGGAGTTGACAAACAGCAGTAATTTTGCCGACGGGGCATTAGGTGAGTTACAGTTCACGCCCTGACGGTCAGCGGGCTGATACAAGTGGTCAGAATAATGATGACGTCACTAACCAGTGACCAACCCAAAGACGCGCAAAGCGGATGAAGGTGGACGATATAGGCTTGTAGAGCCAGAAAACCCCAGAAAGAGGATATGATCCGAAATTAATAGACGTGTCCGAGAAAGCTGCGAGCCTAGAATCAGGTAGATCCACACACAGATCACACCGGAAGTAGTTCGCCGGGGAAACAATTGTAACACTCAATATATTGAGTTCCGATGCATTACTAATTTTTCGTTTTCCATTCTCTCTCTCTCTCTCTCTCGCTCTCTCTCTCTCTCTCTCTCTCTATATATATATATATATATATATATATATATATATATATATATATATATATATATATAATAAGGGTTGACGGACCCAGCATATTTATCACTGCCAGTACCGGCTGTATCTCAGCGCACTCAATGGGCAATTGAAGATACATTACCAGAGTATACACATAGTTATTTGCCTCAACACAACACACGTAGATCGGGTGCCTATAGGGTTCCCGGACTCGAGTTTCTACAGCAGTAAGGTGCACTGCCCCATCTGTCTGCATATATTATGCAACAATGCTCAATCGGCTTATGCTGCTTCATCAGCGGGTATCGCCTAATCAATAACCAATCGATCGACATAATCCAAACACCGGCCCGCGCAAAGAATCGCTGCTTTCACCCTTAACAGGATCTACTGAAGATCCCTCAGCGATTCTTTGCTTAAATTTAATCTGTTATTTTAATAAATATTTGCTCTCCGGTTCTTATATATTTGATATATATTTATCCTTATCGAGCCCTCTTTGGATTTTAGTCTTCAAACTTATTATTATTACTATATATATATATATATATATATATAAGTAAGTATGTTTTGAAACAGTAAGCAGGTTTGAAATTAGAAAATATAATAGCTTTCACCGTATTTTTGACTAAAGGAATTTTAGCCCTATAATGAGGTTTAGAACCCTCAGATAAATGGAAAAAGATGAGTATTGACGTACATATATATATATATATATATATATATATATATATATATATATATTGGAATAAATGCTCTGAAATAGCGATATATATGTGAATATAGACATAGAATATTCGAAAATATTCTGTATGTTTATAATAAACATTTTGAAGACCTAATCGCTATAGAATAGAATACGTCACGTATTACAATTAGATTCTCGATAAAAGCAAGGGAAGTAATCTACGCGTTTCATTCTCGTTAGAAATCATCAGGACTACATATCCAGTGCTTTTATCGAGAATGACACAGCTAGAGACTTATAGAATACTTAGCTGTGTACAGGAACTGGTTTGAAAGAGCGGTTGCCGGTCCGGCAGAAATTAGAAATTGGAATAAATGCTCTGAAATAGCGATATATATGTGAATATAGACATAGAATATTCGAAAATATTCTGTATGTTTATAATAAACATTTTGAAGACCTAATCGCTATAGAATAGAATACGTCACGTATTACAATTAGATTCTCGATAAAAGCAAGGGAAGTAATCTACGCGTTTCATTCTCGTTAGAAATCATCAGGACTACATATCCAGTGCTTTTATCGAGAATGACACAGCTAGAGACTTATAGAATACTTAGCTGTGTACAGGAACTGGTTTGAAAGAGCGGTTGCCGGTCCGGCAGAAATTAGAAATTGGAATAAATGCTCTGAAATAGCGATATATATGTGAATATAGACATAGAATATTCGAAAATATTCTGTATGTTTATAATAAACATTTTGAAGACCTAATCGCTATAGAATAGAATACGTCACGTATTACAATTAGATTCTCGATAAAAGCAAGGGAAGTAATCTACGCGTTTCATTCTCGTTAGAAATCATCAGGACTACATATCCAGTGCTTTTATCGAGAATGACACAGCTAGAGACTTATAGAATACTTAGCTGTGTACAGGAACTGGTTTGAAAGAGCGGTTGCCGGTCCGGCAGAAATTAGAAATTGGAATAAATGCTCTGAAATAGCGATATATATGTGAATATAGACATAGAATATTCGAAAATATTCTGTATGTTTATAATAAACATTTTGAAGACCTAATCGCTATAGAATAGAATACGTCACGTATTACAATTAGATTCTCGATAAAAGCAAGGGAAGTAATCTACGCGTTTCATTCTCGTTAGAAATCATCAGGACTACATATCCAGTGCTTTTATCGAGAATGACACAGCTAGAGACTTATAGAATACTTAGCTGTGTACAGGAACTGGTTTGAAAGAGCGGTTGCCGGTCCGGCAGAAATTAGAAATTGGAATAAATGCTCTGAAATAGCGATATATATGTGAATATAGACATAGAATATTCGAAAATATTCTGTATGTTTATAATAAACATTTTGAAGACCTAATCGCTATAGAATAGAATACGTCACGTATTACAATTAGATTCTCGATAAAAGCAAGGGAAGTAATCTACGCGTTTCATTCTCGTTAGAAATCATCAGGACTACATATCCAGTGCTTTTATCGAGAATGACACAGCTAGAGACTTATAGAATACTTAGCTGTGTACAGGAACTGGTTTGAAAGAGCGGTTGCCGGTCCGGCAGCAATTAGAAATTGGAATAAATGCTCTGAAATAGCGATATATATGTGAATATAGACATAGAATATTCGAAAATATTCTGTATGTTTATAATAAACATTTTGAAGACCTAATCGCTATAGAATAGAATACGTCACGTATTACAATTAGATTCTCGATAAAAGCAAGGGAAGTAATCTACGCGTTTCATTCTCGTTAGAAATCATCAGGACTACATATCCAGTGCTTTTATCGAGAATGACACAGCTAGAGACTTATAGAATACTTAGCTGTGTACAGGAACTGGTTTGAAAGAGCGGTTGCCGGTCCGGCAGAAATTAGAAATTGGAATAAATGCTCTGAAATAGCGATATATATGTGAATATAGACATAGAATATTCGAAAATATTCTGTATGTTTATAATAAACATTTTGAAGACCTAATCGCTATAGAATAGAATACGTCACGTATTACAATTAGATTCTCGATAAAAGCAAGGGAAGTAATCTACGCGTTTCATTCTCGTTAGAAATCATCAGGACTACATATCCAGTGCTTTTATCGAGAATGACACAGCTAGAGACTTATAGAATACTTAGCTGTGTACAGGAACTGGTTTGAAAGAGCGGTTGCCGGTCCGGCAGAAATTAGAAATTGGAATAAATGCTCTGAAATAGCGATATATATGTGAATATAGACATAGAATATTCGAAAATATTCTGTATGTTTATAATAAACATTTTGAAGACCTAATCGCTATAGAATAGAATACGTCACGTATTACAATTAGATTCTCGATAAAAGCAAGGGAAGTAATCTACGCGTTTCATTCTCGTTAGAAATCATCAGGACTACATATCCAGTGCTTTTATCGAGAATGACACAGCTAGAGACTTATAGAATACTTAGCTGTGTACAGGAACTGGTTTGAAAGAGCGGTTGCCGGTCCGGCAGAAATTAGAAATTGGAATAAATGCTCTGAAATAGCGATATATATGTGAATATAGACATAGAATATTCGAAAATATTCTGTATGTTTATAATAAACATTTTGAAGACCTAATCGCTATAGAATAGAATACGTCACGTATTACAATTAGATTCTCGATAAAAGCAAGGGAAGTAATCTACGCGTTTCATTCTCGTTAGAAATCATCAGGACTACATATCCAGTGCTTTTATCGAGAATGACACAGCTAGAGACTTATAGAATACTTAGCTGTGTACAGGAACTGGTTTGAAAGAGCGGTTGCCGGTCCGGCAGAAATTAGAAATTGGAATAAATGCTCTGAAATAGCGATATATATGTGAATATAGACATAGAATATTCGAAAATATTCTGTATGTTTATAATAAACATTTTGAAGACCTAATCGCTATAGAATAGAATACGTCACGTATTACAATTAGATTCTCGATAAAAGCAAGGGAAGTAATCTACGCGTTTCATTCTCGTTAGAAATCATCATTGCTTTTATCGAGATTGCTTTTATCGAGAATCTAATTGTAATACGTGACGTATTCTATTCTATAGCGATTAGGTCTTCAAAATGTTTATTATAAACATACAGAATATTTTCGAATATTCTATGTCTATATTCACATATATATCGCTATTTCAGAGCATTTATTCCAATTTCTAATTTCTGCCGGACCGGCAACCGCTCTTTCAAACCAGTTCCTGTACACAGCTAAGTATTCTATAAGTCTCTAGCTGTGTCATTCTCGATAAAAGCACTGGATATGTAGTCCTGATGATTTCTAACGAGAATGAAACGCGTAGATTACTTCCCTTGCTTTTATCGAGAATCTAATTGTAATACGTGACGTATTCTATTCTATAGCGATTAGGTCTTCAAAATGTTTATTATAAACATACAGAATATTTTCGAATATTCTATGTCTATATTCACATATATATCGCTATTTCAGAGCATTTATTCCAATTTCTAATTTCTGCCGGACCGGCAACCGCTCTTTCAAACCAGTTCCTGTACACAGCTAAGTATTCTATAAGTCTCTAGCTGTGTCATTCTCGATAAAAGCACTGGATATGTAGTCCTGATGATTTCTAACGAGAATGAAACGCGTAGATTACTTCCCTTGCTTTTATCGAGAATCTAATTGTAATACGTGACGTATTCTATTCTATAGCGATTAGGTCTTCAAAATGTTTATTATAAACATACAGAATATTTTCGAATATTCTATGTCTATATTCACATATATATCGCTATTTCAGAGCATTTATTCCAATTTCTAATTTCTGCCGGACCGGCAACCGCTCTTTCAAACCAGTTCCTGTACACAGCTAAGTATTCTATAAGTCTCTAGCTGTGTCATTCTCGATAAAAGCACTGGATATGTAGTCCTGATGATTTCTAACGAGAATGAAACGCGTAGATTACTTCCCTTGCTTTTATCGAGAATCTAATTGTAATACGTGACGTATTCTATTCTATAGCGATTAGGTCTTCAAAATGTTTATTATAAACATACAGAATATTTTCGAATATTCTATGTCTATATTCACATATATATCGCTATTTCAGAGCATTTATTCCAATTTCTAATTTCTGCCGGACCGGCAACCGCTCTTTCAAACCAGTTCCTGTACACAGCTAAGTATTCTATAAGTCTCTAGCTGTGTCATTCTCGATAAAAGCACTGGATATGTAGTCCTGATGATTTCTAACGAGAATGAAACGCGTAGATTACTTCCCTTGCTTTTATCGAGAATCTAATTGTAATACGTGACGTATTCTATTCTATAGCGATTAGGTCTTCAAAATGTTTATTATAAACATACAGAATATTTTCGAATATTCTATGTCTATATTCACATATATATCGCTATTTCAGAGCATTTATTCCAATTTCTAATTTCTGCCGGACCGGCAACCGCTCTTTCAAACCAGTTCCTGTACACAGCTAAGTATTCTATAAGTCTCTAGCTGTGTCATTCTCGATAAAAGCACTGGATATGTAGTCCTGATGATTTCTAACGAGAATGAAACGCGTAGATTACTTCCCTTGCTTTTATCGAGAATCTAATTGTAATACGTGACGTATTCTATTCTATAGCTATTAGGTCTTCAAAATGTTTATTATAAACATACAGAATATTTTCGAATATTCTATGTCTATATTCACATATATATCGCTATTTCAGAGCATTTATTCCAATTTCTAATTTCTGCCGGACCGGCAACCGCTCTTTCAAACCAGTTCCTGTACACAGCTAAGTATTCTATAAGTCTCTAGCTGTGTCATTCTCGATAAAAGCACTGGATATGTAGTCCTGATGATTTCTAACGAGAATGAAACGCGTAGATTACTTCCCTTGCTTTTATCGAGAATCTAATTGTAATACGTGACGTATTCTATTCTATAGCGATTAGGTCTTCAAAATGTTTATTATAAACATACAGAATATTTTCGAATATTCTATGTCTATATTCACATATATATCGCTATTTCAGAGCATTTATTCCAATTTCTAATTTCTGCCGGACCGGCAACCGCTCTTTCAAACCAGTTCCTGTACACAGCTAAGTATTCTATAAGTCTCTAGCTGTGTCATTCTCGATAAAAGCACTGGATATGTAGTCCTGATGATTTCTAACGAGAATGAAACGCGTAGATTACTTCCCTTGCTTTTATCGAGAATCTAATTGTAATACGTGACGTATTCTATTCTATAGCGATTAGGTCTTCAAAATGTTTATTATAAACATACAGAATATTTTCGAATATTCTATGTCTATATTCACATATATATCGCTATTTCAGAGCATTTATTCCAATTTCTAATTTCTGCCGGACCGGCAACCGCTCTTTCAAACCAGTTCCTGTACACAGCTAAGTATTCTATAAGTCTCTAGCTGTGTCATTCTCGATAAAAGCACTGGATATGTAGTCCTGATGATTTCTAACGAGAATGAAACGCGTAGATTACTTCCCTTGCTTTTATCGAGAATCTAATTGTAATACGTGACGTATTCTATTCTATAGCGATTAGGTCTTCAAAATGTTTATTATAAACATACAGAATATTTTCGAATATTCTATGTCTATATTCATATATATATATATATATATATATATATATATATATATATATATATATATATATATATATATATAAGAAAACAGGGAGAAGGAGACGATTGTTAGGAAGAAAAATATTTTTTTTCCTTTTTTGTTTCTCTGTCTCTATTTTCTGGGTTAGAAAATGATTAAAACGAAATGTTTTACTTTGTGTGAAGTGTTAAGGTATTAGTTGATTTATTTATTATTTAACAATGACATTTATTTATCTATTTATATATTTAATAACTGTCAATTACAGGCATAGTTCTTGAAGTTAAGCACATCAAAATGTGTTAATATACCAAGAGTGCTTAGTTGATCCATGATTCCATGATGGAGGCAAATGGTGGACTTTTATAATTATATATATATATATATAATTACATGATAAACAACATGTAATTAAGTAGCTCTGTACAATACAATACAAAGAGCACGCTTCTTTTCTTTACCTTTTTATTTAAACAGGAATTATTCATACAAAATGTGAAAATGTATATAATACTCTCTTATGAGAATATTTGACATAATATATTGTGATACAAATACAGTACACATATACATATGGACTAATATGCAGGTGGTTCATATTAAATATTAAGAATTAATGGAGTTGCATTCACATGGCTTTCCAATTGAAGGAAGCTAATAGACGACAATATTTTATTTCAAGCTGACAATGTCAGCAGGAAGGATATAAGAATTGAATGTTTGGCAATACATCTAATTCATATACTTGATTATTAAAGCATATATATATATATATATATATATATATATATATATATAACGAAGGAATTGTGGTAAGGAACCAGATTGACCATAACGCACCAAAGTACTCAATACTTAGAGTAGTAGAGTGGGTAATAGGAACAAGTATGACGCCGACGGCAGAGCTCAAGCCGTTTCGACGGCTATTTCTGGACTAAATAAGAATTGTTTGCCTGGTACATAAATAGCCGAACATCTCAGGTGGTATTTCCTTATAAGGCAAGATAGTAATTGTTAAGAGGCTGGTCAAACATTTGTTGTAAAGACAGATAAATCTATCATGGCATTTGGTGGCAGGTAGGGGTGGCTGAACTTGCCGGTAGAACAAAGAGGGAGTGGGATAAACCGAATCAGGCGTTGAAAGTGAAATCTATACAGCAGATTCTAAGGATAATGTATAAAAGTTTGAAAGAAGTTTACTGGAGAAGAGGGGGGGGGGGTGAAAGAATAGGTAAATCGAAAGGGAGTAAAAATTAACATTATAAAAATAAGGAAATAAATATATAAAAACAATTTCTGGTTACTACACTTCTACAATCACCAAATGTCTCATTGGTATTGCTAAGCTATAGAAAAGTTTAATAGGTGGAGAATGGGAAAATACTAAATACGATATTGTAGTAAAAGAATTTTATAAACCCGGCTTTCAAGGGGTCTAACACTGCTGCTATAGATAGTTAGTAATCAGCCAATGCTATCTTACAATGACAGGTTAATAAGTTGAGAACAAAAATACTAAAATACTACTACAAAAATACTAATACAAAATACTAATACACAAATACTAATACAAAAATACTAATACAAAAATACCACTAAGAAATTTAGAAACCATAGAAATGGAGCAACAACCAGAAAGAAAAAAATGTTACTGGGGTCTAAGACATCTGCTATGAAAATTGTAATCGGCCAATTCCATCTTAAACTTAGGTGGAACGGGGTACTGAGGCTACAGAGGATCGATGGGCTGCATCGCGATAGGCGAAAGG
>OZ024743.1:309908690-309913690 GCA_964016885.1 Eledone cirrhosa | reverse complement strand
TAACTTGTTGACTTGTACTTCATGTTTATATACTCCGGAGTAAACAGACCCACCTGTGTACTTTGTCGAGTGCTCTACCGTGCATACTGAAGCGTCGGTGATTAACTAACTTATATTCTAATTAATGTTGATATATATAACACATATTCTAATTAATATATATATATATATATATATGTAGATAAATCTACCAAGAGTTTACGGTAGTGTCCAATCCGTATGAAGAACTCAAACGATCGTTAAATAATGAACTTTTTTTGTTTAATATAAGGAATTGTTTATTCATTATTTGTTTAATATTTTATATATATATATATATACTTTCGTGCATGTTATCCTTTTGTAACGATATATTACAGTTAGTTAAATACATCGATAGTTACTGAACATAGAACATATATATTTTATCATTTATAAATTTTACATACTATTTAAGCTTCGATAATTTCAAAGTTTTCTTTACTATATTTAATCATTATTCTTTACATCTTCACTTGTCCGTTTCTCCCACTGGGACTCTACAATATTTAGACTGTATTGTTTGTTTTAATTCATTCTAATGAGCTATTCTTGCATGAATTGAATCTTCATTCCTATTAGACTAGCGAGTGCAACCAGAATTTACACGCTCTGCCTCTGTCTATTTAAGATGTAGTGCCTCCATACACTAGTATGGCAAGACCAAAACACCATATCCTAAACTCCACCAGTGTTCAATGGAGGACAGAGCCACATCCACATCCAAAACCACTTCCCCTTATATCGAAACTTGCGCATTCCTCCACGAACGGGAAACCACGAGAAGTGGCAGTATACATTTTCACAAAGACATGTGATGTTCCTAGAGCGCCAGCAATGGTCCGCCACCTATATTAGTTTATTTCCATATTGACTTTCGTTATTGGGATGCAGTTGTGATGGAGCTTAATCCAGAAGTGTTGATAATCAAAATAAAATATGGAAACACAAAGATGGCTAGGTATATCATGGAATGATATTTATGCTTCAATTACTTTAATTTACTTACAATTTCGGCAAGTCCATAATATGCTTTGTACGCCGACAACGGGTAATTGTGTATCATAGTAATTATACAATGTTTGGCTTCCTCCATTTTCTTCAGCTTGAATTTAATGTAACACAATTTCAACAACACGTCTTCTTTATCCATCTGTGAACTAAGGAAACCATTATAAATATAATGTGAGAATATTAATAATGTAAAATATGTATAGATACAGATATAGAAATAGATATAGATATATGTATAGATATAGAAATACATATAGTTATAGATATAGATATATAGATATGTATAGCGAGAGAGATATAGATATAGATATTTTACGAACGGCCATTCCTGAATTTCGACTTACCAACTTGTGATCGAAAACCCATCTCAGACCATACTAAACACGAAAAACCACCTAAGCCCTTCCGTATACACACACACACCCACGCACAGATTCACTAATACATGCAACTACACAATACACACCAACAACCGCACAAGCCTGATGACAAAAACACGCACTAACATACACACGCGCACACACATGCAGGAGTGCGCGCACGGCGAGAGGGTGTGTGCGTGTGTACACATATACATGCGTGTTTGTGTGCGTGTTCATGTGTGTACACACATTCACACACACACATTACCACCAACCAAGTAATCGAATAAACGGGAGCGAAAAGTAATCGAATAAACGGGACAGGACAACACAATGAAGATCTTAGTTTAACGCTTGGTATAGAAGCAGAAGTGTCTACAAGATTTAAATTACATTGCACAGCATTACCAAACAAAAGCAAATCTATCCAGAAAACGAAGAATAATATGGTAGACGAGTAGCAACATACACTACCCGATATATAGTTCATGCCTTGCTTGTATCTGTTCCCTTCTCTCTCTATTTACACACACGCACACACTCAAACACACACCCACATGTATAAAGAATTATTGTTTCTACATTTTGCACAAGGCCAGAAATTATCCCAGTTCGTTACTGGTACTTTATTTTATCGACCCCATAACGATGAAATGCAAAGTTAACATCGACGGCGTTTGATCTCAGACTATAAAGAGCCGTAACTCTATGCTGCAAATCAGAGCGTCCGAACTTCTACCGACACTGCCAATGAAGAAAAGATAGCTATATTATATTCTCGCATTCATAATTTTCTATATATATATATATATAGTATTTACGTATCGAGAAAGAGAAAAAAAGGGGGGATAGGTGATACATATAGTTATTTGCCAAGTGGCGTATGCCAAAGGTGCTCGATACTAGTGCCGGCAGTATTAAATATTCGAAGTGTTAATATTTAGTGGGCTAGAGAGTTAGCAGAGCGTAAGCATGTGGGAAAGTAAAAAAATCGGAGAATAGACCGTTAAAACATGTTTATTTAAAATATCACCTACGTACGTTTCGCCCAGTTGGGCTTCTCAAGGGCATAAATAATCACAAGTGTTCCTTATATTGCTCGGAAAGAGTTTTGGGGGTTAAATCCACATCAAGGTTCATTGCTCACAAAAATATCTTGTTTTGATTTTGCAGCAGGTCAAGGGAGGTAACTCTGGCCGGTGTTAGGGCAGTCTTTCCCGGACAATTTTTTTTTTTTTGCCGCATCCGTTAGTCTGAGGCTGGGTCTGGTATGCAAGGATTGTTTCCTGGGTGTTATTTTGCAGCGCCTGCCCGCCGGGGTGTTAAGACTTGTTGCAGGGAGATCCAGTGTACTATTTCACTCTTCATCCTTAACCCATCTGAAGAAGGATATTTTTAAGCGATGTGTACAACTTATCGCTGTTTCAGCTCTGCTGTTGATGAGCTCGTTGGGTGCAGTTATGATGTGGTAGAGCTCCATGAGGCAAAGATCGCATTTCCTCTTGAAGTTGTACGGTGCAGCCCTGCCGAAAATCTCCCAGTGCGTGGAGAAGCTGATGTTTAAGTCCTTTAGTGATGTGATGTAGTCCGCGAGCGAAGTGGAGTGCCTTAGTTTTCTATTTGTGAAAGAGCAATGAACCTTGATGTGGATTTAACCCCCAAAACTCTTTCCGAGCAATATAAGGAACACTTGTGATTATTTATGCCCTTGAGAAGCCCAACTGGGCGAAACGTACGTAGGTGATATTTTAAATAAACATGTTTTAACGGTCTATTTTCCGATTTATTACTTTCCCCCGTATATATATATATATATATATATATATATAAATATATATATATATATATATATATATATATATATATATATGGGGGGGGGTGTATGTGTGTGAGTGTGTGTGTGTAACCAAATATTGATATGGTTCATTGATTACTCAATGAATATAGTTTTATAATAGATTAAACTCTACAATAAGGTTTTCTGGACTTATTATTATTCAGAATAATAATAAATGAAGACATTCACATAATCAAAATATATGTTTTATTATATATATTTCGAAGGTATTGTGCTGTTTTTTTCAGTACGTCCTCGTCAGATAAAATACATGAATTGATGTATGACATACCTCAACGGTCTTGATAGTTCAATTCAAGTATTGGCAGTGATTTATTACAACAAATCTCAACATTTATATACCACAAATAATAACATGATAAACTTAAATTTAAAGAAGAGGAGCATGTGGAGCGAGATATGGGTATATGGGGGGGGGTGAATATGAGCAAATGTAAGAAGAAAAAAAATAAATACATACATACATAAATATTTAAATGAGTAAATAGAAGTATTAGGGAAGAAATATATAAAATGAAAAATGAAGAGAGAGAGAAGAGAGAAGAAAGAAGAAATAACGACAAAAAAGAAAGAAAGAAAAGTGATGGGTAAAGACCGTTGTTTTCAAATATTAAGTCAAATAGAGGCAACCAATTAAATAACATGAAATTTTTAATATCTTTTGTATTTGGTTATGTTTAAGCTAATTATACTTATATATTATATCAAAATTAAACAATATAAACATATTTTCTATAGCCATCAGATACATAGTTTAATTAAGTAATATATTCATTAAATATTTTGTTACAATATTTAAAACATTTTTATCTTTAAAGCATATTTAAATAAATATTAAATATGTATAAGGATATTTATTAAAACATATGCACATATCACCATCACTATATATATTTTATATTATATTAAGATCATTTATTATCTGAATTATTCTATTTTCTTTATAAAATCATTTCAATTCATTGATTGTCATTTCATTACAGGATTAATTTGTAGTTATATTTACTCTCAAAAGTTTTATTATTTAGAATTTACTTCCGTAATTACTTATTATTTTATATAGTTTCCCTTTAAAGATTTTCATATATTATTATTAAACTGTATAAATCATGTTACATATACTTTAGATATTAAAATATACAAAAGATATTAAAAAGTTCATGTTATTTAATTGATTGCCTCAATTTGATTTAATATTTGAAAACAACGTCTTTATACCTACCCACCTCATTTCTTTCTTTTTTGTCGTTATTTCTTCTTCTCTCTTCTCTCTCTCTTCATTTTTCCTTTTATATATTTCTTCCCTAATACTTCTATTTACTCATTTAAATATTTATGTATGTATTTATTTATTTTCTTCTTGCATTTCCTCATATTCACCTCCTCCATATACCCATATCTCGCTCCACATCCCCTTCTTCTTTAAATTTAAGTTTATCATGTTATTATATAAATGTTGAGATTTGTTGTAATAAATCACTGCCAATACTGGAATTGAACTATCAAGACCGTTAAGGTATGTCATACATCAATTCATGTATTTTATCTGACGAGAATGTACTGAAAAAACAGCACAGTACCTTCGAAATATATATAATAAAACATATATTTTGATTATGTGAATGTTTTCATTTATTATTATTCTGAATAATAATAAGTCCAGAAACTTTCTTGTAGAGTGCTTTTAATCTATTGTAAAACTATATTCATTGAATAATCAATGAACCATATTAATATTTGGTTATACA
>OZ024743.1:309893690-309903690 GCA_964016885.1 Eledone cirrhosa | reverse complement strand
AAAAGGATAAAGGGACGTGATGACAACGAAAGGTGTGTGTGTGGGGGGGGGGGGGGGGGGGGGGGAATAAATAAATATAAATATATATATAAAAATACGTAAATACACATACACACATAAACGTATACATACAAACACACACACACACAATATGTATATCATAATCTATAAAGCTCAGTGTGTGGTCATGCTCCTTTGTTATAGAAATCTACGATATAGAATTTCTTCAATTGAAATTTACAATTCAGTATTCGAAATAGTTTCGATTGCGCCTTGACGCAGATAATTTTTTCAATTTCACCCACAATTACGCAAAAAAATAGATAAAACTCAATATTTTACGATTTTTCTCTCTCATTTAAACTGCTCAACTCTTTCTACTACCATTCAAAATCTATACAACTTCATACTTACTGCTACTTTCTCTTTCCAAGCTTGATGGTGATACTGTCCGTTCAGACCACTCCCTACTGTCTTAAATTTAGAAAACACATATCCTCTATGAGGTTACTAAACCTGCTAGAAACAGCAGCTAACTCTCCCCCATATCACACCCCTCCCCACACCACTCCCTACTGTCTTAAATTTAGAAAACACATATCCTCTATGAGGTTACTAAACCTGCTAGAAACAGCAGCTAACTCTCCCCCATATCACACCCCTCCCTACTGTCTTAAATTTAGAAAACATATCTTCTATGAGGTCACTAAACCTGCTAGAAACAGCAGCTAACTCTCCCCCATATCACACCACTCCCCACTGTCTTAAATTTAGAAAACACATATCCTCTATGAGGTCACTAAACCTGCTAGAAACAACAGCTAACTCTCCCTCATATCACAAACCTCCCTGCTGTCTTAAATTTAGAAAACACACAGACAACCATGCAGAACAACTCCATCGCAGATCTGTTGTTCGGCTGGCATCGTCTACGCGCGTGTTGCGCAAGTACTGTGAAACAATACATTTCAACACTTTTTTGCACAGATAATATCCATAGGCGAAACTACAATTGTCACTGCTGGCGCAGCTCATGCTTCCAGGTCTGCAATTCATTCACCCAGTGCCTGGAAGACAAAAAAGTGCTGCCATAAAATGGATGGTGCAACCTAACTTTGGTAACTTTATGACCCCGAGCAACGCCGGGCTTTAATGCTAGTATATATATATATTAGTGATCCCCTCTGGCTTCTCAACATTCTCTACCAGATATTTTGTTTTAGTGTCATTCATTCTCAGCCCCACACTCATTGACATAGTCTCAACCTTCTGCATCAAATCCTCTGCCTCCTTCACTGTATTGGTCACCAAAATTATGTCGTCGACAAATTCAGCATCTGATATCTTTTTCGCCTTAACTCTCCTGCTCTGAGCCGGTGCTACAGTAAAGCCAGAGTCCTGGTGTTTCTCCAGTGCAAGGCGCATACAATAGCCCACTACGATGATAAAAAGGTAGCGAGTCAATATATCTCCCTGGAGCACTCCAGCCAGTATCTCAAAGAACTCTGTCATCCCATCAGGTATAATGACTTGGGCTTTGGTTTTGGTGTAGAGCAGTGATATCAGGTCCACTATCTTCTTGGGGATTCCATAAGTCTATAAGATCTTCATCAGGCAGTGACGGTCGTCAGAATCAAAGGCCTTCCTAAAGTCAATGAAAACCATGACCGCCGGAAGGCACTTTGCTCTAGCTCCCTCTAATATCCTCCTTAGCATCAGGATGTGACTGGTGGTTGATCTTCCGTCTCAGAATTGGTTCAGGACTTCCTGTATTTGGGAGCAAAGATTGGGAATACGGAAGATGATGTGGATGAGAGGAGGAGCAAAGCCTGGGCGGCGTGCCACAGCTTGACATCGGTGTGGAAGTCAGACCTTTGTAAAGACCTGGAAATCCGCATCTTCATTGCTGTAGCGGAGTCTGTGCTGCTGTACGGGTCTTAGACTTGGACACTGACCCAGAAACTCACTCAGATGGTGGATGAGTGCTACACGAGAATGCTGAGGATGGCTCTGAACATTAATCAGTATACACTGAGGATGAAAAACTCAGAGCTGTATGGGAGCCGCCCAAACGTCAGCTCAAGAGTGACACAGAGGTGACTGGGGTTAGCTGGACGTGCTCACCGAAATCCAGAGTTGACTTTGCACTCAGTGCTCCTGTGGGAGCCCCTACATGGACACACTGGGAGAGGAATACCAAGGTTAACGTATGTTGATGCCCTAAGGACAGACACTGGTCTGTTGGAGACGCAGAACATGGCAGCGATAATGAGGGACAGAGACCGCTGGAGAGAACTCGTCCATGGATCTCGGGAATTTTACCCGCCCTAGAATATATATATATATACATACACAAGCATATACATAAATATATATGCACATATATACATATACATATATAAATACACATACACATAAATAGCCACAGACATACCCACACATCCATGTACACGCAAAAAAAGGATGAGGACATAACATACGTACAAACACACACCCGCATACATACATACCCATACAAATACATGCGCGTACATGCACATAAGTTTATATATATATATATATATTTTTATTTATTTATTAAAATAACAGATTAAAGTTTAAGCAATGAATCGCTGCTTTCGAAACCGTTAAGGGTGAAATAAGCGATTCTTTGCTTAAACTTTAATCTGTTATTTTAATAAAGAAATATTTGCTCTACGGTTCTTATATACTTGATATATATTTAGCCTTATGGAGCCCTCTTTGGATTTTAGTCTTCAAATTTATTATTATTATTACTATATATATATATATATATATATATATATATATATATATGTATATATATATAGAGAGAGAGAGATAAATAAAATAACAGGAGGCTGGACTGGTGTAAATCCTTGAAAGGTTTATTATATTATGATCATTTCAATGACCGGGTTCCATATGAATCCGGTGATATCATCAGATATTGGAATATGACAACGGAATACGTAAAAAAAACCCTAGGTCCGAAAAATCAGAGACAGATACAAAGAGGGCGACTGACCATATAGCTGCTTTCACCTCGGCCAGTCGCCCTCAAATTGATGGCAACTCGAACTACTAATGACCATCTGGTGACGGGGCGAAGGCTTATAATGCACTACCACCTCTCCGTCAAAGAAAAAGGGGAAGAAAGAGAGAAAGAAAGAAAGAAGAAAAGAGGAAGAAAGAAGTCAGCGTAAGGGTCACACTACAGTCATGCTAGAAAACGCCGCGAAAAGTGCTAATCCAAAGAATGTGTGAACCGAAAACGAAAATTGGAACATTAAACTTATGTTACGAGTTATACGATGAAATTAAATTAAAAAATATTAAATTGCAAAATGATAAATTGAAAAAATAAATTATATAGAAAATTAAACGTTAAGGTGGCGAGATTTATATAATGAACTTACAGAGAGAGTCTTATATGGAAGAGTTAATCTCGATAATATATCAGGATGGGATATAGAGTAAAGATTTCGATTGTGAATCCCAGCCAGCACCTGTTTTGGCCGCCATATTATACTTATACCTATAAACTCCAGGCTTAGGCATAACTGTTAGCTGTATCATGCCTCTACTGGCACGTAAATAAAGCCCTCATGTGTGAATTAATAATATACGTTTGGTATAGACTACGGCCTGTCGAAATTGTAGACTTCCCGCTAGCACTCCCGGGGCCTAAGGTAGCTACGTACCTAGAGTACTCGGAAAAATTAATTTCCATTTCTTTCGCTGGACGATACCACTCGTAACTGGCTGACTAGTGGTTAGGGGTGCTGGCTGGGTTTCACAATCGAAATCTTTACTTTATATCCCATCCTGATATCTTATCGAGATTAACTTTTCATTATAAGACTCTCTCTGTAAGTTCATTATATAAATCTCGCCACCTTAACCTTTAATTTTCTAATAATTTATTTTTCAATTTATCATTTTGCAATTTAATGTTTTTTAATTTAATTTCATCTTATAACTCGTAACATAAGTTTAACGTTCCAATTTTCAGTTCACACATTAGACCATACAGACACCCATTATATATGCCTTCGTTAAATATAGATTCTTTGGATTAGCATTTTTCGCGGCGTTTTCTAGCATGACTGTAGTGTGACCCTTAAGCTGACTTCTTTCTTCCTCTTTTCTTCTTTCTTCCTTTCTCTCTTTCTTCCCCTTTTTCTTTGACGGAGAGGTGGTAGTGCATTATAAGCCTTCGCCCCCGTCACCAGATGGTCATTAGTAGTTCGAGTTGCCATCACTTTGAGGGCGACTGGCCGAGGTGAAAGCAACTAGTTCGTCAGTCGCCCTCTTTGTCTCTGTCTCTGATTTTTCGGACCTAGGTTTTTTTTTTACATATTACTTTGTTATATTCCAATACCTGATGACATCACCGGATTCATATGGAACCCGATCATTGAAATGATCATAGTATAATAAACCTTTCAAGGATTTACACCAGTCCAGCCTCCTGTTATTTTATTTATAATTAACTCCGTATTCGCAACACCAACTACACAAACGAAGACGGATGGACTGCACTACGTTAAGTAGTCTCCACAATATTACACCAAGATTGACCATACGGAATGACCAATACTATCCAGTGGTGAACCAACAAACCTAAAGTATATATATATATATATATATATATATATATATATATATATATATATATATATATATATATATATATATATATGTATGTATATATACATATGTACATGCGTTCACACGCAAATACAAGTACACGAAATATGTGTGGGGACATAACACATGTACATACACACACACGCACACAAACACACACAATAATATATCTAAACACACACACATATATATATATACACACACACACATATATATACATACATATACATATATATATATACATATATACACATATACGCGTGTGCGTGTGTGTACATATATATAGACAAACATATTATATATGCACACTCATACACGCAAGTAGGTGTATATATGCACACACAGACACACATGCGCGCACATATAAGGTAAGCATATATACGCAAATGGGGACACTAATATGGGTAAGGTTATACTCACAGATCCATATAATTATAGATATACAAATAATTATATAAATATATATATATATATATATATATATATATATATATATATATATATCCATATATACATATATATAAGTACATACACACACACAGTTATGCATAGATATACATACATAACACACACAAACACACACACACACATATACATATATATATATACAACATACATATATATATGCATATATATGTATGTACAGATATGTCTGCACCCACATGAGCCCACATAGAACCATATGTGAGTATACTTTTAAAAAATGGTGGGTATGTAAATACATGGGGGAGTATATCTAAAATAAAATAAAATGAACAGGTAAGGGAGAAAAGAGGTGTATAAATTGTGGTGGAAAGTATATGTTTGTACTTAGGTCTCGATAAAGGTATGTGGTTATAAAGTGATATGGCTAAAAGTAGAGTACAGAATGAAGGTGGTGGGTGTGTATGAGTTAGATGTATGGTAGCAAAAAAGGGGTTAATTATAAATCCTATGAAATAAATAAATAAACATGAGGGAGAAAAATGTATATATTGGTTGAAAGTATGTTTATATAATGGACTGGCTAAGATGTAGTGTTCTTAAAGTGATGATATTGGTAGTGAGTGGAAGGGTTAATATGTAAAGAGGGTGCGCAAGGTGGTTGAGTGATCGTTGGTGTATTAATCCAGCTAAAAAGGAGGTGCGATTTCAGGTGCGACAACTTCTGGAGGTCTCCGTCTTAGAATTGAGGCAAGTTGGAGGGGTTTTCAGGTTTTGAAGAATTCTAAATGTTTCCCTTCTACACAAAGAAAATTTATTTGTGCCCCTCAGGCATTTTCTTGAGTGGTCTAAAATTGACCAATCAATAGAATGTTTCTGTCTTTAAACTCCCACACTTTATTTGCCAGCGCCGTTGATGTTTTCAGGGTGTTTAAATGAAACGACGTGTGCATAATCCCTGGTTTTAAATCTGACCTGTGTCAGGCCAACATATCGCTCGCGTCTGGTTAGCTGGTTATTAATAATCGGTGTCAACTTGGCCTCATATACAATAGATTTGGTGTTACATTTACCCTGTAATGGGCAGTCTTCAGGTTTCCTGCAGCTGTATCCTGGATTTCCTCTAGGTACATTTGAGTTGGTGATTTTAGTTTTCATTGATGGGCAGCAACAGATTTCAAGCTGATTTAACTAAATTTCTATTAAATATCTTATTATATCTATGATTTTGGGGAAAATGTTTGTCTAGGAGTTCGAGAAATTTTCTTCCCACGTTAGTTTTAACAGTTATAGAGAAAGGTGGTATAAACCATCTAAATTTTCTTTTCCTGTTATGGTGTTTAGTGTTAGAAAGGGGAGTAAGTAAATATTTGATTTGTTCGGTGAAGCCGCTGTTTTTGAGGGCCTTACTATAATAAGGAGCAGCTTTATTAAAAATATCTAGAGATGAAGATAAGGTAGAGATCCTACGACGAATTTTAGGAATGAGATTTCTAAAGACTATAGAGCGATGGCAAGACTCTTTGTGTATATATCTTAAATGTTCATTGGATTTATGATAGGGTATAAAAGAGGCAGTAAATAGGTCAAGATTGGTATCGAGTAAGTTGGTATTAGTAAGAATCGTATCTATAGTAATTTTTAGATTTAGGTTAGCAAAGGTATTGATTTACGGAATTTATCAAGGTTATGGCCGTTGGTGGTATGAGAAACTGCAAAACCATCGTCTCGGTATAAACCGATATTATGGCAAGGACATTTCTCTTTAAGGGTGTGGAGGAGGAATAATCCTACTAAATCGCGCTATCATATGAGCCCATAGAGACATCAAAAGAGTTTTCAGGGATTGATGTTTTAACCCAAGTACCTTCTTTAGCGAAAAGTAGTGTAAGATAACATCTTACTCCAATTTAGAAATATTAATGAAAAGTCTAGCAAAATTAATAAGGATTCTGTGATAGAGGGGTAAAAATAAACAATATCAAATTGGGTAAATCTACACTTATTTTTTCCTTGTATATATTATTAAACCAAGATATAACAGAGGAAGTATTTAACCATTGGGATAAGTCAGTCTTAGTTCTTATTTGAAGTATTATATTTCTTAGGATTTTTTTACTCGCAAGACCAATTTCAGATTTAGCGGGGTTGCTTAGTCTACAACTAGGTCGATTAGTAAAGTCTGATTTATGGTCTTTAAGAGTAATATTTTCTTTCGGTTTGACTAGGCTTTCAGTTCGGTTATCAATTTTTAAAGTACTAGCTAGGACTTTAGCTTCATTGTTAATGATATTATAAGTATTAACATTAGCTTTTTGGTATTTAGCAATGATGCTATCTGTTATTTACTTCATAATGATTTTTGGTTTTGTCAGAAAACAGGAAAGTAGAGCATTTAAAATTAGAAATGTCGTTAATGAGTTTGGATTGAAAATTGTTGTTGTACTTACAGAAATTTAATTCATTAATCATGTTAACTAGGTCTATTTCGAAGTGGGCAATATCTTTAACTCTAGGGGGGTATTTGCGTGATTTAATATCAAAGTAGTCATTAGAACCAGCACAGAATTGTCCATCAAAAATCATCACCTTCCATATCATTCTTTTTATGACTTATTCAATTTTGTCAATTAATAATTTGGTCTAAGTGATGTTGGAAGGAATAGCAATATTTTTGATTGAATAATCCATATCATAGATATGTATCTTCAAGAAACCACTGGTAAATGAAATAATTGTCTTATGTTGTTTATTACATAACTATATATATATAAGTATTGAGTACTTTGGTGCGTTATGGTCCATCTGGTTCCTTACCACAATTCCTTCGTTATATATATATATACATATAAGGGAATAAATACCCCTGAGAAGTTCGGGTATTTATTTACTAGGCCAAAAATTCTTTAGTCCAGAAATAGCCGTCGAAACGGCTTGAGCTCTGCCGTCGGGGTCATACTTGTTCCTATTAGCCACTCTGCTGCAGCAGAGTGGCTAATAGGAACAAATATGACCCCGACGGCAGAGCTCAAGCTGTTTCGACGGCTATTTCTGGACTAAAGAATTTTTAGCCTAGTAAATAAATACCCGAACTTCTCAGGGGTATTTATTACCTTATATGGGAAGATAGTAATTGTCAAGAGGATTGGTCAAAAATTTGTTATAAAGACAGATCATGGCATTTGGTGGGAGGTAGAGGTGGCTGAACTTGCCGGTAGAACAAAGAGGGAGCGAGGGAAACCTGTGAAGCGTTGAAATTGAACTCTATACAGCAGATTCTAAGGATAGTGTATAAAAGGTCGAAAAAAGTGTACTGGAGAAGAGGAGGAGGGGGTGAAAGAATACGTAAATCGAAAGGGAGCAAACAAAAAACAAAAAAGAAACATTATAAAAATAAGGAAATAAATATATAAAAACAATTGCTGGTTACTGCTCCATTTCTACAATCACCAAATTTCTCATTGGTACTGCTCAGCTATAGAAAAATTTTTAGTAGGTGGAGAATGGGAAAAATACTAAATACGAGATTGTAGTGAAAGAATTTTATAAAGCCAGCTTTACAGGGGGTCTAACACCGCTGCTATAGATAGTTAGTAATCAGCCAATGCTTTCTTACAATGACAGGTTAATAAGTTGAGAACAAAAATACTAAAATACTACTACAAAAATACTAATACTAATACAAAAATACTAATACAAAAATACCACTAAGAAATTTAGAAACCACAGAAATGGAGCAGCAACCAAATGTTCACCCACATCTACCTCCCACCAAATGTCATGATCTGTCTTTACAACAAATTTTTGACCAATCCTCTTGACAATTACTATCTTCCCATATTAGGTAATACCCCCTGAGAAGTTCGGCTATTTATTTACCCGGCTAAACATTCTTATTTAGTCCAGAAATAGCCGTCGAAACGGCTTGAGCTCTGCCGTCGGGGTCCTACTTGTTCCTATTACCCACTCTACTACCCTAAGTATTGAGTACTTTGGTGCATCATGGTCCATCTGGTTCCTTACCACAATTCCTTCGTTATCTAGCTCCTATCTCCGTAGTAGAGCACTTTCCGACCCTACCCTGCCATATCCAGACTTTTCCGCCTAGCTCATCGACTTCTCCACCAAGAACATCCCAGTTCCACCGAGAAAACTTTACCTTCGGATGCACACGCCAAAAATCGACCTCTTTGCGAAAAGACTAAGATGGAGAATTTTTTTCTACGACAGATACCGCGATAATCAGGACTTCGATACCAAGGAGAGATTCGGATTTAATACCTACAACCCCCCCCCCCCTCTGAACCCTATTCTCTCACCCTTCGAGAACGACATTTTCCAACTGGTCAAGAGAATTAAATTCAAACTCAGACACAACAGATTCCTACAAAAACTGCGTAGCAAATTAACAGAGTATGAAAACACCAACGACATCATGGTGCACTCGGATAAAACTGGAAACCTCTACTTCGTCAACAACGACAGATAGCACACACTGATCAGGAGCAGCCTAAACTCCACCTATAAAAAGGCTAACCATTCAAGTATCGAGGACATAAATCGAGATGGACGAACAAATTATCTCCAGCCTCGGGGTCGCCGACCGCACTGAACACCTAGACCCAAGGACTCCCTACTTCACACTGAAGGACCACAAATCCGACTTTGACCGCAAACCATCCATCAGGCTTATAAACCCAACGAAGTCCGACATAGGGAGAATCAGTAAAAAAATCCTAGACCGTGATATACCAAAAGTTAAGCAAAACGCGAGACTTAGCCTGATTCAACACCCAGGAAGTAATCTCATGGTTCAGTAATATGGAGGACAAACGAGACACAAAATTCATCCAGTTTGACATAGAGAGTTACTATGCATCAATTACCTTACCGCTCCTTACGACCGCCTTGGACTTTGCCGAAA
>OZ024743.1:309886190-309888690 GCA_964016885.1 Eledone cirrhosa | reverse complement strand
TTTAATAAATGAAGATATTCACATAATCAAAATATATGCTTTATATATATATATATATATATATATATATATATGTATATATATATATATATATAGGGAGTGTAACTTGGAGTTACTACAGGTTCACTCGGCTGAGCACTCGATGTTTAGGTTCACTTCTGTGTTGAGCTGTAGAGCTATACAGAGTGTAATATATTGAAAGGATAACAAGGACGATTGGTTACTCCTTCATTACATTTATTTGTAGGTGACGCGCGTTTCGCCACTGATCAGCTCAAGGTTCGATCTGTATCGATCTTATCCGACTCTATTATCGGCAGCTAGACGGACCCTTTAAAATGTTAGTAGAAAAAAAAAAAAATATATAGGTTTAGGAATAACCAAAGAGTGCTTAGAAATACATTGTTTTATTAGCTCACAGTGTTTCATCCGTACCCTAAGGCAGGAATCATCAGAGCCTATAAACAAGAGTATATCAATAGTTGCATGCTCCATCAAGCTGCGTCACCAGAACAAGGTTAAATAGTTAAATGGTTCTCAAGCATTAGTAACCATAAGTCCCTGAAGTTCATCCAATTTGATATCAATTCCTACTACACTTCCATCTCGCCCATCCTTCTAAATAAGGCCCTTATATTAGCTATGCAAAATAGTGACCTGACTAGATGCCAAATTGACATTATCATTGCTGCCCGGAGAACTATCATCATCTTCGAGGAGCAGCTTTGGACCCGGAAGAACACGCCGAATAACTTCGATATCACAATGGGGTCCAGCGATTCGGCACATGAAACTTATTTAGTTGGACTTTACCTCCTCCATGAACTACATAAAACATTCCCGCATTTCAGAGGCGGGCTGTACCGGGACGACGCCCTGTTCACTATTGAATATAAAAAAACATAATATAAAAAGGACGAGAAAGACCTATATATTCTTCAAAAGCATTAACCTTAGTTTAACGATAGACATAAATAATAAAACGGTTAACTTTCTAGACGTGACCCTGGATCTGGAAAACAAATACTTCTTACCTTATCACTAGCCGGATGAAACGGTAACTTACGTAGATGCCAATTCCAACCACCCTAAACCCGTCCTAAATGCCATAATTAAATGGGTATCTAATAGGATTAGCAGACTATCACATAATGAGGATGCATTTAGGTCTAATGCAAGGTACTATAATAAGGCACTAGCAAAGTCCGGTTTTAGAGAAAAAATATACTATATACCTAACAACCCCCAAACCACCAGGACCGGACAGTATAATGTAATCACGCACAATATGGTTTTGCTTAATGGAGGCGGACACAAAAATAGGAGCAACACGGGTACAGTAGGCGGCTCCGACCAACCCCAAATGACTCCATTTAACATGCCTCATCGGTATAGCAATAATACTGACAGTAGGATAAAAGCTAGAAACCCGAGATACAATAGGAACGACAGGGAAACCAGCGAACCCCTCCGGGTTAGTTTACCACTCCAGGTTCTCTCTACCACAGAAGGTGGGGTGTCTACGCGCGGGGAAAACTATTCCCCCTGTACGAAAAAAAGAAATAGGCAAAGATCTAATTCTTACTTTAATCCAATATACCAAAGGCATTCTTTTCTATCTTGGAAAAGACCCCCCCCCCTCCGGTAGTAAATACCATAGTATCATTAATAAAAACACAATTAAACTATCATTCTCCACCACTCCAAATCTAGCTCGTCACCTAGCCATAACGAACAACAAAAAATTAGAAAGGGTTTCAATACCATTGCATCTGTGGGACACCCGCAGCCACTAGACGGACCGGATGCGGCGTTACCCAGCAGTACGATCCACACATCTGATGTACGGTCACCAAATCTGGAGCGTACGGAAAACCAAAAATCTCCTGTACCGCGGAGTGACCTACACCGCAAATGTAACTGCAGACGAAAGGCTCAGTGACCCCTGAAGGGGCTATGCCTTATAAACAATATTGTCTACGCTTGTGAAGTTACAACTCGGACTTCGTCCAAAACATATATAGGGCTTATATCGACCTCCTTTAAGACTAGATACAACTCCTATCGCTTACGTTTAGACATGATAGACTTATAATACCACATCCCTAGCTAGTTACATATCCCTCCTGAAGAACACTGATATTCAATACAAGCTTGATTGGAGAATCAGCATTAAATCATTGCAGTACAGACCCCCTAGCAAGACCTGTGACCTTTGTCTCTCTGAATCACACGCCATAATATACTCCAAACTGAACCTGCTAAATAGGAAATCGGATATATTCTCTTCTTGCCCGCACATAAATCTTAGCTCCTTCTATTACTTTAGACCAATTAGCTAACGCTGTAGGACTTGCACACCTCCCCCTGTCAGGCCTACGTAAAATCGTGCCACCCTGGTTCCTGGTTTCTCTGTAACATTAACTGCCCATCAAGTGTATATGGGCTACTCTCCTATTTCATTTCTCTCTTCCCCTCTCGCTTACTTTTTTTATTCCTC